>SJYX01023554.1:38668-59278 GCA_006410675.1 Oreotragus oreotragus | reverse complement strand
GGGTGGGAGGTGGGAGGGAGGTTCAGGATTGGGAGCTCGTATACACCCATGTCAATGTATGGCAAAACCAATACAGTATTGTAAAATAAAATTTAAAAAATTACTTTAAACATGAATAGTTTAAACACCCAAATTAAAAGACTGAGATTGTCAGAAGGTGAAAAAGCAAGCCTATTACATGCTACCTATAAAATATAACATTATATATAAAAAGGCAAATAGGCTAAAACTAAAAGGATAAAAAAATAACCATGTTAATACTAGTATTGGAATGGCTATATTGATATCAGATGGAGCAGATTTCTGAGCAAAGAATAATGACAGGGATACATATTATTTCATAATGATATAGACATCTGTTCATCAAGAGGAAGTAACAATCCTAAATGTTTATGCACCTGAAAACAGAGCTTCAAAATACANAATAGGCTAAAACTAAAAGGATAAAAAAATAACCATGTTAATACTAGTATTGGAATGGCTATATTGATATCAGATGTAACAGATTTCTGAGCAAAGAATAATGACAGGGATACATATTATTTCATAATGATATAGACATCTGTTCATCAAGAGGAAGTAACAATCCTAAATGTTTATGCACCTGAAAACAGAGCTTCAAAATACAGGAAGCTAAAATTGAGAGAACTACAAAGAGAAATAAACAAATCCACAATTATAGTTGGAAATGTTAACACCTTTTTCTCAGTAACTGATGGACATAAAATCAACAACATCAAAAAAAAAAAAAAAAGCACCATCAATCAATTTGACCTGATGAATATTTATGAAACACTTCACTCAACATCAGAATATACATTCTTTGTAAAATGAACATTCACCGGTAGAGACAATATCCTGCTAAAAAGCAAGTCTCAATACATTTAAAATTGTATGACTTAAGTCATACAAATTATATTCGTTGACCAGCATGAAACTGAATTAGAGATCAATAACAAAAGATATCTGGATATCTGGGACTTCTCTGGTGATCCAGTGATTAAGAATCTGTCTGCCAATGTAGGGGATCCTTTGATCCCTGGTCTGGGAATAGTCCACATGCCATAGGGCAACTAGGCCGATGTGCCACAACTACTAAGCCTGCACTCCAGAGCCCGTGAGCTGCAACAAGCCTAGCCACCACCACGAGAAGCCCATGCACCACAACGAAGAGCATCCCCTGCTCGCCACAACGAGAGAAAGCCCGAGTGCTGCAGTGAAGACTGAGCACAGCCAGTAGTAATGATGATTAATTAATTAATTTTAAAAGGCTATCTGGAAAATCATTAGAAATGGAAAATCTGTAAAATTATTTGGGAACTAAATAATGCACTTCTAAATACTCAAGGAACAAAAATGACATAAAAATGGAAACTAGCAAGTATTTTGATGCCATCAGTAGGCACTGAATCTTGGGCAGACAGGCCCTGGAAGAGGGCTCAACCTCACTATGCAGAAACAAAAAGGAGAGCCTCAAGTGTGGTCTGGATGGAGTGGTGGTAGCTACCGTCAGCACAGCCAGGAGTATGCAGCAGCTCTCCTAGTGAGAGTGCCCCGGCTTTGCCTACCCCACACTGCAGCTTAGCACTAGATCTAGGGCAGACAGGTCCTGGAAGAAGATGCCACAGAAGCAGCCCAAATCTCAGCAGCTGAACCATCTCACTTCAGTAGTCACAATACCTCAAGCCCTAACCCCAGGCAACTCCACATCACAGCTATGCACTACATCTGGGACAAAAGAAACAAAGAAAGATACGTGACCTTGGGGCTGCTTCTGAGCGGAACTGCAGACACCTACCCAGGTGGTTCAGAGGTCCTCTGTGACTGCACAGACCTCATTTGCTGTAGCAATTACCTCCTTTGGGGCAAGGGCATGTACTTAAGGGCAGCAGAGTCTGCTCAGGGCTCTGCTCCAACCACTGAGGAGGACACCTAGCTTCCAGTAGGGTGCAAGGACAGCAACAGCCTCGGCGCAGAGCGGCAAGCCCTGCTTCACCACCTGCACAGACTCTAGCCACCGTAACACCAANGGGCAGGGCATGTACTTAAGGGCAGCAGAGTCTGCTCAGGGCTCTGCTCCAACCACTGAGGAGGACACCTAGCTTCCAGTAGGGTGCAAGGACAGCAACAGCCTCGGCGCAGAGCGGCAAGCCCTGCTTCACCACCTGCACAGACTCTAGCCACCGTAACACCAACCACGCGCCTATCACAGGGACAATGGCCAGCACACCCTTAGAAAATACACACAGGCATCCATAGCAAAAGCAGCCATCCACCAAGATCACTGGACACAGTCTACACAGGAATGTTCCCACATAAAAACACCTCTTCAAGACTACATTAGAAAACTATTTTTCCTGAATTCATAGAGATAGAGAAAGTTGAGTTAAATGAAAAAGCAGAAGAGTTAATTCTGGTTAAAAGAACAAGGGAAATCTCTGCAAGAATAATGAAACAGAGTTCACCAGTTTACTAGACTCCCAAGTTCAGAAAAGGTGATAATAAAAATGGTGAGAAAGATTATTGATAGAAATGCAGATCACAGAAACAAGAAATTAGAAATGATAATTATGAACTAATCAAAAATAGAGAATTCAATTGCTGAGATAAAAACCAATCTAGAAGCAACAAGCAGTGAATTAGATAACACGGAAGAACAAATAAGTGATCTGAAAAGTAGAATAATGGAAATCAACCAATCAGAACAGCAGACAGAAAAATCAAAAAGAAAAAAAAAAAGAAGAAAAGAAAGCAACAAATCTATCGGATAATATAAAATAAAACATGTGAACCTATATGTAAGAGGGGTTCCAGAGGCAGCAGAGAGAGACAAGGGGATCAAAAAGGTATTTGAAGAAATTTTGGCTGAAAACTTCCCAAACTTAAAGCAAGAAGATCTCCAGGCACAGGAAGCACAGAGAGTCCCAAACAAGGTGAAACCAAACAGATCCACTTCAAGACATGTCATAATTAAAATGACACAAGTTAACAGTAAAGAGAGGATTCTAAAAGCAGCCAGAAAAAAAACAAATAGTTCACAAGGGAACCCCTAAAACGCTATCAGCCGGTTTCTCTGCAGAAAGTTTACAGACCAGAAAGGAGTGGCATGCCATATTCAAAGTCCTGAAAGGAGAAAAACTTAAAATCTAGGATACTCTGCCCAGCAAGATTATCATTTAGAACAGAAAGAGAGATAGAAAATTTCTCAGACAAGCAAAAATAATTCAGCACTGGTTCAAAATTAGGAAAGGAGTATGTCAAGGCTTTATATTATCATCTTGCTTATTTAACTTATACGCAGAGTATATCATGCGAAATGCCAGGCTGGATGAATCACAAGCTGGAATCAAGGTTGCTGGGAGAAACATCAGTAACCTCAGATATTCAGATGATACCACTCTAATGGCAGAAAGTGAAGAGAAACTAAAGAGTCTCTTAATATGGGTGAAAGGGGAGAGTGAAAAAGCTGGCTTGAAACCCAACATTCAAAAAAACTAAGATCGTGGCATCTGATCTCATAACTTCATGGCAAATTGATGGGGGAAAAATGGAAACAGTGACAGATTTTATTTTCTTGGAGTCCAAATCACTGCAGGCAGTGATTGCAGCCATGAAATTAAAAGACTCTCGCCCCTTGGAAGGAAAGCTATAACATACCTAGACAGCATATTAAAAAGCACAGACATCACTTTGCTGACAAAGGTCCATATAGTCAAAGCTATGGTTTTTCCACTAGCCATGTACAGATATGAGGTTTGAACCATAAAGAAGGATGTACACCAAGGAACTGATGTTTTTGAATTGTGGTGCTGGAGAAGACTCTTGAGAGTCTTGGACTACAAGGAGATCAAACCAGTCAATTCTAAAGGAAATCAACCTTGAATATTCATTGGAAAGATTGATGCTGAAGCTGAAGCCAATACTTTGACCACCTGATGTGAAGTGCCAAATCATTGGAAAAGACCCTGATGCCAGGAAAGATTGAGGGCAGGAGGAAAAGGGGGTGACAGAGGATGAGATGGTTGGATGGCATCATCGACACAATGGACATGCGTTTGAACAAACTCTAGGAGATAGTGAAGGATAGGGAAGCCCAGTGTGGTGCAGTCCACAGGGTCGCAAAGAGTCAGACAAGACTTAGTGACTGAACAGCGGCAAACCTACCCTGAAACAGATACTGAAAGCTCTTCTCTAAATAGAAAAGAGAGAATAATCTATAGGAAAGGAAAAAAAAAATCACAACAGGAAAGGCAAATATATAGAAGGATTGAAAATCACTTAAATAAGTTAGTATGTAGATTTTAAAAAATTGTAAAAGTGATTATAACCATAATAAAGAGTAAAAGGGTAAGCATTAAAATGTAAAATAGGACATTATCATCACAAAATGTCAAGACAACCTACAGACTGGGAGAAAATATTTGCAAATGATGCTATCAACAAGGGATTAATTTCCAAAATATACAAACAATTTATACTGCTTAATAACAACAACAAACAGACCAATAAAAAAATGGGTGGATGATCTAAATTGATATTGCTCCAAACAAGACATAGCAGGAACATATCTCAACATAATTAAAGCTGCTACTGCTGCTGCTAAGTCGCTTCAGTCATGTCCGACTCTATGCGACCCCATAGATGATGGCCCACCAGGCTCCCCCGTCCCTGGGATTCTCCAGGCAAGAACACTGGAGTGGGTTGCCATTTCCTTCTCCAACGCATGAAAGTGAAAAGTGAAAGGGAAGTCTCTCAGGCGTGTCCGACTAGTAGCGACTCCATGGACTGCAGCCTACCAGGCTCCTCTGTCCATGGGATTTTCCAGGCAAGAGTACTGGAGTGGGGTGCCATTGCCTTCTCCAATTAAAGCTACCCGTAGCCAAATAATACTCAATGGTGAAAAGCTAAAAGCCTTCCTGCTAAATTCAGAAACAAGACAAGGATTCCAACTCTCACTACTTCTTTTCAATATAGAATTGGAAGTCCTAGCCATAGCAATCAGAAAAGAAAAAGAAATAAAAGATATCCACATTGGAAGGGAAGAAGGTAAAACTGTCAGTAGTTGCAGATGATGTGATACTCCATATGGAGAGCCCTAAAATCTCCACACAAAAACTATTAGAACTCATAAATTATTTCAGCAAGGTAGCAAGATGTAAGATTAATATACAGAAATTTCTTCAATTTTTATACACTAATAATGAAACATTAGACAGAAAAAATTTTTTTAAATCCTCAAAAACAACCCTCAAATCTCATCAAAAAGAATAAAATATCTAGGAGTAAACTTAACCAAGGAGGTGAAAGATTTCTATGCTAAAAACTAGAACACACGGAGGTTAAATATCTGTCTGCAATGTGGGAGACCTGGGTTCTATATCTGGGTTGGGAAGATCCCCTGGAGAAGGAAATGGCAACCCACTTCAGTATTCTTGCCTGGAGAATCCCATGGACAGAGGAACCTGGTGGGCTACAGTCCACCAGGTCACAAAGAGTCGGACATGACTGAGCGACCTCACTTTCTTTTCACTTTCACTACCCAAAGCAAACTACAGATTTAATGCAATCTCTATCAAAATACCCATGGCATTTTTTTTTTTCAGAACTAGAACAAATAATCCTAAAATTTATATGAAACTGCCAAATCAAGAGTAAGAAACCAAAACCAGAATTACCAAAGCAATCCTGAGGAAAAAGAACAAAGTTGACAGTTTTACTCTTCCAGGCTTGGGCTATACTACAAAGCTACAGTGGGCTTCCCGGAAGGCAGAGTGGTAAAGAATCTGTCTGTCAATGCAAGAGACACAGGAGATCTGGGTTTGATTTTCCAGACTCAGGGATCAAATGGCAACCCACTCCAGTATATTTGCCTGGAGAATCCCATGGCCAGAGGAACCTGGCTGGCTACAGTCCATGAGGTTGCAAAGAGTTGGAATTGAGTGAGCAACTGAGCATGCATGCACAAAGCTACAGTAATCAAAATAGTGTTGTATTGGCACAAAAACAGACATATGGATCAGTGCAACAGGATAGAGAGCCGAGAAATAAACCCACACACCTAACATCAATTAATGTATGACACAGGATGTAAGAATATATGATGGAGACAATACCATTTCTTAAGTGATGTTTGGAAAGCTGGACAGCTAAAGCTGGGTGTGATCAATGAAATTAGAATATTTCCTCACACCGTATGCAAAAGTAAACTCAAAATTGTTTGAAGACCTAAATGTATGATATGACACCATATAGCTCCTTCTTCTTGTTCTTCAGTTGCTAAGTAATGTCTGACTCTTTGTGAACCCATGGACTGCAGCATGCCAAGCTCCTCTATCCTCCACTATCTCTTGGAGTTGGCTCAAATTCATGTCCACTGAGTCAGTGATGCTATCTAACTATCTCATCCTCTGCCACACCTCCTACTCTCAATTTTCACTAGCTTTAGGGTCTTTTCCAATGAGTCAGCTCTTTGCATCAGGTGACCAAAGTATTGGAACTGTGGCTTCAGCATCAGTCTCTCTAATGACTATTCAGGGTAGATTTCCTTTAGGATTGACTGGTTTGATCTCCTTTTGGTCCAAGGGACTCTCAAGAGTCTTCTCCAGCACCAGAATTCAAAAGCATCCGTTCTTCAGGGCTCAGCTTTCTTTATGGTCCACCTCTCACATCTGTACACGGCTACTAGAAAAACCATAGTTTTGACTAGACAGATCTTTGTTGGCAAAGTGATGTCTCTGCTTTTAAACACATTGTCTAGGTGTGTCATAGCTTTCCTCCAAGGAGTAAGCGTTTAACTTCATGGCTGCAGACACCATCCAGTGGTTTTGGAGCCCAAGAAAATAAAATCTGTCACTGCCTCCATTTTTTCTTTTCCCTTCTATCTGTCATGAAATGATGGGACCAGAAGCCATAATCTTTGTTTCTTTAATGTTGAGTTTCAAGCCAGCTTTTTCACTCTCCTCTTTCACCCTCTTCAAGAGGTTCTTTAGTTCCTCTACACTTTCTGCCATTAGAGTGGTATCATCTGTATATCTGAGGTTACTGATATTTCCCCTGGAAATCTTGATGCCAGCTTGTAATTCATCCAGCCAGCATTTTACATGATGTACTGTGCATATAAGTTAAATAACCAGGGTGACGATATACAGCCTTGACATACTCTTTTCCCAATTTGGAACCAATCTGTTGTTCCATGTCCACTTCTAACTGTTGCTTCTTGACCTGCATACAGGTTTCTCAAGAGACAGGTAAGGTGGTCTTGTATTCCCATCTCTTTAAGAATTTTCCACAGTTTGTTGTGATCCACACAGTCAAAGGCTTTAGTGTAGTCAATGAAGGAGAAAGAGATGTTTTTCTAGAATCCCCTTGCTTTCTCTATGGTCCAATGAATGTTGGCAATTTGATCTCTGGTTCCTCTGCTTTTTCTAAACCCAGCTTGCACATCTCAAAGTTCACATACTGCTGAAGCCTAGCTTGAAGGATTTTGACCATAACCTTACTAGCACATCACTCAGATGGATTTAGAATCTTTTTTTTCCATCTATCTTGAGTTCAAGAGAGGGAAAAAAGTGGATGTATAACTCACTTGTAAAAAAATATCCACTTGTTGAAGAATGTCTTTTCTTCATTGTATACTCTTACTTCCTGTGTCATAATATTAATTGGTAATAAATGTGTGGATTTGTTTCTGAGCTTTCTATCCTGTTACATTGATCCTTATGTCTAGTTTTGTGCCAGTACCACACCGTTTTGTTTACTGTAGCTTTGTGCGTGCATGGTCAGTTGCTCAGTAATGTCTGACTGTTTGCAACCCTATGGACCGTAGTCTGTCAAGCTCCTCTGCCCATGGGATTCTCCAAGCAAGAATATTGGAGTGGATTGCCATTTCCTCCTAGAAAAGACCATAAGCAGAACATAATTTAACATAAATTGTAGAAATATTTTCCTAGATCAGTCTCCCAAGGCAAAAAGAAAGGAAAATTTTAAAAGCAGAAACTAACCAAACTTAAAAGCTCTTGCACAGCAAAGGAAACTATCGACAAAATGAAAAGACATCTATGGAATAGGAGAAAATATTTTCAAATGATGCAACCAGCAAGGGGTTAATATCCAAAGTACACAAACAGCTCATACAACTTAATAAAAAAAAAAATGTATCCAACATAGGTAAAGATCTAAATGGATGTTTCTTCAAAGAAGACACACAGTCACATGAAAAGATGCTTAACACTCCTAATTAATAAAGAAATGCAAATCAGAACCACAATGAGGAATTACCTCATACCTATCAGAATGGCTGTCGTTAAAAAGTCCACAAATAATGTGATGGACACCTGAAACCAGCATAATACTGTAAACCAATGATTCTTCTATAAAAGTTCTTTTAAAAATATGTTTATTACTAAAAATTCACAATTTAATCTGTTGCTCATGCAACAAGAAAAGCAGGGTGAAGTAAATGCATAAATGAGTCATCTTTTATTTTGATTCTAACATCAACTTTCTTTCTGACCAATTCTTTTTTCTATAGATACTAACAACCATAACAATGGATATTTTTATAAGTGAGTTATAGGTCCACTTTTCTCCCTCTGTCTGAAACTCAAAGCAGATGAAAAAAAGATTCTAAATCCATCTGAATGCTTTGCCAGTAATAAAAAGGTTCTTATATAGAGTCAATTTTATTGGTAAGACTTATGTAGTGCTGTTTTCTCTGGCATCTTAGAAGAATTAACATTCCTTGTTTGGTTCCCTAGAAAGTTGCATTTATCCCTTTTAATTGCCCAGAATATTAAATAGTTATATTCTAATGGATTGCTTAGGGTTTGTAGAAGAGACCTTGGATCTAATAACAGATTAGATCTTTATTTCCTATTAATTTATTACTCCTACTCCAATAGAAGACATAAATAGTTCAAATAGAGTATATACCTGGATCTAGATTGGCCCACTTCTTCAAGAATCATAGAGAAGTGCTTCCAACTTTTCTCGTGGAATGAGCGCACAAGTTTCTTTGTATCACCAAACAAAGACAGGAAATAATCTTCCCCTTCCCCAATCACAGATGGCTCACCAGCAAGGACTGGAATAGAGTGTTTCTTTGGAATTTTGATGATGTTGAGTCCTTTTGAAGAAACCAAACATAGAGAAGTATATAAAAGAGTAAAAGGACCCAAAGCTACTATCTTTATTCCTTGCTTCCATACAAAACAATATTCTTTATATACTTTACTGTCACAGTCAAACTCAATGAAGATAGTTAGAAACTTTAAATCAAAGTCTGTAAAATAACCAGTAAGTGATTATTTTTAGTGACACTCAGTTTTTAGAGATTATTTCAGTTATCTTAAAACTCTCAATCACCAGCATAATTATAATTTAATTAAGTTGTAGTAGAAGCAATGTTAAGTTTTTGAGTAGATAAAACATTTGAGTCTCTCAAATTTGGATATGTACAGTTTATTTTATTTCATAATTAGCTCTTCTCCCCAAATTGCTATGCATAAATTAAAGTCTCAAATGAGTTCTTTCCTACCAATGGTGTATGTTATGCCAGACAGACTTAAATTTCCTCTAATCAACTGAAATATTTATTAGGAAGATAAAGTAATGCTTAATCAGATTCTAACGTCCTCTTGGAAATTTACTCTTTTAAAATTCTCAATACTAAGATTCAAACATAAAATGAGTTTCATTATTTTGCATAGAAGGAATCATGCTGGATAAATCTAATTGTGTATCTGCAGAGAGAAACATTACAGAGAGGCATCATGATGAAATAGAGCACTGTGTCTTGGATTTAGACACACTTGTATCCCAGCTTTGTTACTTACTGATTTAAATCAAATGATTTAAACCTTCTAATTCTTTGTTTTCTTGAAAATAAAATAAGGACAATACTACCTTGTGTGAGGCAATGTGAGGATTGCAGATAATATAGATGAGTGTCTAGCATTTAGCAGGTACTCAATAATGAGCGATTGTTGTAGCACAGGGACTTTGGCTAATGTGACCCTGGGTCCAAAATCACCAAAGGATTAAGACAGTCTAGGGTGTGGAGAAGGAAATGGCAACCCATTCCAGTGTTCTTGCCTGGAGAATCCCAGGGATGGGGGAGCCTGGTGGGCTGCTGTCTATGGGGTCACACAGAATCGAACACGACTGAAGTGACTTAGCAGCAGCAGCAGAGTGTGCCTTATCTTCTTGTGTCTTTAACGAAACCAAAGCAAGGCAAGATATGAAAAAAATAAAAACACATAGTTCCTAAAGAGGATTCCTTAGAGGATTTCATTTAGAAGAAATACTTGGAATTAAATTAGTTCATTCCTATTCAAGTGAGTATTTGCTAAATCTTTAAATTCCTTTGAAGAAAGAGACTAGCATTGTTAACTCATCTTGAAGGATGAAAATCTTTGTACCCTGAAAGGGAAGAAGACACATAGATCTTGGGTTCCAATTATCATCTCACCTAGAAATGAAATGGACCAAATGCAAAACAAGTCTTGGGAAACTCAGATACCTATCTTCAGAGTCAGGATCTACAATAACTGAAGGAAAAGACTCTATCCCAGCACCACTCTCATCTTGCAAGGGGAAGCCAGTATATTGATTTTTCCCTCCATACTAAGAGCTGGCACAGTTCAACCCAAATAGAGAACATACACAATGATACAATGCCAAAGGATGAGAAATATTACCTCCTTAGATATAAAATGTGTATTTTCACTTTTAAGCATAGAGATACCAGTCATTGGTCAAGGTCAGTGTGAACTTAGGAGGCTGCTTTGAAAAATGTACCTTAGGCATACAATCATTGAAGCACAGGGAATACAGCAATAATGGCAGAAGGTCAAAATCTTGTATGACACTGTGTCAAAATCTTAGGAAGACATCAGGAACAAAGTGAAATATAGAGACTGTGGATGTGCACAGAATGGTAGGGTAAAATGAAGACATCAAGTAGTCATGGGTGTATTTGTGCCAACAATTTTGAAATTTGTTAGTTGAGGTAACACAAACCTCAAATTTAGCCTATTCTATGAGAAGGTACAGATATGTTCAAGATTCGCAACTAACTTTACTGAGCACATTTATTATGTGCTAGGTGATTTTCATGAAGATCTCATTTAATACTTAGAATAGTCCTTGAAGTTGATATTTTAACCTGCATTTTGTGGTTATGGAAAATGAGACTCAGAGATACCAAATATCTAAACTAATGTCTCATATAAAGATTAAGCAAATTCTCATTCTAGTGGGAATGAACTAATTTAATTCCAAATGTTTCACATTGTAGGTTTGAACCAAAGTTTTCTGTTTCCAAAGACAGTAGTCTTTTCATTAAACACTGAAAACTCAAAGTTCCCCAAACACAGTGAGGAACATACACCTCATAGTGTGAATACTGCTGAGTGCATTGCGGCAACTGTCAAAACTTTACTGTCATTTTCCTTGTCTCCAAATGATTGTTTCTCCCTTTCTCTCCACCATTTTATTATGCACTTTGTATTTCTTCTTTCTCTTAGCTGTCTTTCCTTCTGTAAGCCATAGTTCTATAGCACAATATGGACAATATTGTTAATCTTTCTTGTGGCATTCACAGGAAAAGCAGTTAATGCCTTACAACAAAACGTTCAGTTATCCAGCAATTCTAGATCATCTAATTGGTAAACCCATGAACCATTATGACAACATAAGATACTTTAATCATAGAGACGATGTGTTTGGCCACATATGTTTGTGTGACCTGAATATGACCTCCAGTGCTAGAATCAATGGTGAATATAGTTAAATTATTCTGCATATGGCATTAAGAAATGAGTATACTGGAGACATTCTGGAAAATTCTTAAAGAGATGGGAATACCAGACCACCTGACCTACCTCTTGAGAAACCTGTATGCAAGTCAGGAAGCAACAGTTAGAACTGGACATGGAACAACAGACTGGTTCCATATAGGAAAAAGAGTACGTCAAGGCTGTATATTGTCACCCTGCTTCTTTAACTTATATGCAGAGTACATCATGAGAAACGCTGGGCTGGAGGAAGCACAAGCTGAAATCAAGACTGCTGGGAGAAATATCAATAACCTCAGGTATGCAGATGACACCACTCTTATGGCAGAAAGTGAGTAGGAACTAAAAAGCCTCTTGATGAAAGTGAAAGAGAAGAGTGAAAAAGTTGGCTTAAAGCCCAACATTCAGAAAACTAAGATCATGGCATCTGTTCCCATCACTTCATGGCAAATAGATGGGGAAACAGTGGAAACATTAACAGATTTGATTTTGGGGGGCTCCAAAATCACTGCAGATGGTGACTGCAGTCATGAAATTAAAAGACGCTTACTCATTGAAAGAAAAGCTATGACCAACCTAGACAACATATTAAAAAGCAGAGACATTACTTTGCCAACAAAGGTCCGTCTAGTCAAAACTAAGGTTTTTCCACTAGTAGTATGGATATGAGAGTTGGACTATAAAGAAAGCTGAGTGCCAAAGAATTGATGCTTTTGAACTGTGGTGTTGGAGAAGACTCTTGAAAGTCCCTTGGACAGCAAGGAGATCCAACCAGTCCATCCTAAAGGAGATCAGACCTGGGTGTTCTTTGGACGACTGATGCTGAAGCTGAATCTCCAATCCTTTGGCCACCTGATGCGAAGAACTGACTCATTAGAAAAGACACTGATGCTGGGAGGGATTGGGGGCAGGAGGAGAAGGGGACAACAGAGGATGAGATGGCTGGATGGCATCCCCGACTTGATGGACATGAGTTTGAGTAAGCTCTGGGAGTTGGTGATGGACGGGGAGGCCTAGCGTGCTGCAGTCAGTCCATCAGGTCGCAAAGAGTCGGACCCGACTGATCTACTGAACTGAAGACAAATAATAAAACATCATTCTGACTTCAAGGCATATAATGACTCAAACTATATGCTTTAAAAAAAAGCTCTTAAAAAGTTTGTCTTTTGCTTACCCAAGCTGTTTTCTGAGTGGGAATGGGTCACTAGAGCAGGTTGAAGAGGCTTTGGCCCAACTGTCGATAGAGTCGCTCCACTAGCTTGAGGGCTAGACAGACAGTAACTGAGAGGGATTTCATCAGAGAATGACCGTGAACACGGCAGCATCGTGCTATCTGAATCTGTCGACGTTGGAAAGAAATGCACTAAAGATGGCAGTTTCTCTGGGAAGTCGTCCCTTGAGTCTTCTGTTCTGTGTACAAAAATGAGTATAACAAAGTGAGACGGTCAAAATGATAGACTATGAACACAAGAAGCATTCACTGTCACTATTACTCCAGTTTTTGCTTTTCAAAGGTATTATGCATCTACAGAAGGGTATCTTATATTTTTAATTTTAACAATCTGAATAAAAACTTCAGTATCAAGTCAAGCTTTTCTTTTTTCTATTTAAAAATCAATAAACTGCTATTTCAGATAGCTTTACAAAAGTGTAAAACCTGAAAGAAGAAAATAAAAATTATTACAATCCCACCAACTAAAATTTTTACCATTTCCTTCTAGGCTTTTTATTTTTATTAAAAATGTTTAAATTGAAATACAATTGATTTCCAATAGTATATTAGTTTCAGATGTACAACATACTGATTCAATATTTTTTCCTTCCAGGACTTTTTTTTTTTCATTCAAAATTGAGACTCTATAAACCATTTACATCCTACTTTTCAGTTCAGTTAACTAGCTCAGTCCTGTCTGACTCTTTGCCACCCCAGGGACTGCAGAATGCCAGGTTTCCCTATCACCAACTCCTAGAGCTTGCTCAAGCTCAATGTCCATCAAGTCACTGAGGCCATCCAACTATCCTATCTTCTGTGGGCCCCTTCTCCTCCTGACTACAATCTTTCCCAGCATCAGGGTCTTTTCCAGTGAGTCAGTTCTTCCCATCAGGTGGCCAATATTGGAGCTTCTGCTTCAGCATTAGTCCTTCCAGCGAATATTCAGGACTGATTTCCTTTAGAATTGACGGGTTGGATCTCCTTGCAGTCCAAGGGACTCTCAAGAGTCTTCTCCAATACAACAGTTCAAAAGCATCAATTCTTCTGCGCTCAGCTTTCTTTATAGTCCAACTGTCACATCCACACATGACCACTGGAAAAACCATAGCCTTGACTAGACGGACCTTTGTTGGTAAAGTAATATCTCTGCTTTTTCATATGCTATCTAGGTTGATCATAGCTTTTTTCCAGGGAGTAAGCATCTTTTAATTTCATGGCTGTAGTCACCACCTGCAGTGATTTTGGAGCCCCCCCAAAATCAAGTCTGTCACTGTTTCCACTGTTTCTCCATCTATTTGCCATGAAGTGATGGGAACAGATGCCTCAATCTTAGGTTTTTGAATGTTGAGTTTTAAGCCAACTTTTTCACTCTCCTCTTTCACTTTCATCAAGAGGCTCTTTAGTTCCTCTTTGCTTTCTGCTATAACGGTGGTGTCATGTGCATATCTGAGGTTTTGGTATTTCTCCTGGCAATCTTGATTCCAGAAGCTCCAATATTGGCCACCTGATGGGAAGAACTGACCCACTGGAAAAGACCCTGATGCTGGGAAAGATTGTAGTCAGGAGGACTTTATCTAGCCCGGCATTTTGCATGATGTACTCTGCAATTTAAATAAGCAGGGTGACAATATACAGCCTTGACATACTCCTTTCCAAATGTGGAACCAGTCCGTTGTTTCATGTCTGGTTCTAACTGTTGCTTCTTGACCTGCATACAGATTTCTCAGCAGACAAGCAAGGTGGTATGGTAGTCCCATCTCTTGAAGAATTTTCAGTTTGTGTGGTCCACACAGTCAAAGGTTTTGACATAGCCAATAAAGCAGAAGTAGATGTTTTTCTGGAACTCTCTTGCTTTTTTGATGATCCAATGGATGTTGGCAGTTTGATCTCTGGTTCCTCTGTCTTTTCTGAATCTAGCTTGAACATCTGGAATTTCTCAGTTCACATACTGTTGAAGCCTTGTTTGGAGACATTTGAGCATTACTTTCCTAGCGTGTGAGATGAGTGCAATTGTGTGGTAGTTTGAGCATTCTTTGGCATTGCCTTTCTTTGGGATTGGAATGAAAACAGATTTTTTCCAGTCCTGTGGCCACTGTTGCATTTTCCAAATTTGGCTGCATATTGAGTGCAGCACTTTAACAGCATCATCTTTTAGAACTAGAAACAGCTCAGCTGAAATTCTATTACCTCCACTAGCTTTGCTTGTAGTGATGTTTTCTAAGAGCCACATGACTTTGGACTCCAGGATGTCTGGCTCTAGGTGAGTGATCACACCACAGTGGTTATCTGGGTCATGAAGGTCTTTTTTGTTTAGTTCTTCTGTCTGTTCCTACCACCTCTTCTTAATCTCTTCTGCTTCTGTTAAGTCCACACCATTTCTGTCCTTTATTGAGCCCATCTTGCATGAAATGTTCCCTTGGTATCTCTAATTTTCTTGAAAATATCTCCCATCTTTCCCATTCTATTGTTTTTCTCTGTTTCTTTGCATTGATCACTGAGGAAGGCTTTTTCTTTTTAACATGATCTTTGTGTCTTGTTTTAGTTTCTTTAATTTAAATTTATTTATTTTAATTGGAAGCTTTCTTATCTCTCCTTGCTGTTCTTTGGAACTCTGCATTCAGATGGGTATATCTTTCCTTTTCGCCTTTGCCTTTCACTTCTCTTCTTTTCTCAGCTATTTGTAAGACCTCCTCATACTACCATTTTGCCCTTTTACATTTCTTTTTCTTGGGGATGGTCTTGATCATTGCCTCCTGTACAATGTCGTAAACCTCCATCCATAGTTCTTCAGGCACTCTATCAGTTCTAATTCCTTGAACCTGTTTGTCACTTCCACTGTATAATTGTAAGGGATTTGATTTAGGTCATACCTGAATGGTCTAGTAGCTTTCCCTACTTTCTTCAATTTAATTCTGAATTTGGCAATAAAGGGTTCATGATCTGAGCCACAGTCAACTCCCGATCTTTTATTTTTGCTGACTGTAGAGAGCTTCTCCATCTTCAGCTGCAAAGAATATAATCAATCTAATTTTGGTATTAACCATCTGGTGATGTCCATGTGTAGAGCTGTCTCTTGTGTTGTTAGAAGAGGGTGTTTGCTATGCCAGTGCATTCTCTTGGCAAAACTGTTAGCCTTTGCCCTGCTTATTTTGTACCCCAATGCCAAACTTGCCTATTTCCCAGGTATCTCTTGACTTCCTACTTTTGCATTCTAGTTCCCTTTGATGAAAAGGACATCTTTTTTTGGTGTTAGTTCCAGTAGGTCTTGTAGGTCATCATAGAACTGTTCAACTTCTGCTTCTTTGGCACTAGTGGTTAGGGCATAGACTTGGATTACTGAGATATGGAATGGTTTGCCTTGGAAATGAACAGAGATCATTCTGTCACTTTTGAGATTGCACCCAAGTACTGGATTTTGGACTCTTGTTGACTATGAGGGCTGCTCTAAGTGTCCTTCTCACAAGGCACAGATATCTCAGGCAACTTTAAAAAAGAATTAAATGGCATTGGCAGCTACATTATTACTCTGCTGCTAAGTCACTTCAGTCGTGCCCGACTCTGTGCGACCCCATCGATGTCAACCCACCAGGCTCCCCTGTCCCTGTGACACTCCATTACTTCTAAGGGATTCTTGCCCACTGCTGTTGCTACTAAGTCACTTCAGTCATGTCCGACTCTGTGCGACCCCATAGACGGCAGCCCACCAGGCTCCCCTGTCCCCGGGATTCTCCAGGCAAGAACACTGGAGTGGGTTGCCATTTCCTTCTCCATTCTTGCCCACAGTAGTAGATATAATGGTCATCTGAATTAAATTCACCCATCCCACTTTCATCATGTATTATATCTCCCCTTTCCACTAACATGAAAAAACATGATTATCACTTCTGTTTACTATATCATTGTTTACTATACCTTTTCTCTTTAATTTCTCCTGTTGTTTGTCTTGCATTTATAAAGAATCTACAGTTAATGTATGCTTTCAAATACATGCCACAAATTAATAACTACAAATACAGCTCACACGTGTACATGTGTGTGTATTTGTGCGTGTGTGTGTGTGTGGATGTTGAAGGGAGTAGCACAAAAGAGAGAAGAAAGACTTACTCTTCAGGCATTATTTTTGTAAGTAAATCTTACTATGAATAAAGAGATTTTTTTCTTTTTTTATAAATATAAAAGTATAGTATGTATTGATTTAAACAAAGTCCCTAAAATCACAATACAGATATTTTATGCGTAAAACAGTATTTTCATGGAGTAGCTCATGAAAAGGCTTATGGCAACTACATTTTATGACTCACATTGAGTCATAAAACCCAGATGTAAGTAACCTCAGTAACCTCAAAGCAATCCATGTGCCTGTGACCGAGTGTGTTTTTAATGCAAGGTCCTGGAGTCCCATCCTTTAGCTCTGAAAAACCAGATTCATGGCCAGCCTAAGCCCCGCCTTCCCGGGGGCCACATGTCTATAAGTTATGAACTAAGTGTTTTGCCTCTAACCAGGCTCCCCTGTCCCCGGGATTCTCCAGGCAAGAACACTGGAGTGGGTTGCCATTTCCTTCTCCATTCTTGCCCACAGTAGTAGATATAATGGTCATCTGAATTAAATTCACCCATCCCACTTTCATCATGTATTATATCTCCCCTTTCCACTAACATGAAAAAACATGATTATCACTTCTGTTTAATATATCATTGTTTACTATACCTTTTCTCTTTAATTTCTCCTGTTGTTTGTCTTGCATTTATAAAGAATCTACAGTTAATGTATGCTTTCAAATACATGCCACAAATTAATAACTACAAATACAGCTCACACGTGTACATGTGTGTGTATTTGTGTGTGTGTGTGTGTGTGGATGTTGAAGGGAGTAGCACAAAAGAGAGAAGAAAGACTTACTCTTCAGGCATTATTTTTGTAAGTAAATCTTACTATGAATAAAGAGATTTTTTTCTTTTTTTATAAATATAAAAGTATAGTATGTATTGATTTAAACAAAGTCCCTAAAATCACAATACAGATATTTTATGCGTAAAACAGTATTTTCATGGAGTAGCTCATGAAAAGGCTTATGGCAACTACATTTTATGACTCACATTGAGTCATAAAACCCAGATGTAAGTAACCTCAGTAACCTCAAAGCAATCCATGTGCCTGTGACCGAGTGTGTTTTTAATGCAAGGTCCTGGAGTCCCATCCTTTAGCTCTGAAAAACCAGATTCATGGCCAGCCTAAGCCCCGCCTTCCCGGGGGCCACATGTCTATAAGTTATGAACTAAGTGTTTTGCCTCTATGCACCATCTCTATTTTGATCTCACTTTCCAGAGTTTCCATAATGTTATTTGAGCCAGTACTGTTTTGGTTTTGTTTTTCCAAATCTTTATGTAAGGGAACAAAGGCCCGAAACTTCCTAATCTGCCATCTTTCTGGTTACTCTCAGTCTCTTTGTTTACCAAGAGGTAGTCACACTTGTTTTATTCTATGATTGGTAAGTTCCTTCATCAGAAATGTTATCTATCTGGAGAGCTTTCTACTCAAAATCAGACTTCTCTAAGTGTCCTTCTCACAAGGCACAGATATCTCAGGCAACTTTAAAAAAGAATTAAATGGCATTGGCAGCTACATTATTACTCTGCATGCTAAGGTGCTTTAGTCATGTCCGACTCTGTGCAACCCTGTGGACTGTAGCCTGCAAGGCTCCTCTGTCNCTAAGTGTCCTTCTCACAAGGCACAGATATCTCAGGCAACTTTAAAAAAGAATTAAATGGCATTGGCAGCTACATTATTACTCTGCATGCTAAGGTGCTTTAGTCATGTCCGACTCTGTGCAACCCTGTGGACTGTAGCCTGCAAGGCTCCTCTGTCCACCAGATTGTCTATGCAAGAATACTGGAGTGGGTTGCCATGCCCTTCTCCAGGAGATCTTCCCAATCCAGGGATCGAACCCATGTCTCTTGTGTCTCCTGTATTGGCAGGTGGGTTCTTTACCACAGGTGACACCTGGAAAGCCTGCATTATTACTGTGTAGTACTTAAAAAGCTTCAGCACATGCCATTCCACTGACTTCCCAACCACTCATCTTTCGTCAAAGAATGTCTAACCCATGAAGACACCCTCTTGAGTATGACAGGGGTGGTAATGAAAATGAGATTACAGAGGTCTATTGTCAAATCACAAGCATTTCATCTCTGTCTAAAATGAGAGAGATCTATGACATAATTTTTCCCCGACACTGTCTAGAATAAGCAGGAAAAGGACCTTTCTCTTTCAAAGTTCCTTACATTTGGGTTTCATTAAAGACAACTGACTATATCTTTTCAGCATGTTCATTTTATAAGCTCCGATTTTTTTCTTCCTTTGGTAAAACAATTGCATTTCCAAATAAATTTAATTCCATGAAAAATTCCCAATGAGCTTTTGCAAATGTTGTGATCAAAGAGATCTGGTCTAGGGCCACAGGGGGTTCTTGTTTTTGTAGCTGAACAAGAAGTTTCTAACGGCAGCATGTGCTGTTGGAAAAGCTAAAACGTTTCAGGAAGAGATGAGCATGGTGCAGCGCACTGTTTGAATCCTGCCCTCACAGACCTATTAGACTCCTTTTGGAAGATGAGAGACTTTCTTCCTGGTGCTTGGTTAGGTTTCCTTTTCCCATGTGGAATTTTTCAAGCCCTTACTTGGTATTTTCCTTCCTCTGTAACTAGTTAACACTAAAGCAGAGGTAGTTATAAATATTCAATTCCCAGCATTTCAATGTTATTTCAACGTGGCATTGGTCACATTGACAACAGTTATTAATATTGCTCAGATGACCGCTAAGAACAAATATTTTAAAAATGGACTTGAAGTTATCAGTAAACATCTGAGTCCAAAGTAACATTGGCTTTAAAAATGGTGTATATTCAATATTAAAGATCATTTAACCAGACCACGTGACCTACCTCTTGAGAAACCTATATGGAGGTCAGGAAGCAACAGTTAGAACTGGACATGGAACAACAGACTGGTTCCAAATAGGAAAAGGAGTACGTCAAGGCTGTATATTGCCACCCTGCTTATTTAACTTATATGCAGAGTACATCATGAGAAACGCTGGGCTGGAAGAAGCACAAGCTGGAATCAAGACTGCTGGGAGAAATCTCAATAACCTCAGATATGCTGATGACACCCCCCTTACGGCAGAAAGTGAAGAGGAACTCAAAAGCCTCTTGATGAAAGTGAAAGAGGAGAGTGAAAAAGTTGGCTTAAAGCTCAACATTCAGAAAATGAAGATCATGGCATCTGGTCCCTTCACTTCATGGGAAATAGATGGGGAAACAGTGGAATCAGTGTCAGACTTTATTTTTTGGGGCTCCAAAATCACTGCAGATGGTGACTGCAGCCATGAAATTAAAAGACACTTACTCCTTGGAAGAAAAGTTATGACCAACCTAGACAGCATATTCAAAAGCAGAGACATTACTTTGCCAACAAAGGTCCATCTAGTCAAGGCTATGGTTTTTCCAGCGGTCATGTATCGATGTGAAAGTTGGACTGTGAAGAAAGCTGAGTGCTGAAGAATTGATGCTTTTGAACTGTGGTGTTGGAGAAGACTCTTGAGAGTC
>SJYX01023554.1:0-38425 GCA_006410675.1 Oreotragus oreotragus | reverse complement strand
GAAGGAGATCAGCTCTGGGTGTTCTTTGGAAGGAATGATGCTAAAGCTGAAACTCCAGTACTTTGGCCACCTCATGCGAAGAGTTGACTCATTGGGAAAGACTCTGATGCTGGGAGGGATTGGTGGCAGGAGGAAAAGGGGACGACAGAGGATGAGATGGCTGGATGGCATCACGGACTCGATGGACATGAGTTTGAGTGAACTCCGGGAGTTGGTGATGGACAAGGAGGCCTGGTGTCCTCATTCATGTGGTTGCAAAGATTCAGACACGACTGAGCGACTGAACTGAACTGAAATATTTTTAATTGGAGGATAATTGCTTTACAATATTATGTTAGTTTCTGCCATACATCATCATGAATCAGCCATAGATATACATATGTCCCCTCCCCTCCCAGCTCTCTAGGTTGTCACAGAGCACCAGGTTTGAGCTCCCAGTGTCATACAGCAAATTCCCACTGGCTATCTATTTTACACATGGTGATCTATGTGTTTCCATGTTAGTCTTTCAATTCGTCCCTCCCTCTTCTTCCCCCACTGTGTCCACAAGCCTGGTCTCTGTGTCTGTGTCTCCACTGCCACCCTGCAAATAGATTCATCAGTACCACCTTTCTAGGTTCCATATATAGGCATTAACAATGGTTCTTTTTCTTAAAGGTCATTTTTTAACAAAACTTTGGAAAACAAATGCTGATGCTGTAGTTGATACATTGATTTACATTAGTAGTAAAAAAACAGAGAATTGTCATTTTAACATCCTCCTAGACATTTCCTAAACCAAAATTCTCCAGCAGTTCTCTGTTAGTAAAGTAGTTTTAAAGAAACTGTCTGCCAATTACTTTAACATGTTTAGATATGAGTTTTGGAAACTCTACCAGGTCTGATATGATGGAGATCTGTCTAGGTGAATTTTTTTATTACTCAGGGACTAAACATTATAAAACAGTGGTTGAGGAAACTGTAGTATGTTATCATTAATTTTAAGAGATTTGTAGACTCGATTCTAGTTCTATTTTATAAGCCGTTTTGAAATAAAAAGGTCAAATGCTCCATCCTCATCCTCTGAAACTCATTTGTGACTTTCTTACTGTGCTTGAGTCTCCATCTTATCTTCTGTCTCATGGACTCCACTCTGCAGTACCACCGACATTTCCTGAATAGTTTCTGAGTCTCTCGCACTGGCTGGAAAATAAGAATCTTTTCTTTTCTGGAAAAATAAATTATGGCATTAGGCGATGAAGAGAAATGAGATTCAAGGCAGATTTTCTTTTTCAAGTGACCTCACTGGTTAATCTAACTACCTTAAAGCACTCTCCAGACATCATGATTTCTTCACCAAGCTGATGCCAGGATTCTAATGTGAATGTGTAAGTACCGACATAGCCAATGCTGATACTGGCTAAGAATGTTAAACAAATCAAGATGAAGGTGTGCAGCACTCACTGGAACAGCTCAAGAGACAGGGCGGTAACCCAGCAGAGCTACCTTTATGATTACAACTTTCACATCTGGCCGACCCTGCCTGTTAGAACACTATGAGGTAACGTCTCCATAGTTACAAAGTTCCAGCCTCTGAACAATTGCTGTGTTAATACTGTACCTGCTTTGTAGTTTGTTCACATCTGCTGCTGCTGCTGCTAAGTCACTTCAGTCGTGTCAAATAACGTAAATTGCTTTTAAGAGAGCCATTTCTCTTACCAGGCAAATTTTGTCACCAAAATGTTTGTTATCCTATTTTGAAATTCTGAGGGTTAAAGCTAGTATGCAAATCTGGGGGGAGTTACTCACTGTTCTGGGGGTGGGGGGGTTGGTTCATTTGTTTTGACAAATGCTTTTTGAAGACATGGCAACAACTAGGCAGCACAAACAGAAAATGTGTATATTTTGAGGCAAAAAGAAACCTATTGGTGGAAATAATGAAANATTCTGAGGGTTAAAGCTAGTATGCAAATCTGGGGGGAGTTACTCACTGTTCTGGGGGTGGGGGGGTTGGTTCATTTGTTTTGACAAATGCTTTTTGAAGACATGGCAACAACTAGGCAGCACAAACAGAAAATGTGTATATTTTGAGGCAAAAAGAAACCTATTGGTGGAAATAATGAAACCAAAGCCAGGAGTTCTAAATTCTTCTCCTAGTTATTCCCGCAATATGATTTAAAAGAGATCACTCAGCTAAGATTCTACCTTGAGTAAAAGATCCACATTTTATGTGTCATAATAATAATGGCATGGGGATACAATTAACACACATGAAAGTACATAATTGTGAATAGTAATAAGATATATTAACGATAATTACTGGATGAGTAAGTTCATTCTATAGATATTTAAACAAGCATTTACTATTACCAGGAACCATCAAGGTACTATGAACAAACAATTCCTGCCTCAAGGAATAATGATAAAATATCTTCTAATTTAGATTAGAAAATGGCTTTCATCTTGGAATGATGCACAGTATGTAAATATCAATACAAAGGACAATGAAGAAAGTAACTGTTTTAATAAAAGAAAAAGGCAAGAAGTATATCACATAATGATACAAGTCAACTTGAGGACAGCAAACATTTGACTATATTTTCTTCATCTCAAAGATGAAGGGAAATTCCTTATTAGACTTATAGGCCAATTATATCAATACAAAGAGATTTATAAATTTATATTTATGTTCAGAAAAGAATTAAAATGCATTTATTACTTTTTGCCACCATCCCAGTTTCCTTACATCTTCCTCTGGGGATGGTTTCCTAGCTATTAAATAATTTTGTACTTGAACTACATATATTCCCATGATGTCATTATGATATCATTTGTTTTATCAGAAAACCTATTCACATTTTCCAATATTGTTTGGAGAAACAAAGATTTGCCAATGGAGAAAAATGTTGAAAAGCTTTAACATTGTGAAGGTTTCAATAGTTATTCCCCACACAAGACGTTTTCTTTATCTACTTTCCAAGCTAGAGCATATATATGCAATTAAAATCAATTTCCTCTTTTGCTGCTTCTCAAACTAAGCCAGTAGTTTTCAACAGGAGATGAAGTGAATCACAGGGAATTTTGTGAATATGAGGGGACATTGTTCAGGCTCCTCTGTCCATGGAATTCTCCAGGCAAGAATATTGGAGTGGGTAGCCATTTCCTTCTCCAGAGGATCTTCCAGGGACTGAACCTGGGTCTCCCACATCACAGGCAGATTCTTTGCCATCTGACCCACCAGGAAATCCCATGAAGGGACATTAATAGTAGTCATAAAGATTTGGTGGGATTAGTGGACAGGATCCAGAAATGTCAGACTTTCTACAATGTGGCAGATAATCCTCCTGGGTAAAGAATTTTCCCATGTACCATGCGACTTGCTAGACATTCATGGAGACGAAAACTAATTTATAATTATCTGAGTCTAAAGCCCGACTGTATTATATATAAGTGAAAAATATTTTTGTACATTTTAATATTTTCCAGAAAGTAACTATGCATTATTTACAGTGAGGGAAGATTATAGATTGGTTTGTTCAGACCTTTTCCAAAAGTTGTTCATCAGTTGGAAAAATTACATCATCAAAGGCAATATCACCTGATGTGTTCATGTGATATATCTTATCTGACATAGGTAATAACAGTAGCAACAACAATAATGAAATCAACATGAATCTGATGATCTTCTACTTTACATAAAATATAGAGAACAGAAGAGCATGTTAGTTAATAGATCAAGATATTTAAAAGGCAACCTGTGTAATTTGTGGATATAACGTATCTGAATTCAAGCAAACTAAAAAATGCAAAAGACATTGGAAATTTAAGTACACTGGATACTTAATAATATTAAGGAGTAACTGTTAAATATTTAAGGTGCATTATGGTATTATGTAGAGAAGAAAAATGGCAACCCATTCCAATATTCTTGCCTGGGGAATCCCATGGGTAGAGGAGCCTGGTGGGCTACAGTCCATGGGGTTGCTAAAGAGTCAGACACGACTTAGCAACAAAACAACCAACAATGGTATTATGACTGTGTTTTTTAAAAAAGATTCCTTGTTTAGAGATACATCTTGAAACACTGTAGATAAAATGATATGATGTCTAGATTTGCCTCAAAATAATGCAGAAAGTAGGGAGTGGATGGAGTTGTGGATGAAAAAGATGGCAATGACTTGTAATTGTTGAAGCTGGGTAATGGGTACATGGAGGTTTGTTATACATTCTGTTTATTTTTTCTATAAATTTTGAAATTCTCTGTAGTGAAAAGGGAGGGTCATTTGGGGATGTGTAGACTCTGCATTCATTGGAAGGATAGATACTGAAAGCTTCGGTCACCTGATATGAACAGCTGACTCACTGGGAAAGTCCCTGATGTTGGGAAAGATTAAGGGCGAAAAGAGAAGGTGTCAGAGGATGAGATGGCTGGATGGCATCACCGATGCACTGGACGTGAACTTGGGAGACAGTGAAGGACAGGGAAGCCTGGCGTGCTGCAGTCCATGGAGTCACAGAGTCGGACACGACTGGGCAACTGAACAATAACAGCAACAGACTCCTTCCATTGATAACATCATCCTCATGGCTGTCTCTAATTCAGGAAGGACAGAGTCAAGTTAGAGCTGAAAGGGAAAAGCAAAAACACCGGCCTCACACAGGTCCTTTCACTACAGCTCTGGAAGATGGGAGTCTCCCCATTTGAGGACATGGCAGTCCAGAGAGATGAAAATCTCTTCCAAGGTTATATGGCCACCGGATGGCTGAGCCAGGATTTGATCTCACATCCATTTCTTTCAAAATCCCCTTCACTGTACTCCCTGTTTCTCTGCTGCAATTACTGTCCAATAGCTTCCTAACTCCTTCCTTGGTAACTGTGTAACTACTTCTCTGCCTCTGAACCGACTCAGTCCTGATCTTTCTCTTTGCTATGGTCTAAGATCACTCCCTCCCATTGTCCAGACTCTGTGTCATTTCTCTTTGGTCATATCCTCTATTGGGAAGACATCAGATGTCTCTAATTCAGGAAGGACAGAGTCAAGTTAGAGCTGAAAGGGAAAAGCAAAAACACCGGCCTCACACAGGTCCTTTCACTACAGCTCTGGAAGATGGGAGTCTCCTCATTTGAGGACATGGCAGTCCAGAGAGATGAAAATCTCTTCCAAGGTTATATGGCCACTGGATGGCTGAGCCAGGATTTGATCTCACATCCATTTCTTTCAAAATCCCCTTCATTCTACTCCCTGTTTCTCTGCTGCAATTACTGTCCAATAGCTTCCTAACTCCTTCTGTGGTAACTGTGTAACTACTTCTCTGCCTCTGAACCGACTCAGTCCTGATCTTTCTCTTTGCTATGGTCTCAGATCACTCCCTCCCATCGTCCAGACTCTGTGTCATTTCTCTTTGGTCATATCCTCTATTGGGAAGACATCAGAATTTTGCGTGAGAAATTGAAAGAGTATATATGGCACCCCACCCCAGTACTCTTGCCTGGAAAATCCAATGGACGGAGTAGCCTGGTGGGCTGNCTCTTTTCTTACATATTTAAATTTGTGTGTATTTAACCATTTTAATAGAAAGATATATGGCACCCCACCCCAGTACTCTTGCCTGGAAAATCCAATGGACGGAGTAGCCTGGTGGGCTGCAGTCCATGGGGTCGCTAACAGTCGGACAGACTGAGCGACTTCACTTTCACTTTTCTCTTTCATGCATTGGAGAAGGAAATGGCAACCCACTCCAGTATTCTTGCCTAGAGAGTCCCAGGGATGGGGGAGCCTGGTGGGCTGCCGTCTGTGGAGTCGCACAGAGTCGGACACGGCTGAAGTGACTTAGCAGCAGCAGCATATGTGGTCTATAGTTTATATCATGGATTAGCTGAGTTCTGTATAGTTTTCATTTTCCTTTCCCAATAAATTCTGGACTCGTAAGTAGGAGGCCCATGCTCTAGCCTTTTCTCTCTTGCTAACTGATGACCCTGGATAAGTCATTTAGCCTTACTGAGGTTTCTGCTTCTGGAATAATGGCTAACCTTTACATCAAGCCTCATTAATCCCCCACTTTTTCCCTGTGGACCCCAGGCAGGCAGCCTGGAGGCTGGGTGATCTGCAACAGCATCACTCACATGTCTAGGGCTTGACAGGCTGTCAGCAGGATCTCCTGGATTTTCCCCAGTGTGATCCTCCATGATATGGCCTCTGATAACCTTCTCAATACTTTGTCCATGGACCCTATGGGCCAACTGTGTTTCTTTATCCCTTTGCCTTCAGAGGGCAGGGACCATGAGTGTTTTGCTAAGTGCCCTTCATGCTTACTGTACCAATGAGGGAAGAATCTTTGCACAGCTGCCCAGAATAAGCAACCCTTACTGATAAGGAAGAGAGGGAGAACACCATCAAGCCATTTCCACCTCCGTTGCAAAGGACAGGCTCCCACTGCACCTCTGCACCCCCAGGCTACCTCTTCCTTTAAGACTTGTCCAGGTATCATCTCTCTAGAAGCTTTCATTATTCCCTAGCCAGATTCATCAGACCTTCTTCCATGTTTTCACAGCACTTTGGACAGAGCTTTATGATAACACGAGTCACATGATTCTACTACTTAGTGTTTATGTGTCTCTTTCACTACGGAACTGTGAGATCCTTGAGGTGGCGCGATTAGCTGGAATCCGATGCCGCTGGGTCTGCACTTGAATCATTTATTAAGTGGGGTTCAGGCAATAACACTTATTTGAGAAATATTTATAGAGCTCCTGCTGTGTGCCAGGCACTGAACCGGTGCTGAGGATGGAGGAGAGCTTTTAATCTAGAAAAGGAACAGACAGGGACACATACAGATGTGTTCCTCCTTACAGTCAGTGACATATGGCGTGAGAGGGAATAATAGGAGCTGTGTGATAGGTGGGCCAGGAAGGCCTTTGTAAGGGGATGACTTCTACTTTGAGGCCACAGACAAAGAGAAGTCAGCCGTGGGCAGGTTGGGTGAAGTGTCGTAAGGCGAGGGGGTTGGGGGGCGTGGGGCCTGAGTGAAAGAAGGCGCTGAAGGAAAGCTAATACGGCTGAAGGGTGGGGAGCAAAGGGTGTGTCTGGAGAACCAGCTGTATCCTCTGGAAATACTTGCTGAGTGAATGAGTGTGTAATTGGAAGGTTGGTATCAGTCCTGGTCCTCAGCTAAAAGCTGGGCTGTAACAGGGTAAGAGAGTGTTTCGTGCAGTGCTTTTCTTTGAATGAGTTTTGGGGTTCTCGTTACTCATCTTCTCCCCAGGTCCCTGGGCTGGGTGCTGGCTTCCCCAGGACAGGGTTGCCACCTCAGGGGATACTGTGTACCTATCTCTTTTGCCCAGTCATGGCACTGACGAACTGGGGTCTTCAAGGATCCACACTGTCACCTGGGGGAGCACTCCCCTCCCCACCTTAGGTCATGCTCCATTCCAATGGGTAGCGAGTCAGCACTCTCTCACCTCAGATTGTCAGGCTACCACTCAAGTGGGCTACGTCCTTATCTCCCCCACAGCCACCTTACGCCCGGATACTGACTGCCGAGTGATAGAACCCGGTGCTCTGCCCAGAACTGAATCTGTTTCCCTGTGACTAGGGCCTTGTCACTGGGCCAAGCCTGTCTGCTAGCCCTCTTCGCAGCTGGGGTGAAAGCTTTCCCAGAAGGCCTCTAACTCCTCCATGCAAATGTCCTGCTGGCAGCGCGGCCCCACTAGCTCATTAAGTCTGTTTAGATGTCTTTGAATCCCAGTGGTGATCGCTGCCGCGGAGGCTCCGTCTGGGATGCCTAGTAGGTCCGAGTCTGCTCTCGCTTCCTACCTCAACCCCCCAAAGCCTTTATTTTTTTCTTCCCTCTCTGAGGAAAAGTCTGGGAAAAGCATTTCAGACACAGATTATTGATGTAGCATAATGTTTTACATCTGCAAGAGACAGACCCAAAAGTCAAGGGAATGACGCGTTAAGTGTAGGAAGGAGCATATTTTTAGATGCTCTTGAACCCATGTTACTAGGCACGTGTACGTGTGTGCTGTTGTGTCCAACTCTTTGCGACCCCATGGACTGTGGCCCACGAGGCTCCTCTGTCCTTGGGATTTCCCAGGCAAGAATACTGGAGTGGGTTGCCATTTCCTTCTCCAGGAGATCCTCCCGACCAAGGGATTGAACCCACGTCTCCAGGCAGGTGCTTTACTGCTTGAATCACGTAACTTAGGCAGTGCTCCCTCTCACCCATGCTTAACGCTGTTTCTTCAAACCATGCTGTCACTGTCAGGGTTGGCAGAGCCGAGGCCAACAGCAGCAACTGTGCCAGGAAGCAGAGTTCAAGGAATCACTCTTCTACGAAGAGGAAGTTGGGTTGCTCTCTGTGTCTGTTTGTCAGTTCCAACAAGACGTGGGCTCTAGAGCCAGGCATACTTGGTGTGAAACCCCATCTGATCCCTTGCTAAGTTTGTGAGCATAGGTCTCATTGCCTCTCTGTACCTCAATTTCCTCATCTGTGAAATGGGTAGAATCATAGTTAAGAGCACTGACTTCAGAGTCAGACTCTGTCACTTACTATCTCTGTAAGTTTGAAGAGGTTCCTGCACCTGTTTCCTCATCAAATGGTGACCAGAATAAAGTCTGCTGACATCACCAGGCTGTTGTGAAGATGACACAAGTTGATACACAAGAAGCATGGTGCCTGACACAGCATGAACACTACGGGGTATTTGCTGTTGCTGTGGATTTTATTGCTGTTGTGCTTAGTCACTCAGTCATGTCTGACTCTTTGTGACCACATGGACTGTAGCCCACCAGGCTCCTCTTTCCATGGGGATTCTTCAGGCAAGAATATCAGAGTGGGTTGCCATGCCCTCCTCCAGGGGAATCTTCCCAACCTAGGGATCGAACCCAGGTCTCCTGCATTGCAGGCTGATTCTCTACTGTCTGAGCCACCAGGGAAGGCCTTATTGCCGTTAGTGCCCACCTCATAGACCATGTGAGAACGAAACAGGGAGAGAGCTTGCCAGGCACATGGTGAATTTCAGCTGCTGTTCTTACAACCCTGGCTCAACTTAACATGTGCAATGCTGCATTCAGTTCCATGTGAGCTTCTTAAGGTGACGTTTACAAGTTTAGGAGAGAGAGGACTTGCTTCTCCCTTCCACACTCTCTCTAATGACCCAGTTTTGTTCAGGAACTTCTGTGACGAATGTCAGACTCTTTCATGGGTGCAGGAGCTGCCCCCATCCCTGATAAGGGCAGGAAAGAGAGGAACAGAGCTGGGTGATATGAGAGCCTGGTGGGTTTATGGTGTCACGTTGAGCATGTTCTGATTTCTCTGCTCTATAAAACACCCCATATAAACTATAAAATAAAATATTTACATTTTTACATACCTAGCAGTACTGGGTGGGTAGAGCAAAGTGATTTGGTAGGTTTCCAAACCCACGAGGCTTTGGGGATTCTGGTTTTGCTTTACCTGATGCAAACTGATACTACATAGATTCCATGGAAAGCACATTTTACTGCCTATTTTTAGCTGGGCGGTGCAGAAGACACCACCTGCTCTGGGGGAGCTTGAATAGAGGCTCCTGTGGCACTTTGAGTGAACAGTCCGTCAGGTTTTTGATCACAGACGCAGAGGGAGAATTGGTATGTAGATACACATATTAGCCTCTTCCAGGCTCCTCTGTCCATGGGATTTTCCAGGCAAGAGCACTTGGGTTGCCATTCCCCTCTCCAGGGGGTCTTCCCGACCCAGGGATCGAACCCAGGTCCCCTGCATTGCAGACAGATTCTTTATTGTCTGAGCTACCGGGGAAGTCCCAGTCTCTCTTTCCATATATATAAATGGCTAATTTTCTTGTTTATACATTAAGGAATTTTGAAGGAATGCAACTTCTAGAAATTTATACTTGCAGCTGGTGTAGCTTTGTAAGCCATCTCGAAGACAGAGCAAACACCCTGCCAAAGTTTAGTCATACACTGATAGCTGTAGTTTGGAAAGGGGAAAGTGAAGGTCTGACTTAGTAAGCCGACAGAGAAGTCAAACACCCACAAATGGTAATTTACAGCTGCAAAGGGCAGTGTTTTTAAATCACCCTAGTGAATTATATGTTTCTGAAAAAGAACTACGCATCTGAAAAATCGTGTTCCTTGGTAATACTTTAGACACTATTGTCTTGGCCCTGTCACCTCGCTAAGGTTATAAATAACACAGTCCTTCTTACTTTTACTTTCCTAGATTAGCCGGCTGCCATTAGCTTCGGTTCCTGTCTGTACCGTGACTGTATCCTGTCCTGTTATAAATGCACTGTTGTTCTCGTCACCTTGAGGGATGCTGTGGGGTGTGGCTCTCAGGTGCCCTCATGGGAGCTGAGGGGCTGGGCACGGGAGGGGAATTCTCTTTTCTGACCCAGCTACCCAGCCGCTCTCCCCACCCTGCTCGGTGGGCCCCTTGTTGGCGGTGTTGTTCAGCCGTTATCACCTGTTCACTGCAGGCCTTTCTGCGTCACTGGGAGCCTCATGCTAGAAGGAGGGCTGAGGCAGGTGCAGCTGTGCCCTGGGGCGGCGCCTCCCTCCCATGCTGTGCACCCCGCTGGAGGAAGGGGTGCCTTTGTCTGATCCACACAGAGAGGCTTCGTTGGCTGGGGGAGGGTACTGGTTAGGAGCCCTGGGGGCCCATGGGAGAATCTTTGTTGCAAGGAGCATCTTTGTCTACCGCCTTTCAGCTGTCAAACGTGGCAGCAGTGGAACTGGGCTCGAGGTGTTCTCCGCCTTCTCTGGGCCAAGGAGGAATTCTTACAGCATCCACAGTGACAGTGGCAACAGTGAACAGTCTGGCGCATTGTAGTGTTTAAGTCTGGCTGCGGCAGCATCTCTGTCCTGCGTGCGCGTCTAAATGTGGATTTTCCACTCCCTTATCAGAAAATGGAGTCCATTTCTCTCTCCCTGGAGTCCTCCTAGTGCCCTGACCAGGGGAATGCGGTGGGCATGACACGCACACTCCTAGGATGGCCCTCCCTTGCCTGGCCTGGCAGCCTCCACTTTCAGCCTCTTGGAGGACGGCTGCCACGGAGAGAGTGAGACTCCTGTGTGACCACTAAGGTGTGAGACACACCCAGGCCACGTGGGGAGGCCCTGGAGGAGGAGATGCCACGTGAAAGCAGGGCTAGGAGAGAGGCCATGGGGTACAGGAGGGAGAGGCAGACACCTGCGTGGACACAGCCCAGTCGAGTCTTGGGATGGCAGCAGCCCCAGCTCTCCTCAGGCTGCGCCCACACAAGGATCCCCGTGGTGGGTCCGCCCAGCTGCAGCTGGTCAATCCACAGGCTCATGAGAGAGAAGACGCTGTCATTTTAAACCACCAAGTTTTAGGTGGGCCTATTTTGCTGCCATGACAATTAAAATGCCCTCCCCACCTCCTGCCACTTCCTCTGAAAACAAACCCCTGTTTCAAATGGAATGTTCTTTTGCTTCTTCAGTTTCATTACCAGGAACGCAAGCCATGGAAGAAACAAAGAATGGCTGTGAGCAAACCTCGTTGGGATAGACTACTGGGAAGTGGTGTCCAAGTCTCTCACAAGCGGGTTCGGGGGCCATATTTCCTTATTTCCCATTTTGTCCCGTTTCTGCCAGTCCCACACTGTGATATAGGACACATGGGAGTGTATGAACTGCATTCGTTCGTGTATTTGTTTAGGTGTTCACCTGTGGCTGTGTCAGTCACTGGGAGCCCAGGACTCCTGGCTGTGGGGAGTGGAAGAAGGGCAGGCATCTCCCCTGCCTCTGGGAGCCTTGCCCCTGGCGAGGGAACCTGTGCAATAAGAAGGAATGACAGCACATAGGGTGCCTCATGAAAGTCATCTGTGAAGTGTTGCAGGGGAAGGGAAACATCCACCTTCTTCTCCCAGGCCACAGGGAAAAGAAAACTCAGGGGAACCTAACTGGCCTGAGTCCACACGGCCACTCTGTGCCTGGGATGCTCTTTGCGGGGAGCGAGTCCTGCTGAGTGGTTGGTGGGGATGGAGTATTGTCAATGGAGTGGCTGGCCACGGCTCGTTAGCAGTGCCGACCTGGGCACCGATTCCCACCTTGACAGCTTGAAACCACTTTTCCTCTGCTCCACCCAAACACGTCCAGCCTCAAGTTCCAGGGCCATTTATGGTCTGATGTACTTGATTTTTCCAGCCTTGTTTGGTTCATGAATTGTTTCATAGGTACCCATTTGGCTTCCTTAATGAGGCTGGAAGTTTCTCAAGGGTCTTACTCTTTTATTCCTTGTATGGGTGGTATTGGGCACTTAGAACTCCATAATCACTTAACAGTCAATTGGTGAATACAGAATCGGGTTGGACGGATCACAGAAACTCAGGAAATAAAAGGGTTCAGGTATTGAGAGAGTTGTAGAGACATTTAGTCATTTGCAGGACTGTTAGCATTTATCAGGCAAGGGACTGAGTGCTTTCTAGTCATTAACTTATAGAATTTTTACAACTCAGTAAGGTAGGCAACATCATTCTTTTATAGCAGGGGAAACTGAATCCTAGAGGTTAAATTACCCAGGTCAAGATCACATAGCTAGTTAAATGGTAGGTCTGGGTTTTGAATCCACCACACTTCCATTCTGAGGTTTATGCTTCTACCGTGACATTCTGTCACCTTACCTTTGGAGTCTGATGTGCCAATCAAGTGGAGGGGGCTGTCTGTCAAATACAGTGCAGTTTTTATGTGTCTGGTTTCCCAATTGCCCCATACTTTCCAGCTCTAATGCTTATATGCTTGAGCTTACATTTAGCAGTCTCTCACTGCCAGCTCCTAAGTTAGTTTGGATATCATATCCCCAAATTTGGATGCAATGCGTATCTTTCTTGTGGAAGTAAAAAGTGCTAACCTTCCAGCATTTGTTGCTTGTAATTGCTCTCCATTAAGTTACAATTTTGGATTTAAATTTGAAAAAGTGCATTTCAGTCCCAAGATTTTTAATGTGGAAATGAACAACGGTAAGAAGTAACTGATACCCTCTGTATTTTTCTATAAGAGAGGGAGATGTGTTAAAAAAAATCAAAGTCAAGTGAAGGTGCCCTGGTACTTAGTCTTTGGAGGAAATTATGGAATGCCACACTTGTGCTGGTGTCAAGAACACCATTTACACATGCCTCCTTAAATCCACACTGTTTAGCCTGCAAATTTTACCTCAGGTGCTGCCTAATTCACATTTTCAATCTTTTCCTGGTGGGAAGACCCTAGTAGATATCACCCAATCACAATCCCTTGGTCAACACGTCTGTCCTTACAAATCAAATTAAGGTAGTATAGATGAGAGAAACCTGTACAAATCAATAAGCAAAAAACTAATTGGACAGAAATATGAGTAAAAGATGTAAACAGGGAGTATCAGTCTGCTTGGGCTGCCATAATAAAATATCAGGCTTGGCGTTTTAAAAAATGGAAATTTATTTCTTGTAATTCAGGAGACTGCCAAGTCCAAGGTCAGGGTCCTGGCAAGGTAAGGTTTAATTCTGAGGCCTCTTCCCCTTGGCTTGTAGGTGGCTACCATCTCAGTGTGCTCAGATGATCTCTTCTCTCTGTGAGTATGGGGATGGAAAGACAGATCTTTCTGGTGTCTCTTCTTATAAGGACACTAATTATCAGATCAGGGCCCCACCCTTATGATCTCATTTAACCTTTATTACCTTCTCAGAGGCCTCATCTCAAATTCAGCCACACTGGAGGTTAGTGCTTCAAAATATAAGTTTTGGAGGGATGTAAATATTCAGTCCGTAACACGGGGCACATTAAGAGTAATACAAACAGTAAACATGTATACTTTTTAAAGTAGAAATAATAATAGCTAACGCTAATTTGGAGATGACTATATTCCAAGCATTGTTCTAAGCACCTGATGCCTCTTCACTCATGAAGTTCTTATAGGAAGTCTGTGACAAGGTAGTTTCTACCACTACTTCATTTGACAGAAGAGGAGGTGGGTACACAGAGAAGCTAGGCAACTTGGTCAGTGTCACACAGCTAGGAAAAGACAGCTCCAGAATTCAGCCCCCTGAGCCTGTACTCTTGACAGCCCTCTAAGATGTTCAGACTTGTCCACAGGTAGAAACCAGAACAGTATACCAATTTTTAGCTATTGGATTGATAACAGTGAAAAAGCTAGGGACCTTGAGAATGTGGGGGAAATGTCATTTTTACACACCTCTGGTGGAAGTGGAAACTTTTGAAGGGCAACTGGACAATATCTGTTGAAATTAAGTATGTGTGCTTTTATACTTTGAGCCAACAATTCCACTTCTGGAAATTCACTTCCTTATAAAATTCTGCCAAGAAACCAGTGCAGGAATATTCACTGCAACATTATTTGAATTAGTCAAAAACCCAAAGTCAATGTCTGTGCCAGTCAATAGGGCAGAGTTTAAAGAAGCTGTGATGATTTTATGAAATGTGAATCTGAGAGCACTGATACAGAAATATCACAAATATTTACTGATATGTTACCCGAGTTTGTTAGGCCCACCATAACAAAATACCCCAGACTAGGTGACTTAAACAACAGAAATGTATTTCCTCATAGTTGTGGGAACTGCAAGTCCAAGGTCAAGGTGCTGGCAAGGTTGGTTTCCTCTGAGGCCCCTCTCCTTAGCTTGCAGACAGTCACCCTCTTGCTGCCTCTTCACACAGTTGTTCCTCTGTGCATGTGAGCCCTGTGGGTCCTAGTTCCCTCTTTGGACACCAGTCAGACTGGATTAGGGTCCATTCTAAGGTCCTCATTCTACCTTAACTACTTCTTTTTTTATTATTTTTTCATTGGTGGGAAATTACTTTGCAATGTTGTTTTAATTACTTCTTGAAAGGCCTCATCTCCAAATACAGTCACATTCTGAGGTATTTGGAGTTGGGGCTCCAACATAGGAATTTGGAGGGAGCACAATTCATACCATAACCTGGGTGAGAAAGAAAGATGTGTTGCTTTGTGATTAGTATAATCTTTAATGTGTAATTTAGAAGAGCTGATTTATGCATTGAAAATCTGTAAAGCTCTCTAAAGAATTCTTATACTTTGTTTTGTGATGAAATATTGGATGAGCCTGAAGTGTGGTTGTGGGTAAACTCCTAATTTACTTTTATACTTTTCTGTATTTAATATTCTAATCATGCAGAAGCATTGCGTTTTAAAAAAGTTTTAAATTTGTTTTAATTTGAAGGGGGAAAAGTTGCTCTATAAGAAAACTAATGGAATTGTCAAAAATATAAGAAATACTTCAGTAAAACTTACATTTCTGTTTTCTTACTACTTTGGCAAAGCTTCAATGGGTTATGTTTATTTTATTTATTTATTAAAAATATTTTATTGGCATATAGTTGCCTTACCATGTTGTATTAGTTTGTGCTGTACAGCAAAGTGAATCAGTCAGCTCAGTCGCTCAGTCGTGTCCGACTCTTTGCGACCCCATGAATCGCAGCACGCCAGGCCTCCCTGTCCATCACCATCTCCCGGAGTTCACTCAGACTCACGTCCATCGAGTTGGTGATGCCATCCAGCCATGTCATCCTCTGTCCTCACCTTTTCTTCCAGCTCCCAATCTCTCTCAGCATCAGAGTCTTTTCCAATGAGTCAACTCTGCACATGAGGTGGCCAAAGTACTGGAGTTTCAGCTTTAGCATCATTCCTTCCAAAGAACACCCAGGGCTGATCTTCTTCAGAATGGACTGGTTGGATCTCCTTGCAGTGTAAGGGACTCTCAAGAGTCTTCTCCAACACCACAGTTCAAAAGCATCAAGTCTTCGGTGCTCAGCTTTCTTCACAGTCCAACTCTCACATCCATACATGACCACTGGAAAAAACATAGCCTTGACTAGGCGGACCTTAGTCGGCAAAGTAGTGTCTCTGCTTTTCAATATGCTATCCAGGTTGGTCAAAACTTTTCTTCCAAGGAGCAAGAATCAGTTATACATATACATATATCCCCTCTTTTTTGAGCATTGCTTCTTATTTTCTTATTCAAATGCCGACAAGGGCTACCCAGAGAGTAGGATTACACATCACTGTAACTTTGGGCTTTATATATTTTTTCAATGAAAATCTCCATAAATATTATTGAAATTTAAAAAATATTCTAAAAAAAACACACAAAAAACAAAGGATAATGGGCAGCATGTATGTGGAAAGATTTAGTGGTTTATGGTGAACTTTCATTGTTTTAGTGTGTTGTGATCTATGAATGATCTTAGGGAAAAAAACTCAAAAACTTCTTATTTATTTATTCAAAAACTTCTATTAAGTTTTGTAACCCACTTCCCCACTTTTCTGGTATTGTTTTGCTTTGTAAAGTGTTCTTGAAGGTTACCTATTTTAGGGAAATGTTGTACCTTCTCTTTACTACAAATAGACTGAAAAGAAAAAAAAAAAAAGAGGTTACTATCAACTCGTATCTACATTCTCTTGAATTGCTTTAGGGATTTAGACATAGCCTATTGTTAATCACAGCCCACTTTCTGTTACCAGCAGTTTCCTGAGTCACCTCAGATCATCAGCCTGTTCATTAAATGTCAAAGAGTTTAAACATTTGTTCAAAGGCCATGTAATGAGGAGGGAAACCTACCCCCAAGGAGAAGCCACACACCTTCCTCTAAAGTGAAATCTCCACCATTTTTCCACTGCATACTGCTGGGTATGGACATGCTACTACTTCCCTTGAGGAGTGAAGAGGCCTTTGAATGGGAATAGTTTCAGTTTTGCCCCCGAAGGAAAGGAGAAGAGGAGGAAGTGACAGGGATTGAGGGATGACCATGCACCATTGCTTGACAGATTTTTCACATCACCCACACAAAGAAAACAGAATCAGAGAGGTTAAGGGACAATATCAAAGTCAACAGCCGTGGTATGCGTGCATCCAGGTTACATTACTAATCCTATGGATTCAGAGGCACATGTTCATCCCAGCTGCTGCCAGTGGTCACGACCCGGCTCTGCAGGGCCTTTGAGCTACCAGGCTTTGGGGCATGGTGAGATGGAGCAGGACAATAGGACAAGGCCTGCCCTTTCCTTGGACACAAGACAAGGGAGAATCCTCACTCAACCCCAGGGAGATGCTGGTTAGACCCTCCACTGCTACTGCTAGGGGTCTTTCCCCAATCCCTTCCTTTTACAAAAGGAAGCTTGAGCCCCAGCCTGGGCCCAAGCTTAAGCTTGAAGCCCAGCAGGCTTAAGTGAATTTTACTCTTATTTCTTATATCTCCACTTTCTTCTTTCTTTTCTCTTTTTGTAGTTTTAACAAATGAGCTCTGCAGTGCAGGGGCATGGTTTGCCAGTGGATTTTCTGTGGGGCAGGTGGCCTCGTTGTCTTTTAATCAGTCGATTGCCTGGATCTACTTTTGCATCACCCCATGATTTTCTCTCTAGTTTTCATTAAGAAATGAAACTTTAAAAAGGCTCATGTATTTTATTGTATATATTCTCATAGTAAAAAGGTAAAAATATACAGAGATGAAAATCACAGTGAAATTCGATGTAATTTCCCACTCTAGAAATAAAAGTTTGGTGTGTAACCTTCCAGATAGTTTACTGTGATATGAACAGACTCCATACTGAAGCCTGAGGCAAAAAAAAAATCAATGATAGTCATCTTGACTTTGTTTAACATTTTGATATTCTGTTCTTGGATTTTTTTGGCATTACTTTGATTTCTAAAACATTACATTGAAATATTATTTATCTTGATCACTGGACTTTTTGGTACCCCTGAAATTTTGCATCCGAAGTGAATTCTACTATTCTCCTGTCCAGCCCTGGCCCTCAAATACACACATTGTTATTAAAAAGTGTTTTGGGGGGCTTGTTTTACAAAATAAAACAATTATACTATGAGTTTACACATCTATATAGTACCTAGTATATAATTCTGTAGAATCTTTGTGCTTGATATGTGTTAACACACTATTAACATACTATTATTGGACTCATAATAGTCCAATGGTGTAGGTATTGTTTATATCACTTCCATTTTACAGATGGAAAAACTGAGGCATCCAGAGTTAAAGTGCTCAAAGCCACACAGCCCATAAGTGCCTGCATGTGGATTTGGACTCAATTGGTGGGGCTCCTGGAGGCCTCTCTGGTGGCTCAGACGGTAAATAATCTGCCTGCAATGTCAGAGACCCTGGTTCAATCCCTGGGTCGGGAAGATTCCCCTGGAGAATGGAATGGCAACCCACTCCAGGAGAATCCCCTGGACAGGGGAGCCTGGCAGTCTACAGTCCATGTGGTTGCACAGAGTCGGACACACTGAGTGCCTAACACTTTCGAGTGAAAAGTGAAACACTTTCGAGTGAAAAGTCAGAGGGGCTCCTAGGTGTTTGCTCTAACCTACCATGCACTTCTCTCTCTTTCTCACTCTCTCTCTGTCTCTCTCTCTTTGCGCACACTGTCCTGTCACCTACCTTTATTTCTGACTCTATCATAAGCATATTTCAGTTTCAGTATGGAAGACACTACCCCATATTGAGTTCCCAATATAAATGGAAATAGCAAGAAAGAAACCTGGAACCTCTCTCAACAGCTTCTTGGCCACTCCTCCCGTTTAGGCACTGGCATGCCACCCCTCCAGCCCCGTGACTATCAAGACCACTTCTCTCAAATGGACTTCTGACCACTGTGCTTTGTGGCTTTGCCTTTTTTGTGCTGATGCTCGTATTCTGAAAATAGTTTCCCAGTGCCGGCAGTCTGGCTGCTGTGTATGCGGAGCAAGCCACCTCTTCACAAGCCCAGGGGAAACATTTGGAGCACAGATTGCGAAGCACCTGAATCTGAAATGTTTATTTCTTGGCTGGCTTTTATTTTCTTCCAACTATCAAAGGAACTCTGGCTGAAGTTGACACATTAATCACTTGTCTAATTTCATTTCTTAAAACCTAGTTATTTTTAAATGATAAGTAACATGATTTACTGCCCTTTTTGATTTAGAAACCTGTTCAAAATGTGGAGTGGTGCCTGCCTCTTTGTTAGCAGAGCCTTGAGATGCTTTTTCCTTTGCTTTTTTTTTTTTTAGTGTCTCTGCTTTTCAATATGCTATCCAGGTTGGTCAAAACTTTTCTTCCAAGGAGCAAGAATCAGTTATACATATACATATATCCCCTCTTTTTTGAGCATTGCTTCTTATTTTCTTATTCAAATGCCGACAAGGGCTACCCAGAGAGTAGGATTACACATCACTGTAACTTTGGGCTTTATATATTTTTTCAATGAAAATCTCCATAAATATTATTGAAATTTAAAAAATATTCTAAAAAAAACACACAAAAAACAAAGGATAATGGGCAGCATGTATGTGGAAAGATTTAGTGGTTTATGGTGAACTTTCATTGTTTTAGTGTGTTGTGATCTATGAATGATCTTAGGGAAAAAAACTCAAAAACTTCTTATTTATTTATTCAAAAACTTCTATTAAGTTTTGTAACCCACTTCCCCACTTTTCTGGTATTGTTTTGCTTTGTAAAGTGTTCTTGAAGGTTACCTATTTTAGGGAAATGTTGTACCTTCTCTTTACTACAAATAGACTGAAAAGAAAAAAAAAAAAAGAGGTTACTATCAACTCGTATCTACATTCTCTTGAATTGCTTTAGGGATTTAGACATAGCCTATTGTTAATCACAGCCCACTTTCTGTTACCAGCAGTTTCCTGAGTCACCTCAGATCATCAGCCTGTTCATTAAATGTCAAAGAGTTTAAACATTTGTTCAAAGGCCATGTAATGAGGAGGGAAACCTACCCCCAAGGAGAAGCCACACACCTTCCTCTAAAGTGAAATCTCCACCATTTTTCCACTGCATACTGCTGGGTATGGACATGCTACTACTTCCCTTGAGGAGTGAAGAGGCCTTTGAATGGGAATAGTTTCAGTTTTGCCCCCGAAGGAAAGGAGAAGAGGAGGAAGTGACAGGGATTGAGGGATGACCATGCACCATTGCTTGACAGATTTTTCACATCACCCACACAAAGAAAACAGAATCAGAGAGGTTAAGGGACAATATCAAAGTCAACAGCCGTGGTATGCGTGCATCCAGGTTACATTACTAATCCTATGGATTCAGAGGCACATGTTCATCCCAGCTGCTGCCAGTGGTCACGACCCGGCTCTGCAGGGCCTTTGAGCTACCAGGCTTTGGGGCATGGTGAGATGGAGCAGGACAATAGGACAAGGCCTGCCCTTTCCTTGGACACAAGACAAGGGAGAATCCTCACTCAACCCCAGGGAGATGCTGGTTAGACCCTCCACTGCTACTGCTAGGGGTCTTTCCCCAATCCCTTCCTTTTACAAAAGGAAGCTTGAGCCCCAGCCTGGGCCCAAGCTTAAGCTTGAAGCCCAGCAGGCTTAAGTGAATTTTACTCTTATTTCTTATATCTCCACTTTCTTCTTTCTTTTCTCTTTTTGTAGTTTTAACAAATGAGCTCTGCAGTGCAGGGGCATGGTTTGCCAGTGGATTTTCTGTGGGGCAGGTGGCCTCGTTGTCTTTTAATCAGTCGATTGCCTGGATCTACTTTTGCATCACCCCATGATTTTCTCTCTAGTTTTCATTAAGAAATGAAACTTTAAAAAGGCTCATGTATTTTATTGTATATATTCTCATAGTAAAAAGGTAAAAATATACAGAGATGAAAATCACAGTGAAATTCGATGTAATTTCCCACTCTAGAAATAAAAGTTTGGTGTGTAACCTTCCAGATAGTTTACTGTGATATGAACAGACTCCATACTGAAGCCTGAGGCAAAAAAAAAATCAATGATAGTCATCTTGACTTTGTTTAACATTTTGATATTCTGTTCTTGGATTTTTTTGGCATTACTTTGATTTCTAAAACATTACATTGAAATATTATTTATCTTGATCACTGGACTTTTTGGTACCCCTGAAATTTTGCATCCGAAGTGAATTCTACTATTCTCCTGTCCAGCCCTGGCCCTCAAATACACACATTGTTATTAAAAAGTGTTTTGGGGGGCTTGTTTTACAAAATAAAACAATTATACTATGAGTTTACACATCTATATAGTACCTAGTATATAATTCTGTAGAATCTTTGTGCTTGATATGTGTTAACACACTATTAACATACTATTATTGGACTCATAATAGTCCAATGGTGTAGGTATTGTTTATATCACTTCCATTTTACAGATGGAAAAACTGAGGCATCCAGAGTTAAAGTGCTCAAAGCCACACAGCCCATAAGTGCCTGCATGTGGATTTAGACTCAATTGGTGGGGCTCCTGGAGGCCTCTCTGGTGGCTCAGACGGTAAATAATCTGCCTGCAATGTCAGAGACCCTGGTTCAATCCCTGGGTCGGGAAGATTCCCCTGGAGAATGGAATGGCAACCCACTCCAGGAGAATCCCCTGGACAGGGGAGCCTGGCAGTCTACAGTCCATGTGGTTGCACAGAGTCGGACACACTGAGTGCCTAACACTTTCGAGTGAAAAGTGAAACACTTTCGAGTGAAAAGTCAGAGGGGCTCCTAGGTGTTTGCTCTAACCTACCATGTACTTCTCTCTCTTTCTCACTCTCTCTCTGTCTCTCTCTCTTTGCGCACACTGTCCTGTCACCTACCTTTATTTCTGACTCTATCATAAGCATATTTCAGTTTCAGTATGGAAGACACTACCCCATATTGAGTTCCCAATATAAATGGAAATAGCAAGAAAGAAACCTGGAACCTCTCTCAACAGCTTCTTGGCCACTCCTCCCGTTTAGGCACTGGCATGCCACCCCTCCAGCCCCGTGACTATCAAGACCACTTCTCTCAAATGGACTTCTGACCACTGTGCTTTGTGGCTTTGCCTTTTTTGTGCTGATGCTCGTATTCTGAAAATAGTTTCCCAGTGCCGGCAGTCTGGCTGCTGTGTATGCGGAGCAAGCCACCTCTTCACAAGCCCAGGGGAAACATTTGGAGCACAGATTGCGAAGCACCTGAATCTGAAATGTTTATTTCTTGGCTGGCTTTTATTTTCTTCCAACTATCAAAGGAACTCTGGCTGAAGTTGACACATTAATCACTTGTCTAATTTCATTTCTTAAAACCTAGTTATTTTTAAATGATAAGTAACATGATTTACTGCCCTTTTTGATTTAGAAACCTGTTCAAAATGTGGAGTGGTGCCTGCCTCTTTGTTAGCAGAGCCTTGAGATGCTTTTTCCTTTGCTTTTTTTTTTTTAATTGATGATAAGTGCTTATGCTTCTTTCATCTGAAATATATATGTTCATTATTGATATAGTTCATGCACTTCAGATTCATTTAATTTAGATATTGGTTATTTCTAGTAAAAGGCAATATGGTTGGTGTTTCTAGATAAAGAGGTTAATACCCTGACCTGTTGTGATTATTTTGCAATAGGCTCCCTTTCCATTTGTGGATAGTTAGCTAATCCCGTGAATAAGGTCACCAATTCAATTCCTAGAGGACTCAGTTCCATGGTCAAAGTTGTGCTCTGTTTTTGCAGTGTGGAACACTGATCACAAAGTATGTGTGTGTGTCCCTTCTAATCTTTCATCACTTCTTATGGTCTGAGTAGGTAGCAGACCAGGTCATATTCTGTCCCTCTAAGCCAGGGGGTAAGGGCAAAGGCTGGTAGGTTTGGGTGGATTTCCATGGGAGGGTGCTTGGGATGGAGGTGGTGGGTAAGTTATGGGCTAAATTATGCCCACCCCCTTACCCAAATTGTCATGTTGAAGTCCTACCCCCAGTACCTTGGAACGTGACTGTATTTGGAGATAGTGGTCTTAGGTGGGATGGCGGGAGGGAGGCTCCAAAGGAAGGGGATATACATATACTTACAGCTGATTCATGTTGTTGTATGGCAGAGACCCACACAACATTGTAAAGCAATTATCTTCCAATTAAAAATAAATTAAAAAAAGAGGCAATTAAATTAAAATGAGACGATGACTGGTGTCCTTAAAAATAGTGATCAGAACACAGACACACCCAGAAGGAAAACCAGGGAAGACACAGCTAGAAGGTTCATCTACAAGGGAGGGGGAAGGGCCTCAGAAGAAACGAATCCTGTCAACAGCGTGACCTCAGATTTCTAGCCTCCAGAATGATGAGAAAATAGGTCTCTGCTGTGTAAGTCACCCAGCCTGTGGTGCTTTGTTACGGCGACCCTAGGAATCTCATTCAGGTGGAAAGTGGGCAAAACAGGGTGGACTTTGGAAATGAGCTGTATACATTTTGGTAAGCTGGTCAAGTGAAAGAGCTCATGAATTTTACTGTCCCTATAATTTACCCACCTGTAAATAGATTTCCTGTCCTTGAGTTGTTGTGATTCCCCATGTTATAATGAAGTAGCTTTTGTAGCCTAAGTGGACTACGTGTACTAAGTGGTTGGAAAGTCCAGTGAATCAGCTCTGAGGAATGGGCTGTGGAGGGCTGATGGCAGGGCTCTCCTAAAGCTGCCGCTGCAAAAGAGGACACCCCTCCTGTCTGAGCGGGAGGGGAGGAGAATCATGGCTCTCATGGGACAAGCCTTGTGGGTTCAGCTTGACGCACATGGTCTCCTTTCGTTTCACTACAGACTTGCCTGACATGTCATACTATTTTTATTTTACAAATGAGAAAATCAGGGGCATAGCAGTGATAAGAACTTGTGACTTAAATAGCTCTGCCTGTATGCACACTCTGACTGCTTTTTTATTATACCGTGATGCCTCCAATTTCTTCTTATTTTTTTTTAATGTTATTGCTTTGGTCCCTGTGATGCCAATTTTGTGTGTCAACTTGGCTAGGATACAGTGCCTAGTTGTGTAGTCAAACACGAGTCTCAGAGTTGCTGTGAAGATATTTGTTAGATGTGATGAACATTGTAATCAGGAGATTTAGAGTGAAACAGATTACCCTCTCTTTATTGGGTGAGCCTCGGTCAATCAGATGAAGGCCTTAGAGCTAAGACTGAGGTTTCTCTAAGAAAGATAAATCCTGCCTCAAGACTGCAGCATGGGGCTTCCCTGGTGGCTCAGTGGTAAAGAATCTGCCTGCCAGTGCAGGACACGTGGGTTCTATCCCTGGCCTGGGATGATCCCACATGCTGTGGATCAGCTAAGCCTGTGAGCCACAACTACTGGGCCTCTGCTCTAGAGCCCAGGAATCAGAACAATTGAACTCAGGCGCCACAGCTACTGAGGCCGGTGTGCCCTGGAGCCTGTGCGCTGCAACGGGAAGCCCGCTGCACCGCAACTAGAGAAAAGCGCCCTCTCCCTGCAACTAGAGAAAACCCCTTCTCACTGCAGCTAGAGAAAAGCCTTCATAGGAACGAAGACCCAGCACGGCCAAAATAAATAAATAAATAAATAAATAAAATTATTTTTAAAAAATGACTGCAGCATGGTAAGCTGCTTGAGCTTCCAGCCCGCTCGCTTGCTTTATGGATTTCAGGCACAAGACTGCAACATCAACTCTTACCTGAATTTCCAGCTTGTCAGCCTGCCCTATAGATTTGGCGTTTGCCAGCTCCCACAAGTGAGCCAATTTAAAAAAATTTCTCTCTCACTGTTCTGTCGGCTTGGTTTCTACAGAGAACCTTGACTAATACAAGTCTTTAAATTAAATTGAGCTTCAGCTTAGAAGGTAGGAAGTTTCACTGTTGTAAACAAACAATTCCCAAATCTCAGTGGGCTGGACTCAGTTAAAACTTTATTTCCCACATATCATGATCCAACAGAGTGTTGGCGGGTTGGCCGTCTCTGTGGTGATTAGGGAACCAGGCTTCTCCCCAGTGGCCCTACCATCTTTCAGGGGTCCTGGGTACTCCCTGGATCCTTGGCATCTGGCTGGAAGGGGAGGCAGTGGGCGTGGAGGTCCTCACCAGGGATGTTCGAGGCCAGACACACACTTTCTCCATATTCTAGTGTCCCAGCGTTCCGCTACATGACCACCTGTGGCTGCCGGGACACTGGAATATGTCTTCCTGGGAGAGTCCAGAAAAGAGAGCGTGTCTTGAAGAGCACTGGGCTTTCTCATCACACTTGACAACTACCAAGATGGCTGCAGACACAATAAGGGTAGGAAAAAAATCAACAGAATTAATGGACACTCTTTTTGAAAGGGAACACAATGTTTCTATATGTCTATTATTTTTAAAGTTACTTTGTGGATTTATAGTTTTAACATATGGGCTTCCCAGGTGGCTCAGTGGTAAAGAATCCGCCTGCAATGCAGGAGATGGCGATTTGATCCCTAGGTTGGGAAGATCTCCTGGAAAAGGAAATGGCAACCCACTCCAGTGTTCTTGCTTGGGAAATCCCATGGACAGAGGAGCCTGGCAGGTTACAGGCCATGGAGTCACAAGAATCAGACATGACTTAGTAACTAAACAACAATAACAACAATTTTAATAGATAGATGACACAATTCCAATCAAAATAACCTAGGTTTCTTGCCCTGGGAATTTTCCCCAGAATTCACTTGGGAAAATAATGGAGCATATAACCAAAGACAACTTTGGGCAGGAAGAGCAGTTAAAGTAGAAATCTGTTTCCACTAGATGTTAGAAAGGGTAGAAAATACCACGTTGCAGCTGAGATACCATTTAATACCAGGCGGTAATGACCGGTGCTGGTGACCTCCTAGAAAAATGAAAAAGTTCATTCTCTGCTGGTAGCATTGTTATCTCATACAAGTCTTTCAAAAAGCAATGTGAGGAGATATGTGTTTATTATATATATTTATCTGGAGCCATAAAAATGTTCCTACTCTTGACCCAGTAACACTGATGCTAGGACTTTATTCCAAGGAAAAAATTCAGCTCAAAAAAAAGCTATATATAAGAATATATTCATTGTATTGTTATTCTTAATGGGGAAAAGGTTGGTGCTAAATTTACAAATACCTAATAGTTATTTTAATGAGAGTGCTCCTCTTTTTATAAATACCAGTGTCTCACCAGCCCCTGGTAGAATAAAAGCTGAAAAACAGAATTTGGCTTCCCATTGATGAGAAAAAATTGAGGCGGAGCATGGAATATCTGCTCACCACTGTGAAATCATATCACCTTTGTAGATCTAAGCATAAGATTCTTTTTCTCTCCCTGGTCTGGAAAACACACCATGGTCATTATTAAGACAATTTTTCCTAACTCTAAAAGCCTCAATCCTGCTTGCCTTCGGAGATTCTCTTGGGGGAACAGAAAAGAAAAATGAGATGAAAGTGAAGCCCAGCCTCACTCATGTTTGCCCCTGGCAAACAGAGATGCCCTGGGAAGGAGCCCAGGCGAGGATTAGATAGATCTGGGCCATGATTTGTGTGTGCAGCAGACCCCAACAGTGAGAGAACATTCTGGCTGCTTCCTGTATGTTGCAGACATCTCTGTGGCCTTACCCTTTGTCCTAAGATGTGTGAGGTGGGCTGCTTGCGCCCCTCTGCTGGGAGCATGGAGACTCTGGTCCCCCTTCCCTCCTCCTCCTCACCTCTTGATGGAGCAGACGCTAACATGCAGAGGGCAGTGGGGAGGGTTCTGAGTGCACTGGGACACCCTCTGCCTGTAGGATGTCCGTGACAGTGAATCCACTGCTTGATCAACTCAGTCAGTTGATCCACTGACTGAGGTGCTGGTTGAGCAAAAGCACAGTGGGCGGGGAGGGCAGCAGGGAGGTCTGGGCCTTGCTGAGGAATGCAGGTCTCCCCTGCGGGTATCTGTCTTCTCCTCCACCATCTCCTGAGCCACCCCAGGGAGACCAGCCCCTCCGAACCCCCAAGGTTCTTTGCAGAGTCAACCAGGCAGCCCGGCTATCTAACACATTTTTTGAAAAAAGGTCTCTCTGGAGAAGACACAAGTGGGAACAGATATACCGAGAGCGATGGCAATAGAGACAGAAATCACAACAGCAAGCACAGTAATTATAGGATTGCCAAAGACACAATAACAGCTCTTTCCCAATGCCTCCCACTGTCCTGGCCGGACTCCCTGGTTCCCGGGCCCCGAGGGCTGTGCTCGTGAGGACAGCGGTCCCGCAGGCAGTGACAGGCCTGTGCCCCGACCCTCCTGCCTGACATCCTGGGCCCGCGTGCACACACACACACCACACCCTCTCCAGCGGCGGTGGGAGCTTTAAATAAACACAGGCGAGGGGAAGAGAGGGCAATAAGCAGCCTGTGTTCTCACCCCATACACAACAGGCCTCCTTGTGGCTCCAGCACAGGGAGCTCCCCTCCCTGCTGCCCCAAACATTTTCTCTTCCAAGAAAGCACTTCACAAACGATACCTCGGACAACAGGAGTAGTTTTGAGTCACCAGCCACACAGGGAGCTGGAGGGTGGGGAAAGTCCCCCAGTGCGGGTGGAGGCGGGCGGCCACTCGGAGGCCGGGACAGGGCGTCCCTGTGGTCTCCAGGTAGGATCCAGGTGCTGGCTTTCTCTCCTCTTCTCAGGAGAGGGCTGGCATGGTGATGGGTCCTGGCCGCCCAGCCAGCCCAAGATCTGTGTGGATGTCTTAGCCTCCCGGTTTAGCCAGACAGTCTTTGTTCTCTCACTTCCTCTTTCCCACTTTTTATCTCTTTCTCCTTCCATCTTATTTCCATTTGTTGAGTATTTGCTGTGCACCTAATACTGTGCTGGGGCTTCCCTGGTGCCTCTGATGATGAAGAATCTGCCTACAATGCGGGGAACCTGGGTTTGATCCCTGGAGAAGGGAATGATATTCCATGGACAGAGGAGCCTGGCAGGCTCTAGTCAATGGGGTTGCAAAGAGTCAGACATGACTGAGCAACTAACACTTTACTTTCAGTACTGGGCTGGACATTTAGGAGGCTGCAAAGAAGCAAAAGGCATGCTTTCACCTTCCAAAGAGTGAGAGCCTTGTGCCTGAGACTGTAACCTGCCCTATCTAGGGAAAAGGAGCCCTTATTCCCAGGACTTCCCTTTCACAGGTCAGTGGTGTGACCTTGGGCAGGTCACAGAAAACTTTCTGACTTCAGTTTCTCCCAAATAGGGGGTCCTACAAGGTTATCCCATCCTTTCCTAAACTCCATTAGTCTTTATGGGGAGCGTCAAATAAGTAGTTTGTTCACTTGGTGAAGAAAGCTGTCACTGCAGAGTTCCTAGAGAAGGCTTTGTGGAAGAGATGCGACTTGAGTTAACTCCCAAACAATGTACAGGGAATAAGTGCAGAGAGAAAGATACCTACAAATCCAAGAGACTAGTGGTGTTTGGGAGGAGGAAGTCATGAGGAAGTCCTAGGTTAAGATGTGTGCAGAAGGAATTAAAAGAAAGGAGCAGAGGAAGCAAATATTGTGAAAGGTAGATCCTGGCTACAGGGCAATGAGAGAAAAAGTCACACCAAGTGGTGAATTGATTTTAGACACAGACCCTCGTAATCATGGCGACATCACTGATGGAACTAGAGGACAGTTAATAGAGTCAGTCTGATGGAGCTGATGGAGAAGATGCTGAGTTAACTTTCAGATGCGCTGAATTTGAGAGGACAACAAGACATCCATTGGAAATGTCCGCGGTGCAACCGAAAGTGCAGCTAGCCCTTCGGAGGAAGGTCATGAATTACAGAGACTGGGGAGTCGCCTGGTTAGAGGTTCATGCTGAAGTGATGAGACAGATGAGAACTTTGACAAAGTGTGAGAAGAAGGAACAGCAGAGCCTTGAGGGATGAGATTTGGGGATTGCCCACCAGTCAAGGAGAAGCCAACAAAGGGGACAGGAAGAATGGGAGACGGCAGTAGAGTTAGAAGGGGGAGGAGTGGTCCAATTTCCAGGCAGGTGGGGAGTGTATCTAATACCACCCCCAAGATAAAGGAGACCCTAGAAAATGCTGTGAGATGGCAAACAAGTGGTCATTGTTGAGCTTTCCCGGTTTTATTATTAATTCTGTCTCTTTTATGGAAATGTCTGATGGACATTTAGGAAGTTTGGTGGAATTAGTTGCTCTAAAGGTCTTTTTGCGTGTTCATTTATTTTTAAGAGAGAACCTGGAGGAAATTGAGTTGGAGCGTGGAAAACCCTTATTTTAAAATATTACTACTAGATTTATAGTCAATTTACTGTGACTCCTTCATTCCTTAAAAATTAATATCTACGTTGAGACTAAAAAATATAAGATATTTTAACTTTGGAGGAGAGGGCATGTCCACTTTGGGTATCTGAATCAAATATGACCCATCTTGCCTAAAATACACACACACACACATACATATATATAAAAATTATCATGTGAATTTAGGTGCATATTCCCCAAAGCCCCTATGAGACCATGTACCCAAGTGAAGAACTCTTAAACATGTTCCAGCTCCCTACATTATGTAACCTGAGTCCATTTTTCTTATTTAATAAAGACAATCCCTTGGACAATGAGGATTAAATGAACAAATACAAAGCACTCAGAACAAAATATAGCACATGGTGAGCATTCAGTAATTCTCTGTTATGATTACATTATGTTCTTAGATGAAATTTCTTCAACAGAACGTTCTCTGGACAAAGCTCTTTTTTCTTAAAATATCCTTTCACTCATGTACTCATTCACTCATTTATTCATTCACTTGGTCATTTTCTTTCTTACTGTTTATTAGTATGTCTTAAGGCCTAGGGAGTAAAAAAAAAAACCCTAAATCTCCAGTGCTCATCACCAAGATGCACTCAGCCTAGTGACACGTAAACAGATGCTTACTTTCCTCCAAAGGTTTTAGCATCAGCGTTTCAAGTAAGGAAAGGGCAAAGAGATAGATTTGGAGCAAAAGATACTTTCTTTTGGGAAGATTTTGGAAGAAGATGGGTGTAATATATTACACGCATTGAGATTTTAATGTGTTTGGAATCTGCTAATCTGGAATCAATGAGAGTGAAATTAAATCTTAAATTGAATGGTAACAGGACCTTCTACTGTTATCAAGTGAAATTTATTACACAAAGTAACCATGTATAAGAACTAAGGAGATAGTTTCTTCGGTGTTCTGTTGATAAGACTGGTTTTACTTCTCTTGTAACCTCTTGCAGCGTATTGTCATCTGCTTATATTAGACTATGATCTCTTGGAGAACGGGGAGTCCGTCTCGTTCAGCTTTGTGCCTGTTACTGACTAATTGTATGTATGATTACATTTAAAGGGAGAAAGAACTTTTCCAGTCATTCTTTAAGTCATTGTAACAGAATACATTTACATCGAATCATTAAGACGCATTACCGGTGACTATCTGTTATTAAGGCAAACACCTTGACAATCTATGATTTAATGTATTTTTCTAGAAATTATTAAGATACCTTTAAAAACACTGAAAAGTTCAAAAGTTTCACTAACTCTAAATGATTTCTGTTGTTCAGTCACTCAGTCGTGTCTGACTCTTGGTGACACCATAGACTTCTGTCCTTCACTATCTCTACCCATTAGGTGAAAGTAAGCCTCACATCCCAACTTTCTCTTTTAGAAAAGCTTTTATCTTGGAAGGAAAATGGAAGAAAAGCCTAAGAATTCACTTACCTTTGGTGTCTTTGGGGCTCATAAGGGGCTTCCTTAAACATTTTTTAAATGAAAATTCCTTTGAAATAGTTTTATGTACCACTTGAGTGCCATTATGTATTTTTTACATTAGGACTGAACAAGCTTCTGAATAGAAAATCAAACTGGGATTTGCTCCTGAACAATATGAAGGGAAAAACAGATGTTTTTTCATGATTGTATCTGGGTTTATTAGGAAAATGTACTTTGAGTTAAAACATTTTTCATAAGAACTAAGGACAAGGTGCCCAATTTTACTGAATAAGTAGAATGTGAGACAAAACCCAAACTTCTTGGTCTGGCTTCTGGGTCTGGATCGAGTGTCCAAGTTCAACTTACTGTTCTAATCTGTCTTTCCATGTCTCCCTAATCATATCCTCCAATCTACCCAGACATGTCTGTTTATGTTTCCCCAAACTCATGAGCTTCCCAGCCTATTCTCCCTAACTCTCTCAGCTCACTGAGTTCCTCCCCTAGTCCCAGGAGTTGACATTCAGATACAATCCTTCCATCCTCTGAGGAATATTCTCATTCCTCACTGGAACCCTTTTGGAAATTATTCACCCACCCACGCTTCCTTTTTAATGAATGGTTATTGAGTGATTTCTTCAGGCCAGTCACTGCGCTAAGTGCTTTACAGGCATTATCATAACAACCCTATGCGGTAGGTAATGTTATTAGCCCCATTTTCCAGGTAGAGAAACAAGTTTTGAATGGCAAATTAATTTTCTCAAGATCACATAGCGAGGAACTGACAGCCAGGATGTCAACGCGTTTCCAAGTGATAATTTGGTGTGAGAAGGTGGCACAAGGGGAGAAAGCCAAGGCAGAAATGAAAAAAAAAAAAAAAAAGGATCCTAACATTGATCTCTGTGGACCTAGAATGGATTAGGTTACAGAACAATTACAACCCGCCTTGGTCTCTCAGTAGCTTACTGCTGCTAAGTCACGTCTGTCGTGTCCGACTCTGTGCAACCCCGTAGACGGCAGCCCACCAGGCTCCCCCGTCCCTGAGATTCTCCAGGCAAGAACAGTGCAGTGGGTTGCCATTTCCTTCTCCAATGCATGAAAGTGAAGTCGCTCAGTCGTGTCCGACTCTTAGCCACCCCATGGACTGCAGCCCACTAGGCCCCTCCATCCATGAGATTTTCCAGGCAAGAGTACTGGAGTGGGTCGGCAGTACCTTCTCCGCAGTAGCTTAGCTTAATGGAATGCGTTCTATTTCTCAGGCGACATGTGCAGTGCAACCAGCAGGGGGCACTGTAACCACTCAGGGCTTCTAATGGGGGCTGCTAAGTCACTTCAGTCGTGTCCGACTCTGTGTGACCCCATAGACGGCAGCCCACCAGGCTCCCCCATCCCTGGGATTCTCCAGGCAAGAATACTGGAGTGGGTTGCCATTTCCTTCTCTAATGGGGGAGCTCCACCTTAATAAGCACTTGCCAGATCATGGGCAATAGGAGACAAAGAGGTGACTTTTGGACCAGCATTTGTTCACCTGGAAGTGACTTACACCACTCCGGTTGACATTTCACTGGACAAAGCGAGCCATATGGCCAGCCTCGTATCAAGAGGGTGGAAAGTGTAATGAAGCCATCTTTTTTGGAGGGAGAAGAGCTAGAAGTAGTTGCTGCACAGGACCCAAACTACCCCGGTGCCTGGACAGGCTTCATCAGAGCGTGGATCCTGACTCAGCACTGGGGTGGAGACAGACACAAAGGACAGCGCTTCTGTTGCAGACACAAGTGGGGCTACCACGTCCTTTTCCGCTCAGGGATCGCTCATTCCAGTGGGGAAATGCAGAGAATTCACCGAGAAGATGTCCAGAAAAAACGCCATCGTTTAAAAATACTACCGTACAAAGGATCTCCCAGACAACTGATTACGCAGACCAAAAGCAATTATGTGGTTGTGTGTCATCATGGGAAGCAAACTCCCCTCGTGTTTCTGTCCAGGCTTGGGACACACAAGATTTCGGCCCATTTTCATTTCCAAAAATGTCCATATGCAAGATTCCTTAGTCACAATCCACAGTTCATAAAACTTTATCAAACGCCAACATTAAAACCAATTTACCTGTTTCCCTTTAAGTATCATTTGTGGCTTTTTTTTTTTTCTCTACAAATTTTGAACGAAGAACCCTCTTTAGTTTGATTTCATTTTCAATTTGATTGTTGTAGTTCAGTCCCTCAGTTGTGTCTGGCTCTTTGCGACCCCATGGACTGCAGCACACCAGGCTTCCCTGTCCTTCACCATCTCCCGGAGCTTGCTCAAACTCATGTCATTGAGTCAGATGATGCCATCCAACAAGGCAGCCAGGTGCTGGGACCACNTTATCAAGTGAAATTTATTACACAAAGTAACCATGTATAAGAACTAAGGAGATAGTTTCTTCGGTGTTCTGTTGATAAGACTGGTTTTACTTCTCTTGTAACCTCTTGCAGCGTATTGTCATCTGCTTATATTAGACTATGATCTCTTGGAGAACGGGGAGTCCGTCTCGTTCAGCTTTGTGCCTGTTACTGACTAATTGTATGTATGATTACATTTAAAGGGAGAAAGAACTTTTCCAGTCATTCTTTAAGTCATTGTAACAGAATACATTTACATCGAATCATTAAGACGCATTACCGGTGACTATCTGTTATTAAGGCAAACACCTTGACAATCTATGATTTAATGTATTTTTCTAGAAATTATTAAGATACCTTTAAAAACACTGAAAAGTTCAAAAGTTTCACTAACTCTAAATGATTTCTGTTGTTCAGTCACTCAGTCGTGTCTGACTCTTGGTGACACCATAGACTTCTGTCCTTCACTATCTCTACCCATTAGGTGAAAGTAAGCCTCACATCCCAACTTTCTCTTTTAGAAAAGCTTTTATCTTGGAAGGAAAATGGAAGAAAAGCCTAAGAATTCACTTACCTTTGGTGTCTTTGGGGCTCATAAGGGGCTTCCTTAAACATTTTTTAAATGAAAATTCCTTTGAAATAGTTTTATGTACCACTTGAGTGCCATTATGTATTTTTTACATTAGGACTGAACAAGCTTCTGAATAGAAAATCAAACTGGGATTTGCTCCTGAACAATATGAAGGGAAAAACAGATGTTTTTTCATGATTGTATCTGGGTTTATTAGGAAAATGTACTTTGAGTTAAAACATTTTTCATAAGAACTAAGGACAAGGTGCCCAATTTTACTGAATAAGTAGAATGTGAGACAAAACCCAAACTTCTTGGTCTGGCTTCTGGGTCTGGATCGAGTGTCCAAGTTCAACTTACTGTTCTAATCTGTCTTTCCATGTCTCCCTAATCATATCCTCCAATCTACCCAGACATGTCTGTTTATGTTTCCCCAAACTCATGAGCTTCCCAGCCTATTCTCCCTAACTCTCTCAGCTCACTGAGTTCCTCCCCTAGTCCCAGGAGTTGACATTCAGATACAATCCTTCCATCCTCTGAGGAATATTCTCATTCCTCACTGGAACCCTTTTGGAAATTATTCACCCACCCACGCTTCCTTTTTAATGAATGGTTATTGAGTGATTTCTTCAGGCCAGTCACTGCGCTAAGTGCTTTACAGGCATTATCATAACAACCCTATGCGGTAGGTAATGTTATTAGCCCCATTTTCCAGGTAGAGAAACAAGTTTTGAATGGCAAATTAATTTTCTCAAGATCACATAGCGAGGAACTGACAGCCAGGATGTCAACGCGTTTCCAAGTGATAATTTGGTGTGAGAAGGTGGCACAAGGGGAGAAAGCCAAGGCAGAAATGAAAAAAAAAAAAAAAAAAGGATCCTAACATTGATCTCTGTGGACCTAGAATGGATTAGGTTACAGAACAATTACAACCCGCCTTGGTCTCTCAGTAGCTTACTGCTGCTAAGTCACGTCTGTCGTGTCCGACTCTGTGCAACCCCGTAGACGGCAGCCCACCAGGCTCCCCCGTCCCTGAGATTCTCCAGGCAAGAACAGTGCAGTGGGTTGCCATTTCCTTCTCCAATGCATGAAAGTGAAGTCGCTCAGTCGTGTCCGACTCTTAGCCACCCCATGGACTGCAGCCCACTAGGCCCCTCCATCCATGAGATTTTCCAGGCAAGAGTACTGGAGTGGGTCGGCAGTACCTTCTCCGCAGTAGCTTAGCTTAATGGAATGCGTTCTATTTCTCAGGCGACATGTGCAGTGCAGCCAGCAGGGGGCACTGTAACCACTCAGGGCTTCTAATGGGGGCTGCTAAGTCACTTCAGTCGTGTCCGACTCCGTGTGACGCCATAGACGGCAGCCCACCAGGCTCCCCCATCCCTGGGATTCTCCAGGCAAGAATACTGGAGTGGGTTGCCATTTCCTTCTCTAATGGGGGAGCTCCACCTTAATAAGCACTTGCCAGATCATGGGCAATAGGAGACAAAGAGGTGACTTTTGGACCAGCATTTGTTCACCTGGAAGTGACTTACACCACTCCGGTTGGACAAAGCGAGCCATATGGCCAGCCTCGTATCAAGAGGGTGGAAAGTGTAATGAAGCCATCTTTTTTGGAGGGAGAAGAGCTAGAAGTAGTTGCTGCACAGGACCCAAACTACCCCGGTGCCTGGACAGGCTTCATCAGAGCGTGGATCCTGACTCAGCACTGGGGTGGAGACAGACACAAAGGACAGCGCTTCTGTTGCAGACACAAGTGGGGCTACCACGTCCTTTTCCGCTCAGGGATCGCTCATTCCAGTGGGGAAATGCAGAGAATTCACCGAGAAGATGTCCAGAAAAAACGCCATCGTTTAAAAATACTACCGTACAAAGGATCTCCCAGACAACTGATTACGCAGACCAAAAGCAATTATGTGGTTGTGTGTCATCATGGGAAGCAAACTCCCCTCGTGTTTCTGTCCAGGCTTGGGACACACAAGATTTCGGCCCATTTTCATTTCCAAAAATGTCCATATGCAAGATTCCTTAGTCACAATCCACAGTTCATAAAACTTTATCAAACGCCAACATTAAAACCAATTTACCTGTTTCCCTTTAAGTATCATTTGTGGCTTTTTTTTTTTCTCTACAAATTTTGAACGAAGAACCCTCTTTAGTTTGATTTCATTTTCAATTTGATTGTTGTAGTTCAGTCCCTCAGTTGTGTCTGGCTCTTTGCGACCCCATGGACTGCAGCACACCAGGCTTCCCTGTCCTTCACCATCTCCCGGAGCTTGCTCAAACTCATGTCATTGAGTCAGATGATGCCATCCAACAAGGCAGCCAGGTGCTGGGACCACTGAGAGTGCCCCGAGGATTTGGTCCCCGCCTCCCTCAATTTGGTTAATAAGTGCTTTTTTCAATCATGTTTCTTTAGAATTGGAAACTATATTATTTAGACAGTTTCTGATGCTTCCTGGCTTGTCATAAAAGTAAAAAGTAAATGAATTTGAATCCATTTTTTTCCCTTTTCTTCCTCTTCTCCTTTTTTTTTTTTATTTTTTAAATTATATTCCAGGCTCCTCTGTCCATGGAATTCTCTATGCAAGAATTTTGGAGTGGGTTGCCATCCCTTCCCCAGGGGATCTTTCGGATCCAGAGATCAAACCCAGGTCTCCTGTATTGCAGGCAGGTTCTTCACTGTCTGAGCCATCAGGGAAGCCCCAAAATTAAGAAGAAAATGGATTTGACTCCATCCTCCTCCCTTTTCTTCCTCCTCCTCTTTTTTTTTTTTTTTCTTTTTTTAATATTTACTTATTTGGCAGTGCTGGGCCTTAGTGTTAATGGGGATCTCTGATCTTCATTGTGGCCTGTAAGACTTTTTAAATTACAAAAACCTTTTTTTAGTTGCACGTAGGAACACTTAGTTGCAGCATGTGGGATCTAGCTCCCTGACCAGGGATTCCTGGTCCCATGCATGGGGAGTGAGGAGTCTTAGCCGCTGGACCCCCAGGTACGCCTCCCTTCCTCTTTTTTTGTCCCCTCATCTCCTTCCCTTTCCCGGCCTCATGCACCTCCCCTCCTCACTCTCTCCCTCCACCCCTCCATCTCTCCCATCTCCTATACAGTTGCCATTTACCAGCTCCAAATCCACCCTGTACAGACCAGCTCTTGTTTCTTCCTAAGGTCAGTGCCTCACATCATTTCCTTGTCTCTTCATGCCAGTTAGTGTCCCTGGAATAGACTTCTACAGTGTCAAGTACTTTCTCTTCAGAGCTGTAATGGAAACGTATTTCTCTGATTATTTGCTGAGATATTTGTTCACCCTCTTTCTCCCAATAAAACTGTCAGCTCAGGCCCCAGGATCTCGTGTTTGTTTCTGGGTCTAGAGATCCAGCCACTACACCTGGATTGTGGCAGGTGCTCAGGCACGGTTTGGATACCTATGTAGTCAGCAGTGTGCTTTCTTTGCCACCATCCTTATGTTTGGGTGACCTGGTGGCTTTTTTTGAGGGGAGTTGAGACCTGCAGGTGAACTCAGATGGGCGTGAAGAGACAGCAGGGAACCCCAGTAAAAGGAGAGCCGCAGCAGCAGAAGTTGCACCGCCCCGTGTTGATGTTTGTGAACAGTGGCCAAGGGACAGTTACAAGCTTATGGCTTCAACTCTGAAATTTAAAAGTGGCGTCGATGGAACGGTACCTGGGGTGGGGAAAGAGGGAGAAAACCCCCTTTTTTCCCACTAGTTACGTAAGGTCGTTTTCTGCCTGCCAGCACGTCTGATATGATAGTCTGAAAGCACCATTTTCTTGGTAAAACAAACACAGACTTCTCTTTAAAAACACCTTTTGATACTTTATGAGTAGGGCTGGTGTATGTAACCGATCAAGACCAACATATGGCTTATTATGACATTTAGCTGATTAAAATAGTCTAGACATAAACTTGAGATTTCAGAAATGTTTAAGTTGACTTTATGCTGATAAGTTAGGATGGGGACCCTGCCTAGTTTCAGAATGGAGCTGGCTACCAGAAAGACCAATTGATTAGGAGGTTGGGACTTTCAGCCCCACCCACTGACCCCTGAAAAGGGAAAGGGCAGGGAGGACTGTGATGAGCTCTATGAAAACTCTTGAACAGTGAGATCTGATGAACACCTGGAGTAGTGAACAGCATCCCCGTGTCAGAAGGGTGACACACCCTAGTTCCACAGGGATAGACACTCTTGTGTTCTGGGCCCTTCTGGATCTCACCCTAGGTACTTACTTTTCATCTAGCTGTTTATTGATAGGCTTAATAATTTCCTTTGTAATATTTTAAGGATAATATTTTTACTAGATTAAAAGCTGGTAATATAGTAAACAAACAGTTTTTTTTTTTTTTCAGTTGTATGAGCCATTCTAGCAAATTAATTGAATCTGAGGAGGAGGTTATGCGACCCTCTTGATTTATAGGCAGTGAGTCAGAAGCACTGGTAACAACCTGGACTTTGGACTGGCATCTGAAGTAGGGGATAGCCTTCCGGTCTAGAAGTGGTATTGCTGTGTCAAAGGGTAGATATGTTTTTAAAACTTTTCATTCATTCTAAAAAAACTCAAGAAAATTCGATCATGTGTTCACACATGACTTAGCGATAAGAATGCTTGCAATTCTTTGACCCACCATATTCAACACAGATTTGTAAATGGTGCTGAATCCTTCTGTGATGACTCTATGTCTCATCAGAGGTTATACAACTCTCAAAATAAACAAAGTGCAGAGCTGGAAAAAATCCCAAAGGTCATTAAGTCTAACCCCACAGGCAAAGCTCAAATGCTCGCACCTTCTCATTGCATTCACCATGAAGTATTGAGTTTAAGAAACACAACAGACATAACTTTGAGGTGTATCTGACAAGCATCAGCCTCACTTAGAGCTGTTGAGCGTGACTGAGTTTCTGCTCTGTCTAGGGCAAGGGAAGAAGGGAGAACAGACTTCCAAATGGCCCTCGTTTCCCAAAAAGAGCAAAACAACTTCTGTAGCCCAGTTGCTCCAGTCTCCCAACCCAGCAGGCTAAAATCATTAG
>SJYX01023553.1:0-10576 GCA_006410675.1 Oreotragus oreotragus | reverse complement strand
TATTGCTGAAGCCTGGCTTGGAGAATTTTGAGCATTACTTTACTAGCATGTGAGATGAGTGCAATTGTGTGGTAGTTTGAGCATTTTTTGGCATTGTCTTTCTTTGGGATTGGAATGAAAATTGACCTTTTCCAGTCCTGTGGCCACTGCTGAGTTTTCTAAATTTGCTGGCATATTGAGTACAGCACTTTCACAGCATCATCTTCCAGAGTTTGAAATAGCTCCACTGGAATTCCATCACCTCCACTAGCTTTGTTCGTAGTGATGCTTTCTAAGGCCCATTTGACTTCACATTCCAGGATGTCTGCTTCTAGGTGAGTGATCACACCATCGTGATTATCTTGGTCATGAAGATCTTTTTTTGTACAGTTCTTCTGTGTATTCTTGCCACCTCTTCTTAATATCTTCTGCTTCTGTTAGGTCCATACTATTTCTGTCCTTTATCGAGCCCATCTTTGCATGAAATGTTCCTTGGTATCTCTAATTTTCTTGAAGAGATCTCCAGTCTTTGCCATTCTGTTGTTTTCCCCTATTTCTTTGCATTGATCGCTGAGGAAGGCTTTCTTACATATCAAGGTAACAAACTATTAAATATAATATGTCCTATTCTTGCCAAATATGTCTTCATAACTTTAAAATTGAAAGATATGTTTAAGGGCTTAGTTTTTATATGATTGATAGTTGGCAAAATACCAAAAATGAGTATATTCACTTATTACTGTGCATGCCTGGGGCTCTCATATGCCAGTAACTTTCAAATGAGTAATGAAATAAAGATATACACAATTCATAACTGATTCTACATTTTAATAACATTCACTTTTATTGTCTTCTTCCTAGTAGAATCAGTTATTACATAATCATTTTTTTCACCTAATTGGTATAGTGTTGACTGATATGCTTTAAAGTTTTAAAAGTAAATATAGATGTAGTGAAGGTATATAAAATTACAGATACACATATAACTAACAACCATTTTAGTAATGATAACTTTATATAACATAATACAAACATGTTAAAGTTAATTTTCTTACAATTTCCAAGTAATTTTTCTTCTAAAGCATCCCAAAGTATCTATTAAAAAGACTATGGCAAATATCACTATTTAAATCAGAATAGTTCAAACAAAGATGAAATCCAAGTTTATATTTCAAAAATTTAATCATGTTAAATTTGTTTTATAATGCTAATTAGGAAGTTAGCATTCAATGTCTATTTGATAAAGTAAAGAATCTAATTGCATAACTGTAGATGAGATGTAAATGTTTAGAGGTTCGCAGGTATTATTAACTCTTAGAATTATTCAGCTGTTATGACATTATGACTTGTTTCCAGGATCGTGAATTGGAAAACGTGAAAAAGAACAAAATGAAGTCTAATCACTTGTGAGGAATAGATGCTTTATATATTTCAATTTTAAAAAATTACAGGTTACAAATACAAACACTTGAGATGTAAATGTTTAGAGGTTCGCAGGTATTATTAACTCTTAGAATTATTCAGCTGTTATGACATTATGACTTGTTTCCAGGATCGTGAATTGGAAAACGTGAAAAAGAACAAAATGAAGTCTAATCACTTGTGAGGAATAGATGCTTTATATATTTCAATTTAAAAAAATTACAGGTTACAAATACAAACACTTTGGTTTTAGTAAGCCTCCAACACTTAAAAAAAAAATTGGTAATTTCCTGAACTTGAAATAAAACTATAGTCTTTCATCTTTTCTATCAACTATAGAAAAGAACACAGACTAATTACTTCTTTTTAAAAAATACAAGATATTCCATTAAACAACAATTTTATGTATAAAATAATCAGATCCTTAGTTATGGGGAGGAATTTGCTTAATCTGGAATCCTACATATGAGTAGTTAAAAATATATGTATATTTGGTTTAGAAGGTCATTTAGGGATTTGGGGTTGACCCAAATTTCCCATTAAAACTGTCCCCTTTCTCTGCTTTTGCTCCTTTTTTTATGAGAAAAATTAAGCTAAAGGAAAACAGAGCCGAACTGATGTAAATTGCAATCTATAAATCTCAGCCTTTTTGGTAGTGGTGGCACCAAGCATAAATCACACTTGCGAATGGAGACAGCTGGAACAAAAGTTCAGACCAGTTTCATTGCACAGAGTTCATGACCAAGAGCTGCTCACAGCCCTGGGTTATGTAATGGATGTGGGACAGAGAAGAGAGAGGAGAGAAAGAAGTCTTCCTGCAGGCTCCCTCCCTGACAACCAGCTGTCCTAACTCCCAGGCATTTAACAGGTAGAGAACACTACTACCAGTAACACAGACACCTGATGCTGAAACAGATGGTAGGGTTCCAAGGTGCATCACGTCAGGCTTGACAGTAACCAACCAGGCTCCTTAGCAGCAGCTGGGCATCTGTGTGGTTCCAGGAGACACTGACATTTAGAGTGACTCATCCCCACTCTACTGACTGTGGTAGGTTTTCCGTTTGTGTGTACAGTTTATATGGTTTCTTTTCCATGTTAATCCTTCACGAGTGGTATTTGCTGTAAGTTTTGAATAATCTACTGGCCAAATTTGTCCAGCATTCCAATTTTGTTTGGTTGCTATACAGCTTTAAAAAAAAAAAATAATTTAAATTACTTTAGATCACGCTGCAGTTCTTATGACAGCATTCTTATTGGTTAATTTTAGTATTTGTTCTTTTTTTAATTGATGAGTTTCTTCCTCTATTCTGTTTTTATGAAATGTATTATCTATGATTCTCTTTCATGTTTTGAATGGTAATATTTTAATCCCCTTTTAAAGGTTAATTGATTTATTATTTTAAAAATTTATTGAAATATAGTTGATTTAAAATGTGTCAGCTTCACGTGCATGGCAAAGTGATTTGGCGACTTTATATATATATACACACACACAGTGTTTTCAAATTTGTTTCCCTTATATTTCATTCTACAATATTGAGTAAACTTGCCCACGTTATATAGTTGGTCCTTGCTGGTCCTCCAGGGTAATGCATATATGTTAATCCCAAACTCCTAATTTATCCTCCCTCTTCCCCTTTGCTGACCGCAAGCTCTTCTGTGAGTCTGTTTCTGTTTTGTGCGTCAGTTCACTCGCGTCACATTTTATTTCATTTGTTCGTATCTTAGAGTCCATGCGATATTTGCCTTTCTCTGGCTCACTCCACTCAGCACGACACTCTCCACGTTCATCTGTGTTGCTGCAAATGGTATTTCACTCCTTTCTGTGGCAGAGTAATTATCCGTTATATGTGTGTGTACCACACCTTTAGGGCCTCCCTGGTGGCCCAGCTGGTGAGGCGCCTGTGTGCAGTGCGGGAGACCTGGGTGTGATCCCTGGACTGGGAACATCCCCTGGAGTAGGAAATGGCAGCCCACTCCAGTGCTCTTGCCTGGAGAATCCCACGGACAGAGGAGCCTGGTGGGCCGCAGTCTACGGGGCCGCAAGGAGTCGGGCACGACTGAGCGACTGCACTTTCACTTGCACCACATCTTTACCCGTTCCTCTGTCAACGGACAGGCTGCTTCCATCTCTGGGTTTATTGCATATTTATTCCTAGGTATTCTTCATTTCCTTAATTTCTCTTCCTGGTTTTTCTTTGTTCGTGTATAGGAATGTAAATAGTGCTTCAATGAACACTGGGATGTATGTATCTTTTCTAATTATAGTTTTCCCAGGAGTTGGATTGCTGGTTCATAGGGTAACTCTGTTTCTCTTTTAAAAAAAAAAAAAAATACTTTTTACCTGTTGTGCATTGTGGGTGAAATTATCTGAGCCATCCTTCAATTCTCTGACTTTTCTCTTTGAAAATATCTGTTTCAGAGGATAGTATCCAATGAATCTTTTAATGACACAGGTTTTATTTTCATAATTTTAAATTGGTTATTTTTATAGAGCCCTCTTCTTGTTCCATTTATGCCCTACTTTTCTAATGTTCATGGTTATTATTTTGCTTCATCTCTACAGTAATCCTGTGTTGTCTGTGTTGGACTCATTGGATCCTGGGTTTATACCAAAGGTCGAGCTGCATCACTGCTGTGATAATAGACTTATTACAGGCTGTACGGATAAACCAGGAGAGAACTGAGCCCAGAAGACTGACTCTGAGGCATTTCCAGTTTTGCTCCTAAATATACTGCACTGTATATACATTCTAAGTCTTACATAGAACATGTTTAGGTTGTGCTTATACTACAGGATTTGAAGGTCCCAAAAGCTTTTGCCTTGAAGCTCACTTCCTGCTCCTTGTATTGGGTTGAACCAACCTTTTTGGCCAACCCAGTACATGTTAACTCATCAAATATTTGCAGATCACGTCTCTTCGACTTCACCTTTTCTTGAAGTTCTTGCTAGGTTTTATTTTTTTACATTTTTCTCTGTGTGGTAATTTCTGGTCCAACTGGTCTTTAGAACCATTTTAGTATACATATTGTTGATTCCAGAAACTTTATACATGGATCCCTCCCCCCACAAAAAAAAAATTTGTCTTAGCAAATATTAGGCGTTATCACAAATACTATATTATGATAAATACTATCATAAATAATATCATAAAATGTGATAGAACAAACACCATGTTAATAAAATATTCCAGGTGTGGTTTAATTGATAATAGTGTTGGATGTTGATTAGAAGGAGATTTAGCACTAGTGGTAAAGAATCTTCCGCCAATGCAGGAAGCTTAAAGAGATGTGGGTTCCATCCCTGGGTTGGGAAGACTCCCTGGAGAAGGAAATGGCAACCTACTCCAGTATTCTTGCCTGGAGAATCCCATGGACAGAGGAGCCTGGTGGGCTACAGTCCATGGGGTCACAAAGAGCTGGACACGACAGAGTGGCTGAGCACACACAGATAAATACTGTATTTGTAAGATGCAATGGGACATACATTATATTAGTAAAGTATTCCAGGTGTGGTTTAATCGATGAAAGTATTGGATGTTAATTAGAAGGAGCCTCAGCACAGGCTAAACTTAGTACCTGTGGCCTTGGGCTTCATGATAGGTAAGCAGGACTGACGACATTGACAATCAGAAATTTCAGCACCCTCCGCATTTCATTCTACAGATGAACAAACCTGAAGTCCAAACCAGTTCATTAGTGACAAGGCCAGAATCAAAACGAATGCCTACTGAACATGAACCATTGCTTAATTTAAAAGAGCAAACTACATGTAATACTGTATATTCCAACATAATGTCTGTTTTTCTTTCATAGATTTCCAAGCACATTATGGCAAAACATGCTATTCGACGCTGGATTTTCTAAAGTTTCGTATCTTTTCCGTGTCACCCACAATATGATTTAGATTTTCTTCTGTTAACAAATGATGTTTGAAATCGGTATCTTCACTCCATGTCTAATATTCACCCTGGAGTTATTCTTAAATATCAGAAATGACAGATGGAGCAGAAATTGGAGATGGCTCAACATAACTTATACATTTGTGTTGGTGTTAACTGTTCATCATACATAAAGCTTAAATGGTAAAGGTCTTGAAGCAGGATGTCAAAAATAGAGTGCCAGGAGCCGCCACGGGAGATCCCACCCATGACAAGGTCATGTGGAAGAGAACTGTTAAGCAAGGCTTCAGAACTCAAGGGGCTCCCTAGGCTTTCTCGAGCATCGACCCCCAAACCAGAATCTGTTTTACTCTTTCATGACTTTCACCAACTCCTCTGACATTAACAGGGGGCTAACCCTGACCACCTTTCTCTGGAGAAAATCAACTTAGGGCTATAGCTAATAAGTCTCCTGGACACGAGAGGAATATTTCAAATCAAACCCCCTCTGTTAGCATTCTAGCTTGCTCGGCAGGTATGTGGAGACTCTTACAGCTACGCATGTGATTATTTACAGCCTCCCAACTGTGAGAGGCACAGAAAGCCTAAAACATAGAGCCTCTGAAAGAGTTAAAAGTTATTAGAGTAGTGCTGGTGCTGGTGTAGGATTTCATTATTGGGCCAGTGCTTGTTGCGAAGTTCCCATATCTCTTATACACTGTGCACCTGGGAATGCATTAGTTTACATAGTGAGAATGCAAGAAAAACAAGTGTAGCCTTGAATTTAACCACATCAGACCTTTGAGCTAATTGGTTCTTTCTTGTAACTCACTGCACCTTTGCTCTGTGAAAAATGTAACTCTGTTTGGCATTTTCTGAGGCTGACATAGATTAGAAATATAAAGAAAAAACACTTTGAGGGAAAATAAGTTTTCTGGTTGAGCAGCCTTTATCAAAAGAGGGTCATAAAATGTTCACGGGGCTCCAAGGCCAGAAGATACTGTACACAACATCATTTGTGGAAAAGGTATGCAGAAAAATCCTGATTTCGATAAGGGCAAAACTGCTGGAATGTTGGGCTGACTCTGTATGACCTTGCATCTTTCATTTCCCTCTATGTGCAAAAAAAGTATATAAGTGCCGTTTAAAAATAAAGCTATGGATTTCGCTCATCAAAGCAGCTTGATCTCCTCGTGTCAATCATTTTCCTCCTTTTACTCTCTCTTTCAGGCTGGTTCCCATCTGGAGTACAGAGGTCCGCCGTGTCTACTTATTTGCCTGGGTTTCTAAGACCTGAACGGGAAGGCGCCCTGTGCCTTCACTCCCTCAGGAGACCGGGAGGGCACCTGTGGCCTTACGTAGATGGTGCAAGTCTCTTGTCTTGAGACTTTATTGATTTTCTGTATAAACCAAGGAACATCAGCCTCTTTTCTTTCTCTCTTCTATTTCCTTATCTACAACATTCTTATCTATCTCTCTCTCTAAATCAATCACAATCGCCAATGCCGTTTCTCCTTTGGGTTTCTCTGGATCCTGTGGGAGCTCTGTCTCTTATACACATCTAGATGTGTATAAGAGACAGTTTCTGTGGCTCTCAGAAGCTGAACCTCATTGGTCTTTTCTGATTTCTGATTTCCCCTCCCTAAAATGATCAATGTATTATATCAATCACACAAAACCTATAGCCCTCCAAAACTTCCCATTCTGAACTCTCATCAATTTTATGATCAGCAGTTTTTTTTTCTCAGAACTTTCCCTTCACTTCTATGTTGTTGTTCAATTTCGTCAGATTTCTCTTAACTAATAGACTGATCCAACCAGTAGGATTCAACCAGTCCATCCTAAAGGAGACCAGTCCTAAGTGTTCATTGGAAGGATTGATGTTGAAGCTGAAACTCCCATACCTTGGCCACCTGATGCAAAGAGCTGACTCATTTGAAAAGACCCTGATGCTGGGAAAGATTGAAGGCAGGAGGAGAAGGGGATGACAGAGGATGAGATGGGTGGATGGCATCACTGATTCTATGGACATGGGTTTGAGTGAGCTCCAGGAGTTGACGGACAGGGAGGCCTGGCGTGCTGCGGTCCATGGGGTCACAAAGAGTCAGACACGACTGAGCGACTAAACTGGAGTGAACAGACTGAAGATATAATCTTTAACCACCATATCCTTGTTCTTTTAGGTTACTTTCCCTGTTCCTTGTAGAAGAAACATGAAACAGAACCGCAAGTGACACGCAAATATCTGCACTTATGGTGGCGCCCCACCAAATCTCCCACCGTGAGCCCCGTCAGCTGTCTGCCCTCCATATGGCCCAGCCTGTCCTCCTGACACTCACTGGAGACTAGAGTTCTTGTTTCATGGTTTAAAACCTCAATCTTTCTCCTACCTTCATTCTCAGTAACATCAGTGACCAACCAGTATCTTGCTCTCACAGATCCTCCTATATATTTTTCTTTCCTTATTCTCTAAAACCACACCACCAGTCCTCAAGATAGCAACTGCAGCCCCCTGGTCTTCACATACACCTCTTTTATTTATTTACTTTTAATTTGTTGAGTGTAGTGTCCTCTCTGTTATAATTCCTCTATGTAATCTCAATCAGAGGTGCACAAACATTTTCTTTAAAAGGCCACATAGTAAATATTTCAGTTTTTGTGGGCCAACAGTTTCTACTACACCTACCTAACTCTGTCATTGTTGTATCAAAGTACACATATATTTATTGCACAGATACCTGAAACTGAGAGTGCTGTGTGACTTACAATTTATGGTCATAACCCTTACCCTGGGGTAAGTCCTTAGGGTCGCAAAGAGTCGGACATGACTGAGTGACTGAACTGAACTCAACTGAACCTGGCACTCAGCCATCTTTAATAAATGATTTATCTGAATCCATGGTCAGTGTCTCCCAGGTCAGCAGGAAAAGTTAGTTGGGTTTAGTTATGGATGGCCATAGGCAACAGTGACAAGGAGGCTAAGTCAGAGGAGATTTTTTCTTTTTTTTTTTTAAAGAGATCATAGTATTGATAATGGAATCTAAAGTGCCCCAAAACTTCTGAGTGAGTCAGTGAAATGGAATGGGCTTTGTAATTACAGAGACTTTATTTACAGAACCAAATATAGAGTTTTATAGTTCCTTAATCAGTTGGAAGCTCTTTAAAGGGAGGCGTAGGCCTTCCCTGCTGGCCTTGGAGAAGCAAGCTGCCATGAGCTTTATAGATGCACAGCAAGGGCAAGTTCTGCCAACAGCCACATGATCTTGGAAGAGCACCTGAGCTTCTGGGGCGATTGCACCCCAGGTACCTCCTTGATCACAGACTCACGCAACCCTGCGTGGAGACACCAGCCAAGCAGTACAGGGGCTCATGATCCATCGCAACTATCAGATGATAAATATAGTTTGTTTCAAATGTATATATGTGTGTAACGTGCTACACAGCAGAAAAGCTAATATAACTGTCAATGTTTCCATAATAAGCTTTATTAGCTAAGATACTATTTGAATTCTGTCTTCTGTCTTCACACTTATGTATTCTCTTCCCATGCGCACTCAGTGACACCTCACAGTTCAATGAGAGAAAAAAGGGATGTTAACAGAGTTAAGTTATTATCACATCTACCACAAGGTTGATCATTCTACCTGCATTTTAAGACATCCTCGTGGCTCAGACAGTAAAGAGTTTGCCTACAGTGTGGAAAACCTGGGTCCGATCCCTGGGTCAGGAAGATCTCCTGGAGAAGGAAACGGTAACCCACTCCAGTATTGTTGCCTAGAAAATCCCATGGACAGAGGAGCCTGGTAGGCTACAGTCTACGGGTTCTCAAAGAGTTGGACACAACTGATTGACTTCACTTTCACTTTAAGACATCTAATTCCCTCTTAAAATGTAGGAAGTATCCCTCTTCTGATGAGTAGTTACCATTCTCTTCTTGGCTTATCTTTCACCATTTAATGATGTTCAAGTATCTCTGATTTGTATATGTATATGTATAGATGCATGCATATAAATATATGCTGCTACTGCTAAGTCGCTTCAGTTGTGTCCGATTCTGTGTGATCCCATAGACGGCAGACCACCAGGCTCCCCCGTCCCTGGGATTCTCCAGGCAAGAACACTGGAGTGGGTTGCCATTTCCTTAATATATGTATATGTATAAATCACTGCATGCATTAAAATGTATATATACACAATCTAGTATATTACCCACATATATATATATATGGCCATGTGTGTATATACTTAGCAAGGAATATATTATACTATCTATATATTACATGTATGTTACATGCATATTTCTTCAAAGAAATGTCTATATCCAGTATTCCCATTTTAACCTACTACCTATCTCTCTAAACTTACATTTCACACCCACTCAACCAAAACTTCTCTAAACCAGGTTACCAAGGATTTTATTCTTTTTGTGATCAGTGGGAAATGTGACTTCACATTGTTCTACCTCTTAGAAGCACTTTGCAATAATGACTATTCTTCTTTCCTACCCTCCCATTAACAATTTTAAAATAGTCTTTTCTTTGGGGACCTCATGAAACCAAATATCCTGGGTTTGGTGAGCTTCATTAGCTGTCTGCCTTTGTTAACTCTTTCCTCTGTACGTAGCTGCTGGATTTGGAAGTGACTTCAGACTCGGTCCCAGGTTCTCTCCTCCTGTCTGCCCTTCACTTTGTTCTAGATAATCTCATTAACTCAAATGAATTTACTCACCATGGTGAAAGTCCCAAAGCAATATTCTTCAGCCCTGCTATTACATTTAAGATTCACACTCACATCTCTAAAACTTTTGATGTCTGTACCTATCTGGCTCTTGGATATCTCAAAATTCTCATGGCAAAATTGACACTGTTAACATACCTTTTACACATACACACACACCCAGCAGTAGAAACTACTACAAAAACAACTATCTGTCACTTCAGCCACATCAGAATAAAGACAAAAAAATTTGATAAAATTAACATTTGAAAATATAAAATTTAAATTTATATTTAAAGAAAGTGGTTTTATTTATGAAGCCCCTCTTTCTTCAAGCTCTTGTCACCTAAAAATAAATCTCATCCATCCAATTTCATTCATCACTGCTCCATCCTATGGTAGCACCTTCATATATAGCCTACACTGACCTTCCTTTTTCCACTTTTGGTTATTCAGCATCATATTGTTGGAATGTATTATTTGTGAAGATAAATTCTGACCTAAAACAATGATCTGGATTTCAATATTTTTCTGTTTTTCTCCAAATACACTTATGAGACTAGAAAGCTCAATGTTTG
>SJYX01023551.1:251722-298671 GCA_006410675.1 Oreotragus oreotragus | reverse complement strand
CTGGGTATTGTTTTTGCTTTGGCTCCATCCCTTCATTCTTTCTGGAGTTATTTCTCCACTGATCTCCAGTAGCATATTGGGCACCTAACGACCTGGGGAGATTCTCTTTTGATATCCTATCATTTTGCCTTTTCATACTGTTCATGGGGTTCTCAAGGCAAGAATACTGAAGTGGCTTGCCATTCCCTTCTCCAGTGGACCACGTTCTGTCAGACCTCTCCACCATGACCCGCCCGCCTTGGGTTGCCCTGCAGGCATGGCTTGGTTTCATTGTGTTAGACAAGGCCCTGGTCCTAGTGTGATTAGATTGACTAGTGTTCTGCGAGTGTGGTTTCAGTGTGTCTGCCCTCCGATGCCCTCCTGCAACACCTACCATCTTACTTGGGTTTCTCTTACCTTGGGCGCGGGTTGTCTCTTCACGGCTGCTCCATAGCACAGCCGCTGCTCCTTACCTTGGACGAGGGGTATCTCCTTACCGCCGCAGTTCCTGACCGTCAACGTGGGACAGCTCCTCTAGGCCCTCCTGCGCCTGCGCAGCCCCTGCTCCTCGGGTTGCTCCTCCCGGCCGCCGCCGTGGCCTCGGGCTCAGGGTGGCTCCTCCCGGCCGCCACTGACCTCAGACACAGGGTAGCTCCTCTCTGCTGTTCCTGCGCCATCGCAGCCTGGCACTCTAGGTTGCTGCCCCTGACCTCGGACGTGGGGTAGCTCCTCTCGCCCGCGCTTAGTGCGCCGGCCCGGCTCTCGCAAGCGGCCCGCGAGTTACAAAGCACATGGGAAATCCCTTTCACGGGGACGCTGGGATGGTAACATGCCCATCTGTCTTGTCTAGCTGATGGTCAGGAATGGGGGCTGCTCTGTACATGCAACCAGGGACCAGACACAGGGTAGGTGATCCAGGGGTGTTCAGCTGATGGTTATAGTCTGTCCTGATTTCTGAGGCAGTGTTTCACTTTAGTTTTTAAATGGCTCCATCAACAAGTATTTTTAAATACATGATTTTAATTGTGGGATACTTATGCTTTAGAGTACACATAATAAAAGTAAGATATAGAGAATGATTTAAAAGCTCAAATGTTAATTTTGCCTATCACTTAACCTAAAAGAATATTTCCAATGCTTCTGAAACTCCTCTGTGTCTTTCCCCAATCATATAATCCTCTCTCTCCCAAAGAACATATACTATTAAGAATTTTGCCTATGTGTATATTGTTGGTTACGGGCAGTTTTCACTCAACATTATCTTTTAGAAATCACCTGAGTTGATAGCAGAAGCTGTAGACCATCCATTTCCCGTCTACTCCATTGCATGAATTGATTTCAATTTATTTGTCTATTCTTCTATTGATGGACATTTTGGGGTTGTTCCTTGATTTTTGCTACTATAAACAATACTTCCATGAAACTGTTGTGTGTACATCTTTGTACAAATATGCAGGAGCTTCTCAGGATAGATGTTCTAGGCTGTAAGGTAAGTGAATCTTCAGTTCTGAAGCTTAATTGTTTCCAAAGAATTCCAGTTTGTTTTCCAAAGTAGTTGCACCATTTTATTCTATCAGCCATTTATATGATACGTTTTGTTCTAGACATCCTTGTCAACACTAGATATTGCCTGAATTTTAAATTTGCCCCATTTTGGGTGTATAAACTGATTTTGTGGTTTTAGTTTTTATTTTCATGATTACTACTGAAGTTGAACATCTCTTCATTTCTTTACTGTCCATTCATATTTCCCTTTATGGAAAATGCCTGTTCATGTCTTTTGCTGATTTTTCTGTTGAATAATCTATTGCTGGGTTTATTTTTAGAAATTCTTTATTAAATCCAGACAGTATTTTGTGGTTTTAGTTTTTATTTTCATGATTACTACTGAAGTTGAACATCTCTTCATTTCTTTACTGTCCATTCATATTTCGCTTTATGGAAAATGCCTGTTCATGTCTTTTGCTGATTTTTCTGTTGAATAATCTATTGCTGGGTTTATTTTTAGGAATTCTTTATTAAATCCAGACAGTAAATCTTTATTGATAGTATTGTTGTGTTCAGTCACCAAGTCATGTCCAGCTCTCTGCGACCCCATGAACAAGCACACCAGGCTTCCCTGTCCTTCACCATCTCCCTGAGCTTGCTCAAACTCAGGTCCATTGAGTCAGTGATGCCATACAACCATCTTATCCTCTAATGCCTCCTTCTTCTCTTCCCCTCAGTCTTTCCCAGCATCAGTGTCTTTTCCAATGAATAAACTCTTCGCATCAGGTGGCCCAAGTACTGGAGCTTCAGCTTCAGCATCAGTCCTTCCAATGAATAAATATTCGGGCTTGATTTCCTTTAGGATTGACTCGTTTGATCTCCTTGCTGTCCAATGGACTCTCAAGAGTCTTCTCCAGCACCACATTTTGAAACCATCATTTCTTTGGTGCTCAGCTTTCTTTATGGTCCAACTCTCACATCTGTACATAACTACTAGGAAAACCACAGCTTTCACTGTATGGACTTTTGTTGGTAAATTGATGTCTCTGTTTTTTATTTCACTGTCTAGGTTTGTCATAGCTTTTCTTCCAAGAAGCAAATGTCTTTTAATTTCATGGCTGCAGTTGCCGTCTGCAGTGATTTTGGAGCCCAAGCAAATAAAATCTGTCACTGTTTCCACTTTCTCACCTTCTATTTGCCATGAAATGATGGGACTGGATGCCCTGATCTTCATCTTTTTATTGTGGAATTAAGCCAGCTTTTTCACTCTTTTCTTTCCAGCTTGTGCTTTATCCAGTCTGACATTTCACATGATGTACTCTTATAAGTTAAATAAGCAGGGTGACAATATACAGCTTTGATATACTCCTTTCCCAGTTTGGAACCAGGCCGTTGTTCCATGTCCAGTACTAACTGTTGCTTCTTGTCCTGAATACAGGTTTCTCAGGAGGCAGGTAAGGTGGTCTAGTATTGATAGTATTTTTGATAGTATATGTTCCAATATCTTTTTGTAGTTTGCCATGTTGTTTGAAGGAGAGGAGATTTAAATTAAAAGTAATCTGTCTTATCTTTTCCTTTATGGTTAATGCATTTTGAAAAACATTTTACTTCTCCTAAAGTTCTAGAGACATTTTCCTATATCCTCTTCTAAAATTTGTAGAGTTTGGTTTTCTTGTTTATATATTTGCATCTTTAATATATCGGGCATTGATATTTGTATGAGGTGGGGATCCAACTTTATCTTTTTCTATATAGATATTTAAATGTCCCACCAACATTTATTGAAGGACTTAAAAAATCTGAGTAAAGTTAAGAATCACCTGGAATTATTTTTAGAAATAGAATCCTGGGCTCAAACCCAAACCGACTGAGTCAGAACTTCCAGGTAATCTGAGTATTTATATATGCTTAGGTAATTCTTACCATTAAAGAAGTCTAGGAAGCACTGGTTAACTAAATAGCAATCCTTTCCCCACTATTCTGAAAGAGCAACTGTCACATGTCAAATTCCCAAATATACGATTTGTCTCTGAGCTCTCTAGGCTGTTCCATTTATTGATTTAGTTTATTCCTGCACTAATGCGTTACTCACTATCTTCACTTTACACCTTTACACTAAGTCTTGGTATCTGCTAGGACCCACTTTATTCTTCTTCCTCAGGTATATGTTGACCTATCCAGAAGTCTTTATCTTCCATAGAAATTTTTTGCCAAGTTCCATGAAGAACTGTTGAACAGAATGCAGCTGGATCTGTAGACCTATTTGGAAGAACTGACACTGTTACTCTACTAACTTTTCCTATTTATGTACATATGCTGCTGCTGCTGCTAAGTAGCTTCAGTCGTGTCTGACTCTGTGCGAGCCCAGAGACGGCAGCCCACCAGGCTCCCCCATCCCTGGGATTCTCCAGACAAGAATACTGGAGTGGGTTGCCATTTCCTTCTCCGATGCATGAAAGTGAAAAGTCAAAGTGAAGTCGCTCAGTCAAGTCCGACTCTTAGCGACCTCATGGACTGCAGCCCACCAGGCTCCTCNGGCAAGAATACTGGAGTGGGTTGCCATTTCCTTCTCCGATGCATGAAAGTGAAAAGTGAAAGTGAAGTCGCTCAGTCAAGTCCGACTCTTAGCGACCTCATGGACTGCAGCCCACCAGGCTCCTCCGTCCATGGGATTGTCCAGGCAAGAGTACTAGAGTGGAGTGCCATTGCCTTCTCTGTTATGAACATATAATACCCCTTAAAATTTAGCTCTTTAATAATTCTCAGTGTAGTTTTATATTTTTCTTAATAAAGGTCTTGCATGTCTTTGTAAATATATTTATAGAAACTTTTGTTGCTATTATAAATGATATCTCTTTTAAAACTGTTTATTTTTTTTGCTGGTGTAGACAGATATAGAAGTACTTTTGTATATTAAGTTTACATAGTTATCCTGCTAAATCTGTTATTAAGACTGATCATTTATAGTTTTAGTGTTAAGAGTTTTTATTCTGAATTGGTGTTAAACTTTATCCACTTCTTTTTCTGTACTTGATTAGATAGTCAAATGGTTTTTCTTTTTTATTTATTATGGTGAGTTACCAGTTCTTATGGTAGACCAACTCTGAACTTCTATAAGCCAAACTTGGTCATAATGAATTTTAATTTTATGTTTCTGAAATTGATTATCCAACATTTTATAGAGAATATATTATGTATTAATGTCCATGAGTGACATTGGTCCTTGATTTTTCTTTCTCATACAGTCCTTGTGAGGTTTGATCTTAGAATAAAATGAGAAGCATTTCTTCTCCTGAAAGAAGGTATAAAAAAATGCAGTGATCTGGTCAAGATAGTGTGGGATTGTGAGTGCACATCTGCAAGAGAGAGAGAAGAATTACTGATTAAAAAAAGAAAGTTGTGTTTTTGTTTTCTTAGTTATAAAATTGGGGCTTTCCCAGTGGCTTAGTGGTAAAAGAACCTGTCTGCAACACAGGAGATATGTGAGTCACAAGTTTGATCCTGGGTTGGGAAGATCCGCTTGAGGAAATGGCAACCCACTCCAGAATTCTTGCTGGGAAAAATCTTATGTACAGAGAAGCCTGGAAGTTATAGAATTATTCAAGCTTTCCATTTTCTCTTCAATCTGAATGAGCTATATATTTTTTTGGAGTGCGTGTATTTGTAGACTTCAAATGTCCTGATATAAAGTCATATACAGTATTCTCTTACCTTTTAACCTCCACTACATCTGTAATTATGCTGTCTATGGACTTCCCTGGTGGCTCAGATGGTAAAGCGTCTGTCTACAATGCGGGAGACCCGAGTTCAATCCCTGGGTTGGGAAGACCCCCTGGAGAAGGAAATGCAATCCACTCCAGTACTATTGCCTGGAAAATCCCATGGACAGAGGAGCTTGGCAGGCTACAGTCCATGGGGTCACAAAGAGTCAGACACGACTGAGCGACTTCACTTTCACTTTCACATCTGTAATTACAATCTTATTTTCATTCCTAACATCAGTTATTCAGATAGTCTTGCTTTTTAAAAATATAATTCTCACAAAAGTTTATTTAGTCCTTTCATATAACCGACATTTTTCTTTGTTTATATTCTATCTTTATTTTCTATTTTATTGTTTTTTATTATCTCTTCTAAATTTCTCTGGGTTTCAGTTGTTGCTATTTTTTATAAATTCTTAAATTGTACTCTTAGCTCTTTCAATTTTAGACTTCTTCTTTTCTCATGGTATAAATGTTGATACTATAATTTTCTCTCAAAGTAATGCTGTACCTGTACCCCAGATGTTATACTTCTGTTATCATTCAGTTTGATTTTATTGTTTGATTTTAAAATTCAACTTCGTTGAGGTATAACTGGCATAAATAAAAATGCATTATTTTGAAGTGTACTGCTCTTTGAGTTTTAATGAATTCATATACACTCATGGAACCATTACCAGAATTAATATATGAAATGTTTCCATTACCCAACATGTTCCTTGTTCTCCCTCCCAGTCAGTCTCCACAATTCCAAGCAATCACAGATCCTATTTCAGTCATTAAAGATTAGATTTGTCTGTTCTAGCACTGTTTCAGGTATTAGGACTTCTTTCTTTTTATTGTTAAGTAGTATTCCATTGTAAGGGTATACAACATTTTTTTTTATCCATTCAACTATTTGTGTATGTTTAGGTCATTTCCAGGTTTTTTTTTTTTCTATTATGAATAAAGTGCTATGAACATTCGTGTCCAAGTCTTTTTATGGGCATGTTTGTAATTTTGTTGGGTAAACACCTAAGAGTCAAATTTCTGTATTCTATGGTAAATATACATTTAATTTACAAAAGTCTTTTAGACTATATTCAAAGGGGCTGCGCAATTTTGTATGCCCACCAGCATTGTATGAAAATCCCAATTGTTTTATAGCCTCACCATCACTTAGTAATGCCAATCTTTAAAATTTTTAAGTATTCTTATGGATATGTAATGGAATTTAATTTGGTTTTAATCTACATGCCTCTGATGACCACTTACATAGAACATTGTTTTTTCATATGCTTATTGATCATTTGTATATCTTCCTTTCTTTTTACCATTAAAAATTTTTTAATCTTTTTATTGTTGAATTGCGAGTTCTTTGTGTATTCTTTATACAAGTTCTACGACAGAACTATCTATATCTATATATGAATAATTAATATATAATTGTGATATATAATATGTATTTTAGATATGATATCCAACTCTTTGGTATCCCAAGGACTGTAACCCACAAGGCGCCTGTGTCCATGAAATTCTCCAGGCAAGAATACTGGAGTGGGTCGCCATTCCCTTCTCCAGAGGATCTTCTCGACCCAGGTATCAAACCTGGGTCTCTCGAATTGCAGGCAGATTCTTTCTTATATCATGGGAAGCCCATTATATACATTGTATATAAACAATCTCCCAGTGTGTGGGTTGCTTTCTCATTTTCTTTTTTAAAATTTATTTTTTAATTGAAGCCAAATTGCTTTATAATATGTTGGTTTCTGCCATACAACAACACTAATCAGTCATAATTATATATGTGTGTGTTCAGTTGCTCAGTTGTGTCCAACTCTTTGCAATCCTATGGACTATAACCTGCCAGATTCCTCTGTCCATGAGATTCTCCAAGCAAGAATCCTGGAGAGGGTTGCCATGCTCTCCTCCAGGGCATCTTCCCAATCCATGGATCAAACCCACATCTCCTGCACTGTAGGCGTATTCTTTACCACTGAGCCACCATACACCTCCTCTCTTTGGAGCCTCCTTCCCTTCCCCCACTCCCACCCCTCTAGGGCAGGCTGGGCTCCCTGTATTTTACAGCAACTTCCCACTAGCTGTCTATTTTACACATGGTAGTATATACATGTTGAAGCTACTTTCTCAACTCAACCCACCCTCTCCTTCCCCTGATGCGTCCACAAGCCCATTCTCTACATCTGTGTCTTCATTCCTTCTCTGCATCTGTGTCTTCATTCCTTCTCTGCATCTGTGTCTTNCTGATCATTTATAGTTTTAGTGTTAAGAGTTTTTATTCTGAATTGGTGTTAAACTTTATCCACTTCTTTTTCTGTACTTGATTAGATAGTCAAATGGTTTTTCTTTTTTATTTATTATGGTGAGTTACCAGTTCTTATGGTAGACCAACTCTGAACTTCTATAAGCCAAACTTGGTCATAATGAATTTTAATTTTATGTTTCTGAAATTGATTATCCAACATTTTATAGAGAATATATTATGTATTAATGTCCATGAGTGACATTGGTCCTTGATTTTTCTTTCTCATACAGTCCTTGTGAGGTTTGATCTTAGAATAAAATGAGAAGCATTTCTTCTCCTGAAAGAAGGTATAAAAAAATGCAGTGATCTGGTCAAGATAGTGTGGGATTGTGAGTGCACATCTGCAAGAGAGAGAGAAGAATTACTGATTAAAAAAAGAAAGTTGTGTTTTTGTTTTCTTAGTTATAAAATTGGGGCTTTCCCAGTGGCTTAGTGGTAAAAGAACCTGTCTGCAACACAGGAGATATGTGAGTCACAAGTTTGATCCTGGGTTGGGAAGATCCGCTTGAGGAAATGGCAACCCACTCCAGAATTCTTGCTGGGAAAAATCTTATGTACAGAGAAGCCTGGAAGTTATAGAATTATTCAAGCTTTCCATTTTCTCTTCAATCTGAATGAGCTATATATTTTTTTGGAGTGCGTGTATTTGTAGACTTCAAATGTCCTGATATAAAGTCATATACAGTATTCTCTTACCTTTTAACCTCCACTACATCTGTAATTATGCTGTCTATGGACTTCCCTGGTGGCTCAGATGGTAAAGCGTCTGTCTACAATGCGGGAGACCCGAGTTCAATCCCTGGGTTGGGAAGACCCCCTGGAGAAGGAAATGCAATCCACTCCAGTACTATTGCCTGGAAAATCCCATGGACAGAGGAGCTTGGCAGGCTACAGTCCATGGGGTCACAAAGAGTCAGACACGACTGAGCGACTTCACTTTCACTTTCACATCTGTAATTACAATCTTATTTTCATTCCTAACATCAGTTATTCAGATAGTCTTGCTTTTTAAAAATATAATTCTCACAAAAGTTTATTTAGTCCTTTCATATAACCGACATTTTTCTTTGTTTGTATTCTATCTTTATTTTCTATTTTATTGTTTTTTATTATCTCTTCTAAATTTCTCTGGGTTTCAGTTGTTGCTATTTTTTATAAATTCTTAAATTGTACTCTTAGCTCTTTCAATTTTAGACTTCTTCTTTTCTCATGGTATAAATGTTGATACTATAATTTTCTCTCAAAGTAATGCTGTACCTGTACCCCAGATGTTATACTTCTGTTATCATTCAGTTTGATTTTATTGTTTGATTTTAAAATTCAACTTCGTTGAGGTATAACTGGCATAAATAAAAATGCATTATTTTGAAGTGTACTGCTCTTTGAGTTTTAATGAATTCATATACACTCATGGAACCATTACCAGAATTAATATATGAAATGTTTCCATTACCCAACATGTTCCTTGTTCTCCCTCCCAGTCAGTCTCCACAATTCCAAGCAATCACAGATCCTATTTCAGTCATTAAAGATTAGATTTGTCTGTTCTAGCACTGTTTCAGGTATTAGGACTTCTTTCTTTTTATTGTTAAGTAGTATTCCATTGTAAGGGTATACAACATTTTTTTTTATCCATTCAACTATTTGTGTATGTTTAGGTCATTTCCAGGTTTTTTTTTTTTCTATTATGAATAAAGTGCTATGAACATTCGTGTCCAAGTCTTTTTATGGGCATGTTTGTAATTTTGTTGGGTAAACACCTAAGAGTCAAATTTCTGTATTCTATGGTAAATATACATTTAATTTACAAAAGTCTTTTAGACTATATTCAAAGGGGCTACGCAATTTTGTATGCCCACCAGCACTGTATGAAAATCCCAATTGTTTTATAGCCTCACCATCACTTAGTAATGCCAATCTTTAAAATTTTTAAGTATTCTTATGGAAATGTAATGGAATTTAATTTGGTTTTAATCTACATGCCTCTGATGACCACTTACATAGAACATTATTTTTTCATATGCTTATTGATCATTTGTATATCTTCCTTTCTTTTACCATTAAAAATTTTTTAATCTTTTTATTGTTGAATTGCGAGTTCTTTGTGTATTCTTTATACAAGTTCTACGACAGAACTATCTATATCTATATATGAATAATTAATATATAATTGTGATATATAATATGTATTTTAGATATGATATCCAACTCTTTGGTATCCCAAGGACTGTAACCCACAAGGCGCCTGTGTCCATGAAATTCTCCAGGCAAGAATACTGGAGTGGGTCGCCATTCCCTTCTCCAGAGGATCTTCTCGACCCAGGTATCAAACCTGGGTCTCTCGAATTGCAGGCAGATTCTTTCTTATATCATGGGAAGCCCATTATATACATTGTATATAAACAATCTCCCAGTGTGTGGGTTGCTTTCTCATTTTCTTTTTTAAAATTTATTTTTTAATTGAAGCCAAATTGCTTTATAATATGTTGGTTTCTGCCATACAACAACACTAATCAGTCATAATTATATATGTGTGTGTTCACTTGCTCAGTTGTGTCCAACTCTTTGCAATCCTATGGACTATAACCTGCCAGATTCCTCTGTCCATGAGATTCTCCAAGCAAGAATCCTGGAGAGGGTTGCCATGCTCTCCTCCAGGGCATCTTCCCAATCCATGGATCAAACCCACATCTCCTGCACTGTAGGTGTATTCTTTACCACTGAGCCACCATACACCTCCTCTCTTTGGAGCCTCCTTCCCTTCCCCCACTCCCACCCCTCTAGGGCAGGCTGGGCTCCCTGTATTTTACAGCAACTTCCCACTAGCTGTCTATTTTACACATGGTAGTATATACATGTTGAAGCTACTTTCTCAACTCAACCCACCCTCTCCTTCCCCTGATGCGTCCACAAGCCCATTCTCTACATCTGTGTCTTCATTCCTTCTCTGCATCTGTGTCTTCATTCCTTCTCTGCATCTGTGTCTTCATTCCTTCTCTGCAAATAGGTTCACCAGTCCCATTTTTTCCTAGATTCCATATATATATATGAGTTAATATATGATACTTGTTTTTCTCTTTCTGACTTACTTTACTCTGTATGAGAGGCTCAAGGTCCATCCAACTCACCACAACTGACTCAAATTCATTCCTTTTTATGGCTGAGTAACATTTCATTGTATATATGTACCACAACTTTTTTGTCCATTCATCCATTGATGGACATCTAGGTTGCTTCCATGCCCTGGTTTTTTTAAATAGTACTGTAGTGAACATTTGGGCACATGTGTCTTTTTTATGTTATGATTTTCTCATGGTATATGCCCAGTAGTGGGGTCGCTAGGTCATATGGTAGATTTATTCCTAGTTTTTTAAGGACTCTCCATACTGTTCTCCATATTTGCATTTTCCTTTTCTTAATGTCTTGAAGAGCAGAAGCTTTTAATATTGATGAAAGGCAATTTATCAATTTTTTCTTCTATGATTTGTGCTTTTTTGGTTCTTATTTGTCATTCCATTTGAAATTCTTTCATTACCCATTATTTTGAAATGTAATTTTTAGGTTCCAAATACATTTTGTTTTTTATGTTTTTGTTATTTATTTCAATATTGTTTTAATCAGGAAACATTAATGATGCTATTTAAATTTTTTTGAGATTTACTTTACAATGCACTTCAACCTATGCACATATTTCCAAGAGCTGAATTTAAGATTTTGATTTTATTTATAAATTCAGTTTGCTACTTTTGTTATTTGAATCTTCTGTCTCCTTAATAGCATTTTGTCTGTTTGATTTATTAACCACTAAGACAGATGTGTTGAAATTTCCAATGTCAGTGGTAGATATTTAAATTTCTTACTATAGAACTAACAATTTTTGCTGTATATGGTTTGAAGCTACATTATGAAATATAGAGATATTTTAACCTTCTGGTGAATTGAATCTATGCCACAATCCAATCTGATACTATCTTTTTCATAAATTTAGTCCACTTGTATTTATTATAACTGACATGTCTGTTCTGCTTTTACCTTTCTTCCCTTTTTTTGATAAATTGATTGGTTTCCTTGATAGTGATTTGGAAATTATACACTATTTCTGGTGTTTTAGTGGTTACTATTGAAATTTTAGCATACATAATTACTGTGAAAAGACCTAAATTTAATCACCATCTCTGTTTCCCTCTTAGACAATTCAAGAATCTCAGAAATTTCTAATGATAATAATCCTGCATCTAGGTTGTATGCTATTTTTGCCTAGTATTTTAGTTCTATTTTAAATTATTTTTAAATCCACACTTTATATGTTCGTTTTGTAGAGTCATTATTTGTTCAGATTTGCCAGTGTGCTTGCTTGCCAGTTCTTCTTGCACTGAAGACCTCTTTCCTGGTGTCAGTTTTCTTCTTCCTGCTAACCTTCCTTTAGAAGTTCCTTTGGTTAAATAAGGTCTATCAGTGGTAAACTCTGTTTTAGTTAATCTGAAAATTATTTTATTTCGTTTTCATTCCTGAAAGAAGTTTTGGAATACAGAACTCTAGACTGAATTCTAATTCCCTTATCCCCCAATATCATCTGGCTTCCGTTAGTCCACTTGCCATCTATCTTTTTTTCTTTTGATGTTCCTAAGATCCCTGTCTTTGGCATTATGATGCTTCTCTTCAAAGCATCTAGGTGTGTCTGGGTTAGATAGACTGCCGTGTTCTAAACCTATGATTTCAGAATGTGAGTAGAGATGGACAAGGTGTAGGAGAGAAGGTTGAATAAGGATCAAGCCCTGAAGAAGGTAGGTAGTTTTCATATTAAATTATAGATATTAATTATCTTTTATGTGATTGACTTTTTCCACAAGACAAATGTAGGATATTAATTTAGTATTCTAGTTGTTTGGTTCAGACTGAGATTTTAGGATGCACATAGGAAGTATGGTGTTCAAAAAGAGTGTGTGTATAGAGAAAAATATTTGATATTTGCACTAGTTAACTGGAGTATGTATGATACCTTCTTGGGAAGATTTCCTAGAGGAGGTATTTCTTGATCCAAAATTTAACGAGATAGGCAATATAACCCTAAAGGTGGGGCTAAGAAGGCTGTTAAACATCGCAAAGAAGTCCCAATCAGGGGACGCGCTGCAGCAGATGTCATCTTCTCGCCCAGGTGGTGATTCTGTGCCCCTTCACTGGCATCCAGCAGACCTTCCCTTGCAGCAACTGGCTGGATGAGAAGAAGGCGGATGGACTGATCGAGAGGCAGCTCTATGAGATGGTGTCTCTCAGGAAGAAGCGACTGAAAAGTAGGTGGAGGGGCCTGGAGCCAACGAAGACCAGGGTGGCAGGCCACTGGGCCCTCCTGCTTTGCAGTTTTCCTCTGTAAGGGAAAGGGCCCCGAGGGAGCTCAGCTCTCCAGGGAACAGGCCACACAGGGTTATATTCATGGCACCAAGGCTGATACTGCAGCAGCTCCAGACTGATGCACTGCTGTGATGGGCTAGTTGCTGAACTGAATGGTTGAACAGAGTGCACTCTGAATGTACTGGTCACATTCTGGGTGGAGTCTATACTTGCCCCTACTTAAAACTTACTAACAGATTCTCACCAGGAGACACAGACGTAAGGAACAGACTTTTGGACTCAGTGGGAGAGGGCAAGGGTGGGATGATTTGAGAGAATAGCATTGAAACATATACATTATCATATATAAAACAGATGACCAGTGTAAGTTCAATACACAAAGCAGGGCACCCAAAGCCAGTGCTCTGGAACAAGCTAGAGGGACAGGGTTGGGAGGGACATGGGAAGGGGGCTCAGATGAGGGGGACACATGTATATCCATGGCTGATGCATGTTGGTGCGTGGCAGAAGCCATCACAATATTGTAAGGTTTTAATCTTCCAATTAAAATCTTAATTAATTTTAAAGAAATGAACATTAAGGCACACACTTTCAAATAGCAAGGAATCCTTCATTCCCCAAATTTGGTACTTGCGATTATATAATGGGAGAGTGGGACACGACTGCATACAACCTGCATTTCAGTCTTGNAAGGTTTTAATCTTCCAATTAAAATCTTAATTAATTTTAAAGAAATGAACATTAAGGCACACACTTTCAAATAGCAAGGAATCCTTCATTCCCCAAATTTGGTACTTGCGATTATATAATGGGAGAGTGGGACACGACTGCATACAACCTGCATTTCAGTCTTGATCACCTTTGATGTGCTCATTTTCCCCACTGGAAGCATGAAAATCTTTTCACTTTTTGAAGTTTATGGTGCAACTGGACCTATCTCTGCAGAATTCCCATGGTCCCTGTGGGTCTGGACGACCGACTTGAAGAAAGCTGGTTCCAACTCTCCTATCTTCATCCAGATTTATGGACAGAAGGGGCGGACAGATGAGATCCTTCTGAATCCCAACAACAAGTGGTTCAAACCTGGCATAATTGAGAAATTTAGGGTAGGAAGGAAGTGTGATGGGGTGGGATGGAGGCAGAAGGAAGGGGTGTAAGATGCATTTGTCATGGGATTCTGGTTTTCGAAGCCAGGTTTGGATCAAGTTTGAAGACAAAAAGGTAAAACAGAGTCCCCAGACCCCTGAAGGAGTGCCACATTTAATCTACATGCAATGCATTGGGATGCAGTTTAGATCTGGCCCTTTATCTGAATCAAACAGTTCCAAACAAAGCATGGGAGAAGAAGCAAGTATGGAGTGGCTTTGGGCATTCAGGAGCCTGGTGACTTGGGGAATCATTGTAGAACAGGGACCCTGAGCACAGTTAGAGTCAAACAGCCCAACCTGGACTGAATTAGAGTAAGGAGCCAATTTAAGGGAAAGTGTACATTTTAGAACATTAAAAAATAAGTTCAGCTTTAAAATTTCGATATGTATATAAGTAGAGTAGGGCTTGTTTTGCCAACGGAAATGCTGCTCTGACCTTTAGGTAAGAATAATTTTGTAATCTGTGGCTCGCTTTTCAGAGCACCCTGTTGGAGCTTCTATTATACCTTCAGTTCATTGCTCGTTATGTATTTGTCTTCTCAGCTAGATTTTGAGCCCCTGGGAGAGGGCATGACCACTGTATTGATCTTTTTGTCTGTTTCAGTGCCCAGCAGAGTCCTGGGGCTCTGGGTCTGTGTTAATTTGCAGGGCTGCCATATAGATTTTGTAACTGAAAGCTTATCATTTGGAAGATTTCCTTTAGTCAGGATCCTACTGTGGGTCAGTTATTTTTGTTCAGTTTCACCAGCCCAGGCTGAACCCTAGATCTACAGCTGTCTCGCCCTTGTGTGCCATTGGTTAGAGGAGCGCAAGAAGATAGAGTATTTGAGGGTGGTTTGAAGTAAACCCTACCTTGATGCTGAAAAAACAACTCAAAGCAGGTGCCCTCCTGGCAGGGGCTCAGCTATGAGGATAAATACACTTCACTTGATTCTGTCCATGCAAACCTTGTTATTTTTCACCATAGATTGAGCTCCCAGACCTTGGCAGGTTTTATAAGATTCGGGTATGGCACGATAAAAGGAATCCTGGTTCTGGATGGCATTTAGAAAAGGTGAGATGACCAGCTTGGGGTTGGAAGGTGATTGGGGAAGGAACCACATGGTTTCTTTCTGATGACTTTGTCTTGTTAGTTTGCCTTTGACTGTTGGGAGTGTGGATGGGGCAGAGTTACAGTGAGACCTAAAATTGGACACATGACGCATGGAATTCCTGATGAGGACAGGACTTCCAAAGTAGGCTAAAAAGATGCTTAGGTTTCAAGAGACTTGCCTTGTGTCCCAGTCACCTGGCTGCCAGGCAACTGTGGGTCTCTGGGGGACCAGAGGGATAAATATGAATCTGGTACTCCATCTTCCACAAGAGTCCTCTCTGGGGGGATGGCCTCGTCCTCCTTGAGATGAACTAGCAGAACAGGAACCTCAAGGCATGGATGAATATCTCTAGTACACCCACTTGCTCACCCCAGGACTTCATTCCAGATGACCCTGATGAACACTCTGACCAAGGACAAGTATAACTTCAACTGCAATCGCTGGCTGGATGCCAATGAGGATGACAATGAGATCGTTAGGGAAATGACTGCTGAAGGCCCAACAGTACGGAGGATAATGGGCAGTAAGTACTGACGGGCTCTGATCCTGGGGGAGGTAGTGGAATGGGGGGGTGTGTGTGCCAATAGGGGTCTGACTCATGAGCTGTAGTCTTGTCTGCTGTGCAGAATCAGACTCCCTCTGAATGAGGAATGAGGTTATAAGATCCTGTACTCAAGATAGGCTTGTAGGAACCATCTCCAAGGCATGATGCTAAAGCTCTATGATGATGGGTGTGGGGGAGAAGGGGAGATTTCTGGGTCTTCAGGTTGGCTGTAAGACAATGAGAAGAATCCACACTGAACGACATTTCTCCAGACACTCCCTGAAATTAAAGGAAGCATCCTCTTCAAATTATTCATGAGGTGCTCTTCAAATAAGGAAGGCTGGATCTGGGTTCTTATAGCCATACTTGACTGCTCCCTTGTGAATCCTCTATTTCTATTTGAGGCTAGTAGGAGAGAGCTGAGCTTTTAATCTGAAGTCATCCACAGTCAAAGAGGTAAGCGAGACCATTTTGCCTCTAGAGTGCTGGCAAACACATGGCATATGTCCTATCCTTTTCCCTTGGCAGACATTACTGGGGAATCACATCATTCTTTCCTGTTGAGTCTGAAGTGAGCTTTATGGCCCTCAATATGGCACTGCAAGAAAATATTAGCAATTGATCAGAATTAGCACTTAAGATAATTAAGTACAAAATTAATTTGAAAAATTGAAGAAAGTTAAGACTATAGAAAACAACATCACCCATCGTTCCTAAAGTCCTTCTAAGTATTTGGATAATGTCACTTCTCAGGCATCTGCACATTCAGTAGAAGCTCTGTCTCTCTCTCTCTATATATATATATAAAGAGGGATCACCCTCTTAGTTCAATTAGGCAATGCTTGCAATTAGTACTACTTTATGATTCTTCTTCAATTTTAATTAAAATATATAACTATGGAATATTTGTGTTCAAAGGTCCTTAAAATAGCTTGATGCAGATAAGGAAACTGAGGAAGTTCTTACCCTGATTATACAGTTAGAGACAGAGTGGGACCTAGAACAAGATCTCTGACCTTGTCAGTGACCATACTCGGCCTTTTCACATTCAGTAGTATTTTCTTTGGCAGCAAGGCAATCATCTCCCTGAAAATATGATAAATAACATGATCCCTGCTCAGCCCCCAGTTAGGACTTTATATAAAATGTAGCCCAAGGCAGAAATACACCTGTTACCTGGTCTGCCCTCTTTATGTGCCAGAACTGAGCCTGTAGAGATGAACAACTGAGGAGAGGGGCTTGAGATCTGTTTTCTAAATCCTTCCAACCAGTCTTCATGAGATCAGCTCCTTACTCCCTATTTCTGAAGTTACCTGGTGCTGTCGTTCCTGAGACTTTTTGCAAGGTTGCTTCGTGAATTTCACAACTGACTGCTCTAATCAGTTCTCTCCCTCTGTTAAGTCATGGGACCTCAAACTTCAGCATTATCACCTAGAGGGCTTCTTGAAACACAGATTGCTGTGCCCCACCCATGGGTTTTCTAATTCAGTGGGTCTGGGGTGGGGAGCTCAGGAATTTGTTTATCCAACAAATTGCTAGGGGTCCTAGTGAGGACCCACTGTGCTAAGGGATTAGTCACTTTTCTAGCTGTGCCCCAGCTTCTCAAATTTGGTTGCTGTTGTCTATATTCATCCCTCTCCCCAGGCTTTATTGGTGACAATTTTATGTTTGGTTAAATCTTTAAAATACCAGTATGCTGTCATTCTAGTGAGATTTTTTTTCAGAGAGAAAGCTGCCATTTTTACTTAAATGCTCAGGCTGTTCTTTTACCTCCGCCTCTTCCTTACTTTGGCTAAAGCATGACTCCCCTTCTCCCCAAACCCAGTTTTCTGTCCTCACAGCTGTGGCGCTAGCGAGAGGGGGCATTCTCCTGACTCTGCACTTCCAGCCGCAAAGCTCACACCGCCCATAGAGGGGCCTCTGTCCCAGCTCATTTGCATCTCGTTTGCACTATGTCCCCCGGTCATTCTCTAAATCCCCCACTTCTACCATTGTTCTAGAATGGTGAATTAGTCTGCTTGGGCTGCTGTAACAAAGTACCATAGACTGGGATTTTGAAACCATGGAAATTTATTTTCTCATAGTTCTGGAAGCTGAAGTTCAAGATCAAGGTGCTGGCAGGTTGGCTTTCTCCTGAGACCTCTCTCCTTGCTTTGTAAATGACCATCTTCTCACATGATCTTTTCTCTGTTTGTGCTCCTATCTGTGTCTTGCTGCTGCTGCTGCTGCTGCTAAGTCACTTCAGTCGTGTCCAACTCTGTGCGACCCCATAGAATGGTTTTCGAAGCCAGGTTTGGATCAAGTTTGAAGACAAAAAGGTAAAACAGAGTCCCCAGACCCCTGAAGGAGTGCCACATTTAATCTACATGCAATGCATTGGGATGCAGTTTAGATCTGGCCCTTTATCTGAATCAAACAGTTCCAAACAAAGCATGGGAGAAGAAGCAAGTATGGAGTGGCTTTGGGCATTCAGGAGCCTGGTGACTTGGGGAATCATTGTAGAACAGGGACCCTGAGCACAGTTAGAGTCAAACAGCCCAACCTGGACTGAATTAGAGTAAGGAGCCAATTTAAGGGAAAGTGTACATTTTAGAACATTAAAAAATAAGTTCAGCTTTAAAATTTCGATATGTATATAAGTAGAGTAGGGCTTGTTTTGCCAACGGAAATGCTGCTCTGACCTTTAGGTAAGAATAATTTTGTAATCTGTGGCTCGCTTTTCAGAGCACCCTGTTGGAGCTTCTATTATACCTTCAGTTCATTGCTCGTTATGTATTTGTCTTCTCAGCTAGATTTTGAGCCCCTGGGAGAGGGCATGACCACTGTATTGATCTTTTTGTCTGTTTCAGTGCCCAGCAGAGTCCTGGGGCTCTGGGCCTGTGTTAATTTGCAGGGCTGCCATATAGATTTTGTAACTGAAAGCTTATCATTTGGAAGATTTCCTTTAGTCAGGATCCTGCTGTGGGTCAGTTATTTTTGTTCAGTTTCACCAGCCCAGGCTGAACCCTAGATCTACAGCTGTCTCGCCCTTGTGTGCCATTGGTTAGAGGAGCGCAAGAAGATAGAGTATTTGAGGGTGGTTTGAAGTAAACCCTACCTTGATGCTGAAAAAACAACTCAAAGCAGGTGCCCTCCTGGCAGGGGCTCAGCTATGAGGATAAATACACTTCACTTGATTCTGTCCATGCAAACCTTGTTATTTTTCACCATAGATTGAGCTCCCAGACCTTGGCAGGTTTTATAAGATTCGGGTATGGCACGATAAAAGGAATCCTGGTTCTGGATGGCATTTAGAAAAGGTGAGATGACCAGCTTGGGGTTGGAAGGTGATTGGGGAAGGAACCACATGGTTTCTTTCTGATGACTTTGTCTTGTTAGTTTGCCTTTGACTGTTGGGAGTGTGGATGGGGCAGAGTTACAGTGAGACCTAAAATTGGACACATGACGCATGGAATTCCTGATGAGGACAGGACTTCCAAAGTAGGCTAAAAAGATGCTTAGGTTTCAAGAGACTTGCCTTGTGTCCCAGTCACCTGGCTGCCAGGCAACTGTGGGTCTCTGGGGGACCAGAGGGATAAATATGAATCTGGTACTCCATCTTCCACAAGAGTCCTCTCTGGGGGGATGGCCTCGTCCTCCTTGAGATGAACTAGCAGAACAGGAACCTCAAGGCATGGATGAATATCTCTAGTACACCCACTTGCTCACCCCAGGACTTCATTCCAGATGACCCTGATGAACACTCTGACCAAGGACAAGTATAACTTCAACTGCAATCGCTGGCTGGATGCCAATGAGGATGACAATGAGATCGTTAGGGAAATGACTGCTGAAGGCCCAACAGTACGGAGGATAATGGGCAGTAAGTACTGATGGGCTCTGATCCTGGGGGAGGTAGTAGAATGGGGGGTGTGTGTGCCAATAGGGGTCTGACTCATGAGCTGTAGTCTTGTCTGCTGTGCAGAATCAGACTGCCTCTGAATGAGGAATGAGTTTATAAGATCCTGTACTCAAGATAGGCTTGTAGGAACCATCTCCAAGGCACGATGCTAAAGCTCTATGATGATGGGTATGGGGGAGAAGGGGAGATTTCTGGGTCTTCAGGTTGGCTGTAAGACAATGAGAAGAATCCACACTGAACGACATTTCTCCAGACACTCCCTGAAATTAAAGGAAGCATCCTCTTCAAATTATTCATGAGGTGCTCTTCAAATAAGGAAGGCTGGATCTGGGTTCTTATAGCCATACTTGACTGCTCCCTTGTGAATCCTCTATTTCTATTTGAGGCTAGTAGGAGAGAGCTGAGCTTTTAATCTGAAGTCATCCACAGTCAAAGAGGTAAGCGAGACCATTTTGCCTCTAGAGTGCTGGCAAACACATGGCATATGTCCTATCCTTTTCCCTTGGCAGACATTACTGGGGAATCACATCATTCTTTCCTGTTGAGTCTGAAGTGAGCTTTATGGCCCTCAATATGGCACTGCAAGAAAATATTAGCAATTGATCAGAATTAGCACTTAAGATAATTAAGTACAAAATTAATTTGAAAAATTGAAGAAAGTTAAGACTATAGAAAACAACATCACCCATCGTTCCTAAAGTCCTTCTAAGTATTTGGATAATGTCACTTCTCAGGCATCTGCACATTCAGTAGAAGCTCTGTCTCTCTCTCTCTATATATATATATAAAGAGGGATCACCCTCTTAGTTCAATTAGGCAATGCTTGCAATTAGTACTACTTTATGATTCTTCTTCAATTTTAATTAAAATATATAACTATGGAATATTTGTGTTCAAAGGTCCTTAAAATAGCTTGATGCAGATAAGGAAACTGAGGAAGTTCTTACCCTGATTATACAGTTAGAGACAGAGTGGGACCTAGAACAAGATCTCTGACCTTGTCAGTGACCATACTCGGCCTTTTCACATTCAGTAGTATTTTCTTTGGCAGCAAGGCAATCATCTCCCTGAAAATATGATAAATAACATGATCCCTGCTCAGCCCCCAGTTAGGACTTTATATAAAATGTAGCCCAAGGCAGAAATACACCTGTTACCTGGTCTGCCCTCTTTATGTGCCAGAACTGAGCCTGTAGAGATGAACAACTGAGGAGAGGGGCTTGAGATCTGTTTTCTAAATCCTTCCAACCAGTCTTCATGAGATCAGCTCCTTACTCCCTATTTCTGAAGTTACCTGGTGCTGTCGTTCCTGAGACTTTTTGCAAGGTTGCTTCGTGAATTTCACAACTGACTGCTCTAATCAGTTCTCTCCCTCTGTTAAGTCATGGGACCTCAAACTTCAGCATTATCACCTAGAAGGCTTCTTGAAACACAGATTGCTGTGCCCCACCCATGGGTTTTCTAATTCAGTGGGTCTGGGGTGGGGAGCTCAGGAATTTGTTTATCCAACAAATTGCTAGGGGTCCTAGTGAGGACCCACTGTGCTAAGGGATTAGTCACTTTTCTAGCTGTGCCCCAGCTTCTCAAATTTGGTTGCTGTTGTCTATATTCATCCCTCTCCCCAGGCTTTATTGGTGACAATTTTATGTTTGGTTAAATCTTTAAAATACCAGTATGCTGTCATTCTAGTGAGATTTTTTTTCAGAGAGAAAGCTGCCATTTTTACTTAAATGCTCAGGCTGTTCTTTTACCTCCGCCTCTTCCTTACTTTGGCTAAAGCATGACTCCCCTTCTCCCCAAACCCAGTTTTCTGTCCTCACAGCTGTGGCGCTAGCGAGAGGGGGCATTCTCCTGACTCTGCACTTCCAGCCGCAAAGCTCACACCGCCCATAGAGGGGCCTCTGTCCCAGCTCATTTGCATCTCGTTTGCACTATGTCCCCCGGTCATTCTCTAAATCCCCCACTTCTACCATTGTTCTAGAATGGCGAATTAGTCTGCTTGGGCTGCTGTAACAAAGTACCATAGACTGGGATTTTGAAACCATGGAAATTTATTTTCTCATAGTTCTGGAAGCTGAAGTTCAAGATCAAGGTGCTGGCAGGTTGGCTTTCTCCTGAGACCTCTCTCCTTGCTTTGTAAATGACCATCTTCTCACATGATCTTTTCTCTGTTTGTGCTCCTATCTGTGTCTTGCTGCTGCTGCTGCTGCTGCTAAGTCACTTCAGTCGTGTCCAACTCTGTGCGACCCCATAGACGGCAGCCCCCCAGGCTCCCTGTCCCTGAGATTCTCCAGGCAAGAGTACTGGAGTGGGGTGCCATCTGTGTCCTAGTCTCTTCTTAAAAAGACACCCGTCATACTGGATGAAGTATGACCTCATTTTATCTTGTTTACCTCTTTAAATGTCCAACCTCCAAAACCAATCACATTCTGAGGCCCTGGGAGTTGTGACTTTGTTTTGATGATCCTGTTCGTGATACCAGTTGTCTCACTGTATCTCACCCTGCACACTGTTCGCTGAACCCAGGGTAGGCAAGGCTCGACCCAAGAGACTGGAAGAAGACTCGAGGAGCCATAGGAACTGGAGACATGTTTATTCTCTCCTGGCTGGCATGGCAGCTGTAGCAACAGATATAACATAACCCAACATATGCACACCCAACCCTTCAGAGCCTTTCCAGGTGAAGCTCATATAGGCCTACGGCACAAACTAGCCTGTGACCAAGTTGAGTACCTCATGATGCGCATGTGCAGTGCTATAAGTGGTCTCGACTGTTACATAACCGTGCAAAGTCATTGTTTACAGAACATGGGGCCAGAGGGCTTGAGAGCCTGGCGGCGGGGAGAGGGGAAATGAGAGAGCCTGGCTGGCGCCATCTTGTTAATTTCCCCGCAGACTTCAACATATGGATATGCTGCTGCTGCTGCTGCTGCTGCTAAGTCGCTTCAGTCGTGCCCTACTCTTAGCGACCCCATGGACTGGAGCCTACCAGGCTCCTCCATCCATGGGATTTTCCAGGCAAGAGTACTGGCGTGGATATGGATCTGAGGGGGACACAATTCAGCCTGCATCAGAGAGTATCTCTCAAAGTGTGGTCAAGAGCCCGTTTATATCAAAGTTGCCCAGAGTGTTTGTTAAAACAAAGATGCCTGGGCCCAATCTCAGATAATACTAACTAGACTCTCTGAGGGCTCTGCCTGGTAATCTGTATTTTTATCAAGCAAACCAAGTAATTTTTGCACATATCAAAACTTGAGGGACTTTGTTCCACTCATCAATGTCCAAGTGGAAAATCTACTCATCTGCATGCTAGTCCTCATCCGGTTTGGTGCCCTCACCTCCCTCCCAGGCAACCAGCCGCTCCTCAGGACCTCACTCGGGCTCATCCCACAGAGCTGCGCCTCTGAGCTCTGACAGTCTCCACCTCCAACTCAGGCTCCTGCGCTCCTAGGCTTCTCATGACCTTGATGACATGTATACCACCCTTGACCTTGAACTCCATCCAGCTCCTCTTCTCTACATTTCTCCTGCTCTGTCAAGGACTTGTGGGTGTGTGGAGGATGTGTTTTAGGCACAGGCCTTTAAGAAATCATCCAGTGGGGAGAAGACGCGATCTTGAAATGGGGCAAGGACCAAGTCGACTACAGAGGAGAACATAAATTCAAGAAATACTTCGCAGGTGGAACCGGCGGGATTTGAATGGATGTTGTGGACACAGTGGGGAGATGCGCTTCCTGCTGAAGAAGCTGGGAGTTGGAAGTAGGGATTTGAAAGATTAGAAGAGATCACGGTGGGAGGGGTGGGGAGGAGGAGCGTTTCCATAGGTTACATACAAAAACACGTTTTGTTTGTTTTTGCCTTCTGTGATACTATTACAAGAAAATGGCAATTAAAAAATTCTGTAATGACTAGTATTGGATTGAAGTGAGCTAAGTCGAGACCTGGCACCCTTTACTGGAGTGCTTGCACCTCTAGCAACATAATACAAGGAAGCTACAAGGGGCTAAAAATAACTGCACACATACAGCAGCTGGGGCAATTATGAACCACAGATAGAAAAAGGCCACAAACCAACTGCCATTTCTGAGTCGCAGGGAGCAAAAGCAGGATACTGGGCATGACCTGCACACAGCACCACCAAGGGGGTGGGCAGACCACCAAGCCGCTCCTCCAATCAGAGCCACCCATCTGCCACGACCCTCCTCCCGTTTAAGGAACCAGCTTGCCCTCCTTGGAGAGCAAACAAGGGCACTTGTAAAGCCTTGCCTGAAATTCTTTTCTGGCCTCTTACCAATTTCTATTGATTAAAGAGTCCCAGGACCTGGGTTCGTAACAGAAGAGCTGTTTGTTCTGGCTATAAAGGCATTTTAATGTCTTCTGCGGGTCCTGGGCAGTACTTTGGAGCCCATACCAACTTGAATTTCGTTCCCTCAACTGTTCTTTTTGGCCCACATAAATTTCTCTTGTTCTTGGAACATACCCATGTCCTCGCTCACCTCTACAGGAATTCAGATCTCCTTTTCTGATCTGGATACTTCTTTGCAACAATAAATGGAGATGGTGGCAATGTCTCACTTCCCCAGTTGGTATCCTGATCTAGTGAATAATACACAGGGCTTCCTGGAAGTCCCTGGGGAGAGCCTTGGGCTCATGTAAGATGAGTACATACCAATTTCAAACCAATTCTCTAAGTTTGAAACTGTGTACTCCTAGTTTACTTAAAAAATAAGGGCCAGTCAAACAAGCAATTAACACCACGTCTGAGAGCCAGGCCACCGGGGGTGATAGCGCTGATTCATGCAGACCAGGAAACATGGAGAAAACACTCACCAGCCCACAATTTATTTCCACGCTGTCTTTCCCTCAGGAGCTATATGAGATAGCAAAACTGATGAAATTAGCATTCTCCAGTGTGTGCCCAGCAGAAGTGATTTCGTACCACTGATGAGCGGGCAAGAGACCACTGGACTCAAGTGCTGAAAATTGTAGCTTCTTGCTAATCAGGCTGAGCTGTAATTTTAAAATTAAAGTACAAGAGGCTCCAGTACTTACTGTCTGTTTGAAGTCTTTCACTGCTGATAACTAACAGTTAAAATCATCTTTAATTGCCCACAGGCTTCTCGCCAGGAAGGAGCTTGAAACCTTAGTGGCAGGTGGGCTGGGAGGGCCCCCTCCCCTAGAGAGGATTGGGATCCCTAACAACGTCCAGGCAAACAGACCTTTAAACTTCTGAATAAAGGGGACTGGAATTCCCAAGCACAGGGATTTCTGAATTCCCTTATCAGCTTGCTTCTGGGAAGGGCCTAATAGTTACAACTGGAAAAGGCAAAACGACCTTCATCAAAATTCAGAATGAAGTGAGACAGGCATGCCCCCTTCCCTTTTGTGCTTCCACGTTTTATTACACAATCCAGTTACCGCTATTTGTTCCAATTACTGTTAACAACACTTATCATTGGGAGCTTAACACAAAAACATCAGTTTCGTTTATACTAAGGCTGAAAGTTTAAAACACATAGCTTCTGTATTTTAGCAGAGTTGATTGGAAAGAGAGTGATGGTTGAATGTCAGGTGCTGTCCCCCAAAGAGGCAGTCTTGGAGGCAAGACCTTTCCCCCTTGTTGGCTTCAGCCCCAGTCAGGCAGGTCTTTGGATAAGCTGCTATCCTTGACCTTTTCTTCTCACAAGTGCTTTTGCTCAGACACTGTATCTTCAAACTCTTATATTTAAAGTTCAAATTTAATTTTCAGATGTCTTCATGTCACCAAATAAAATGGATATATGATCAAAAGAAAAATTGTGCATTGAAATCAACTGGTACATCATTTCTGATGTACTTTATCTTCATTTCAGATGGACCACGGATGAATAGTGTTCATTTTAAAAAAACAACAGCTATATTGAGGTATGATACATGTTCATAGAAATCATCTATTTAAAGTATTCAGTGGCTTTTAGTATATTGATAGAATCATGCTTCATGACCACTATCAACTTTCAGAACATTTTCATTGCCCCTGAAAGAAACCACATGCCCAATAGAAGTCACACCCATTCCCCACCTCGCTCCTTAGCTCTGTACTTACCCATCTGTTTAAACCAGTTATCTATTTTTGGTCCCTAGATTTGCCTGTTCTGGACATTTCATATAAGTGAAATCATTTAACGTAAGACTTTTTATGTCTGTTTCTTTTACTTTGTTGTTTAGTTACTAAGTCGTGTCCAGCTCTTTGAGACCCCAGTGGACTGTGGTGCTCTAGACTTCCTTCTCCTTCCCTGTCCCCTGGAGTTTGCTCAGATTCATGTCCATTGAGTCAGTGATGCTATCTAACCATCTCATCCTCTGATGCCCTCTTCTCCTTTTACCTTCAATCTTTACCAGCATCACAGTCTTTTGCAATGATTTGTCTCTTCACATCAGGTGGCCAATGTCTTGGAGCTTCAGCTTCAGCATCAGTCCTTCCAGTGAATATTCAGGCTTGATTTCTTTAGGATTGACCGGTTTGATCCCCTTGCAGTCCAAGGGACTCTTGAGATTCTTCTCCAGCACCACAACGCAAAAGCATCAGATGTTCGGCATTCCGTCTCCTTTCACGTAGCATAATGTTTTTAACATCCATTCACCTTGTAGCGTGTAGCAGCATTTTGTTTATTTTAATTACTGAATAGTAGTTCATTGTGTAGAGAGACTGCATTCAATTGTTGATGGACATTTGGGTTGTTTCCACGTTTTGGCTATTATGAATAATGTGACTATGAACATTTATGTGCAAGCTTTTGTGTGGATATATATCCATGAGTCAAACTACTGCTATGTGGCAATTCTGTTTTGAGTTTTGAGAAACTATCCTACTGTTTTTCAAAACAGCTGCACGTTTTGCATTTCCATCAGCAATATATGAGAGTTTTAATCTTTCTACATCCTTGCCAACACTTGTTTTTTTCTTTAATATTCTTTTTGTTGTAGCTCTTTTGGGTCCCTTGAAATTCTATATGCATTTTAGAGATGGCTTGTCAATTTCTACAAAGAAGTCAACTAAGACTGATAGAGATTCGTTTTTACCTGTAGGTCAGTTTGAGAAGTATTGCCTTAATGATGCAATTGGAGCTTAATGATGAGACCCCAATGGTAATAGAATACGGTTGATTCTGCTATCTTGATTAAGGTAATAGAATACGGTTGATTCGGCTCTCTTGATCAAGGTAATAGAATCCGGTTGACTCTGCTCTCTTGATCAAGGTAATAGAATACGGTTGATTCTGCTCTCTTGATCAAGGTAATAGAATACGGTTGACTCTGCTCTCTTGATCAAGGTAATAGAATACGGTTGATTCTGCTCTCTTGATCAAGGTAATAGAATACGGTTGATTCTGCTCTCTTGATCAAGGCAATAGAATATGGTTGATTCTGCTATCTTGATCGAGGTAATAGAATACGGTTGATTCTGCTATCTTGATCTTGTATGCCATGATTTTGCTGAACCCATTTATTGATTCTGATCATTTTCAGTAGATTCCTTGTGGTTTTCATTGTACAAAGTCATGTTGTCCATGAATGGAGATAGTTTTACTTCTTCCCAACCTGGATACCTGTTCGAAAAGACACATGTACCCCAGTGTTCATTGCAGCACTATTTACAATAGTCAGGAATGGAAGCAACCTAAATGTTCATCGACAGATGAATGGATGAAGAAGTCATGGCTCATATATACTATGGAATATTACTCAGCCATAAAAGGGACAAAACTGGATCACTTGTAGTGATGTGCATGAACCTAGAGTCTGTCATATAGAGTGTCTGTCTCTTCCTGAGCCATCCTTTTACTTTCAACCTGTTTGTGTCTTTGTATCTAAAGTGTGTCTCTTCCACATATCAGATAGTGAGATCCATTATTCATTCTGTCAACCTCTGTGTAATAAGGAGCATGGATTATTTTTGATGTTCGACTTCTGACAGCTTTCCAGCTACACCAGTCTTTCTCATTTTCTGCCTGATATCTGGGCAATTTGGTGAGAAAGCCTGGATTTCCCTTCCTTCACACTGGTGGAAAGTTCAAGCTATACAAGGACCCATGTGAAGAAATTCCCACCCCCTAACCACCATACCCCAGAGAAGGCAATGGCACCCCACTCCAGTACTCTTGCCTGGAAGAGCCCATGGATAGAGGAACCTGGTGGGCTGCCGTCTCTGGGGTCGCACAGAGTCGGACATGACTGAAGCGACTTAGCAGCAGCAGCAGCAGCAACCACCATACCCCAACTGAGTCATCCCTCCCTGATATCTCAAGCCATTTTTGGACCTGCTTGAGGTTTATCATGCTCTCCCAGAACGCCTCATTATATGAAAAATCATCTTTTGTTCACTCTTNGGCTGCCGTCTCTGGGGTCGCACAGAGTCGGACATGACTGAAGCGACTTAGCAGCAGCAGCAGCAGCAACCACCATACCCCAACTGAGTCATCCCTCCCTGATATCTCAAGCCATTTTTGGACCTGCTTGAGGTTTATCATGCTCTCCCAGAACGCCTCATTATATGAAAAATCATCTTTTGTTCACTCTTGGTACATATGTAGCATCATTAACCTTGATTTCTGATCAAATGTGGAGTAGCGGGATCCATCCTATCTCTGTCGGATTATCATCACATTTTGCCTTTGGATTAAAATATTTAGTCCATTTACACTTAAGGTAATTACTAATAAGGCAGGATTTAAGTTTGCCATTTTGCTATTTGCCTTTTATATGGCATAAGTTTTTTTGTTGTCCCTTTCTTATTCTTTCTTTTGTATTAGTTTCTAAAATATAATTTTAGTTCCCTTGTTTCTTTTTATTTTTATAAATTATTTTCTTATTGGAAAGAATTACACTTAGGGAATTATACCAAGGAATTACAATTAACAACTTACAACATTCTAGTTAGGATTAATACTAACTTATTTTCAATAATATACAAAAACTCTGCTCTGGTGTAGGTTTGTTTCTTCCTCCTCCTTCATGCTATATTGCCATACAAATTAGATTTTTGTACATTATAAACCCACCAATGCAATTTTATATATATATTGCTTTATGCAGTTGTCTTTTATATAAAATACGAGAAGAAAAGGGTACAAACAAAAATTAAAATATACTGTCTAAAATAGACCTCTATCATTGCTTTTCCTCATTCTCTTTATGTCTGAGTGTGTTCAAGTTACTGTCTAGCGTCAAATATGCAGGACTCCCTTTAATGTTTCTTTTAGAGCAGGTTTGCTAATGATGAATTCTTTTAGTTTTTGTTTATCTGGAATGCCTTAATAGCCCCATCATTAAAAAAGAATAGACTTTTTAGAGCAGTCTTAGATTCAAAGCACTGTCCCTCTGCTGCTTCTCATCTGAGTTTCTAGCTTCTGGGCTTGAAGTGGGCTCTAAAGTGGACATCCCTCCACAGTCCTCCTCTACAGTCCACATCCTCTCCACAGAGGGCCTCATCTGGCACTGCAACTTTCAGTGGAATCTACATGTCTATGATGATGAAAGTCACGTCAACAGTCCTGACCCTCCACACATATTCAGCTGCCATCTTGACCTCTCTTTATGATCGTCAAATGCAGCAGTCCCCATCCATTTTGGGAGCAGGGACTGATTTCAAGGAAGACAATTTTTCCTTGGACTGGGGTGGGGATGGTTTGGGGATTATTTAAGCACAGTATGTTTACTGTGCACTTTATTTATACTATTATCGCATTATGATATATAATGAGCTAATTCTGCGACTCACTGCAATGTAGGATCGGTCAGCCTTAAACTTGTTTTCTGCAGCAAGGCGGGCCCATCTGGGGCAATGGGAGAAGGTGACACCAAACTGTGCTGCCGATATCCAGTCTACTCTGTAATTTCATTTTGGTCGCTGTCACTGCAGAAAACCCTGCTTCACAAAGATAGGATGCTGGAAATGAAAGCAGGCTTTTCAGTGCTTTTTCGGCAATCTCATGATATTCCACCTTGGCTTTAATCCAGAAAGTATGGAGATTTGAAGTTGTCCCAACACACTGTTAAGGCCACCGTCATCTGCGATCCTCTTCTGGCACAGACAAAGTCAACTCACCTGGCATATTCACACATGGTTCACGGATCAGTTCCTTCCCAGTTTGTGAGTCTTTTGTGGCTGGAAAGTAATGCTCCAAGTCTTTTGAAAGCTGAGATAGGTGATCATGCACAGGCTGGGAGAAAGAAGGTGCTGGCTCAGTCTCTTTCAAAATCTCTGCTGATGTGTGAAACATGTCAAAAATCCCAATGTTCACTCATCAGCCGCATAGTTCCAGTTTGGCTTTGAATGCAGCCACTGTATCTGCTGACTTGGAAACAGTGCCATTTTCCCCTGTGACAGACTGCATTTGTTGAGCAGGTTGTATATGTCGCACAGTAAGCAAGTTTTGCAACCAATTCTGTGTCACTAAAATGTGCTGCCTGATAGTGACTGTTTTCCTAGAAGAAGTCTCTGCAGTGACCCTTGTAACTAAAGCACTCTGGCCAGTGATCTTCCTTTAGAAAGCCATCTCATTTCTGTGTACAAGAGAAGGCATGCGAGCTCTGCGTCCATCTCCTCGCAGAGCTCCGTAATCAGACATGAGTTAAGGTCACGTGCTTTAGTGGGGCTGATCATTTAAATCACAACCTGCCAAACATTGTTAAGTTCAGGTGACATTTTTCAGCTAACCGGCATTTCTCTATGGATGACACAGTGTGTAGGTTTACAGTCAGAAGCAACCTCTTTTACCCGAGTAGTGAAACCAGAAAGTTGTCTAGTCATGGCAGCTGCTCCGCCCATGCATATACTGAGACAGAATGACCAGTTCAGTTTTCCTGATATGTAGTCATTCAAAGACTTGGGCTCTGGTGTTGGTTGGCTACAAAAGTGCACGTGACATACCCTTACGCACATCCTCCTGAAAAACATATCGCACGAAAACAAGCATTTCTGCCTTGTTGTCATCATCTGTAGACTCATCAACCTGGATTCCATATCATGGTGACTCTCTAATCCTAACAGTTGCACCTCAATATCCCCTGCTATTTCAGGGGATACCATCCATTCATCCATTCATCTAGGTAAGGTGCTGGCCAAAAGAGGGACACGTGCCACCTTTTGAGCTGCAGTCTCTCCTTAAGGCTCACAACAATGTCCTTAGTAACAGGCAGGATCAGCTCTTCACCAATATTAAAGGGCTTCTAGCTCTAGCAATGCGATTAGGCGCTAAGAATGATGCTCTCAGTGCAGACACTTTTGATAAAGAGGTGCCCTTCAATAATTGCATCTGTTCTTCGTGTTCACATTTTTTTTTCCTTCTGAAAAACTCCAAGGGCTTATCTTTTAATGCAGGGTGCTTGGTATCCATGAGGTGAAGAAGTTTAGAAGGTTTCATGGTTTTGTTGGATAGCTAGTCGCCATATATTTTACCAAACGGGCTTGGAGAATATGAATCACCTGTTGAAATGAATGTGTAGTTTAAGTAGGACTCTTGGTATTTTCTTTGAAGTGCAGCCTAATTTTGGTGAAATGAAGTGAAAGTCGCTTGGTCGTGTCCAACTCTTTGCAACCCCATGGACTATAGCCCACCAGGCTCCTTTGTCCTTGGGGATTCTCTAGCAAGAATACTGGAGTGGGTAGCTGTTTCTTCCTCCAGGGGATCTTTCCAACCCAGGGATCGAACCCAGGTCTCCTGCATTGCAGACAGATTCTTTACCAGTTGAGCCACCAGGCAGCCTCAGAGTCTTTTCTCATCATTGGGTCTTCACCCATTTCCAAAGAAACTCCCCAGTGATGTTTATTTTTTGCTCATTTTGGCTGGGGTTAGCTTGTGGGCTTGCCGAAACTGTGACTGAGAAAAGTGTGCAGAGTGAGAAAGAGGCATGGATGGAAGTGGTAAATAAAATAACGGGTGGGCCATGCATGGGCTAAAGTAAGTGTTGGATTCTGACTTAAAGCCTGCCACCAGATGCGGCTTGTTACTTCCCACTCACTGATAGGGTTTAGATATGAGTCTGCAAGCAATTGATTTATTATGGTCTCTGTCTGTCAGTCTCTCTGCTAATGCTAATCTGATGTGCAGCCTCTCCCAAGCACTAGCTTCACTGCCTCAGTTCCACCTCAGATCATCATTAGATTTTCGTAGGGAGTGCACAACCTAGATCCCTCGCATGCTTGGTTCACAGTAGGGTCTGCACTCCTACGAGACCCTAATGCCACCTCTTATCTAACAGGAGACAAAATTCAGGTGGCAATGCAAAGCAAGGGTGAGTGGCTGTAAATACAGACGAAGTTTCACTTGCTCACCTACCACTCACCTCCTGCTGTGTGGCGCAGTTCCTAACAGGCTACAGACAGGTACAGGTCTTTGGCCTGGGGGTTGAGGACCCCTGATCTAATAGGCATCTCAGATTTATAATGAACAAACAGAACTATTGAATTTTACCTCCAAACTTATCTTTCTTCCCAGACGTCCCTACTTCTTGGCAATGCTATTCACCTAGTTGCCTAAGCCAAAAACCCAGGAATCATCCCTGGTTCCTCTCTTTCCCTTAATTACCTATCTAATCTATCACTGATCTGTTCTTTCTACCTCAAAAATGTATCTCTAATCTACTGATTTCTCTCCATCTCCACTGCACTCCCAGTCCTAGGGATCCTCTCTCTTTTGTAGACTACTGTAATTATTCCACTAACTGTCCTCTCTGATTCTCTCCTTCATCCCCTACAATCGGCTCTCTGCATAGCAACCAGATGCTCTTTAAAACATAGATCAGGCCAAGTTACTTCCTTGCTTAAACCCTTTACTGGCTTCCTGTACTACCAAAAACAATAAGCCAAGGAAGCCGCATGTCTTACCTTGACCTGTCACACATCATGGGCCCCTTTCTGGCCCCTGTTCACTTCTGAACCTCTCACATCACCCCCTGCTGCCTCCTCCACTCCAGCCACACTGGCCTTGTTCTCTCTGCTCCTGGAACATAGCTGCTCATCCCCACTCTATAGTCTCCGTACCCACACTGGGGCCTCACCGTTAGCAGCACCCTCTTCGTTCACAGCACCTGTGGCTGGCTCTATCACTAGTATCTTAGTGCACGCCTTGCCTCCTCGCAGCAAGCTTTTCTGCCTCTCTAAATCGTTCTCACCCCCTCACCGTCCTTCTCTTCACTTTTCCAGGGATCATCTTTGTTACAGATATAACTCAGAGATCTCCCTGTTCTTAATTTATGATTTTACTGTCCATCTCTCCAGTCTTCCATTCTCAAGTCTAATGCAAGTGCCACAGAGCAAGAGTTTGTCTCTCTTGCTCATTACACCTGTCATAATGCCTTCCACCTACTAGGCTTAGGTAAACAGACAGGGGGCAAGTGAATTAATGAATTTCACTCTGAAGCTTATTTTAAGTGGAAATGTGATGTGCAGGATGTGGGCTGCCCCCTACAGTATATTTTCAATGTGGGAAGACCCTTCTGACCTTTCTGGGGCGGCTGCACTTTGTGGCTTTCTCTCTGCTTCTCTCCCTGGTGTGTCCTTAGCACTGGGGAGTTCTGAAGAGAAGAGAAGACTCAGTTCTTGTTCAAAAGAAAAGCTATCTTACTTTTCTTAGGAAGACAGGGCACATATGAATTGGAGAACAACCTAAGGCGAAATAAAGTCTACTGGGCTGGAATGGAATCAAGTGCCAAAATGTTTGAATTAGACCTGTGGTCCCCAAACACTGCCAGCTTCACCAGAGTCCCCTGGGGGAGCTTTGAACAATGCAGTTTTAGGCGTCCAGCTCAAGAACTAAGATTTGAGAAGTCTGAGGCAGGGCCCAGGAATTGGAATTCTTATAAACATTTGCCATGGAGTTCTGATGATTAGCCAGCAGCAGGAGCCTCTGAACTGTCTGGGACAGAGATTCGCAGCTGAGCTGGCCCTTCATTGTCCTGAGGCAGCCGGGGGAAGGAGCAAGGTCAGCCCTGGATGAGAGCTGGATGGAGGAGGGGAAAGCAGCACTTGAAAGGGGGAAGCAGCAGGGCTGGGAGCAGGGGGCTGGCAGTCAGCGGCCTCCCCCTCTACCTGCCAGTGGCCCGGTACCGCGTGACTGTGTGCACTGGGGAACTCGAAGGTGCGGGAACGGATGCCAACGTCTACCTCTGCCTTTACGGTGCCGTGGGGGACACAGGGGAGCGGCTGCTCTACAACTGCAGGAATAACACCGACCTGTTTGAGAAGGGCAATGTAAGTTGCAGCGGCGCCACGCCCCACCGACCCCACCCGCTCTTCCTTGGTCTTCCCTGCTCCAGGTGGAGCTGCCCACTGGTTCCGGCCTCGGCCATCGGAGGGGCTGGCTCTGGGGGAGGGAACAGGGAGCTGCATGCCCGACACCCACCAGGCTCCTAGGACTCGGAGCTGTAGAGCTACCCTAAAGGGATCACAATCCTCTTCCCACCCCTGAGCTTTGAGAAGAGGGCAGAGCAGGAGCACTTCAGGGCGGGCAGGCAGGGAAGGAAGCTGGGCACCTTACGGTGACCTGGAGATCCCAGGCTTGCAGGAAGCTGGGGCATCTGAGGGCCCACTTGAGAACACTGCCTTCCTCACTAGGCATGACCATTGGAGGCACTTTGTTCATTTCCTTTTTAAGAGAAAAACCAAGAAAGATACTAAACGTGGAAGTGGGAGAACTAGGTTCTCCTGTCAGCCACACGACCATGTGCTGGGCATTTCCCCAGTCATCAGCTGGGTTGACTGGGGAGGCTGTGTGAAACAGCAGGGAAAGAGTCAGGCAGACTGGGGCCAGTCACTCCATTCCCTGAGCCTCTAAAGTGGGTAAAGGGTGCCTACCTGTGGCTGGCTGTTGTGAGGATGTCGGATGCACTGCCCTAGCAGATCTGGCCCACAGCACAGTGTGTGTCTGACTCGTTGCGACCCTACAGACTGTAGCCTGCCAGGCTCCTCTGTCCATGGGATTCTCCAGGCAAGAGTACTGGGGTGGGTTGCCATGCCCTCCTCTGTAAAGAGCTGTGTGGCTGCAAAACTATGAGGCCAAGGTTGGTCATCAGATGAAGACTTCATAAGCCTTTGTCCTCTCCTTCCTCTGCCATCCCTTCCTTGGTGAGGGCAGGACAAGCCCCAGAATGTGAGTGGAGGTCTCCTTCCATCCTTTCTCATTATTTTCTTGCTACATCTTCTGACTCCTGCCATGAATCCCACCCTCGAGTTCCCATCCCCAGGGTATGCTCCTATAGACTTGGTGACTTTGTAGCCCCTGCAGCGTTGGCAAGAAAAAACTGAAATTAACAAGACCACTGACTCCCCCCAATCATTCCCTTTCTCAAAAGGGCCCAGTGTCTTTTTGCAGCAAAGAGCTAGAGGAGATTAGCCAAGGAATGAATTCACAATGAATAGTTAGTCACTGATGACAGCCTGATGTGTTAATCCTCCTGGGGGATTTGCCTTTTAAAAGGAGATCACAGGGAATGGCCATTGTTTAGCCAAGAAATGCAAGTCTCAGTTGTTGAGAACTTGACATCAAGTGATGTTCCAGTGGGAGAAGTTGGGGTGGAGTGCAATCTGTTCCTTATTGGTAGCTCCTGGCCCACCTGGGGAAGACCAGTAGCCCAACCCATCAGCTGTGGCTTGTAGGGTTTCTGGGCCTGGCTCTTCCCTTGGCGTTCGCTTCCCAGGGGAGCCACCGTCCATCTGGCCCTGCTGTCTCCCCTGTAGGCCGATGAGTTCACCATTGAGTCTGTAACCATGCGGAAGGTGAGGCGGGTGAGGATGAGACACGACGGCAAGGGCAGCGGCAGCGGCTGGTTCCTGGGGCGGGTGCTGGTGAGAGAGGAGGACCAGCCTGAGAGCAGCAGCGTGGAGTTCCCGTGTTTCAGGTACGCCGGGCCCGCTGGCTTTGGTCTTCCCTAGCTCAGGCTACAGGCCTTGGAGCCTTCCGTCTTGCTGAGGTGTGTGCTTATGGCATTTACTGTCAGAACTTCTCTGCCAGGATCAGGGAGTGGTGAGCGTCTTAGCTATAGTAGACGTGTGTGTGTGTGTGTGTGAGTGTGTGTGTGTGTACATGTGTGTGCATACTTCCACACTTTTGTGAGCCCAGGGAAAGAATAATAAGAGCTCCAGCAGACTGGCTTATCTATTTCACAACGTCTCACGCTAAAACTGGGCTGAAGTGTCTGAAGCGGAAAGAAAGCGGCTATATTTGGAAATATGTATTAATATCCTGCAAGTATTTAGGTGGAAACTGAAATGACAGGTCATGGTTTCCTTTGCTGCTGGGGAGGGCCTGGGGATGGAGAAGTGGTGGAGGACAAGAAGGGAGAGATGGGGCTTTGTGATGGCTGAGGATGGATGAGGATGGTGGTCCATCCTCCCAGTTCGTCCTATGAGCGCTCGGCCAGGGCTGCAACACAGCAGGCTCCAGGTCTGTGGGAGATGCCGCAGTGACCTCAGCAGGACAATCAAAGGTTGACTGAGGGGCTCTAACCAGCTCTGCTCACTCCCCCAAATCTCTCCTTTCCTGTCATCAAAGCCAAGAGTTTGTATCTTCATGTCTTAGATTCACAGCATGAAAGCTCATGGGAAGCATGACAACTTAGTGGTCAGCTAATTTTTTCTTAATTGAGGTATAGTTGATTTAAAATACTGTGTCAATTCCAGGTGGAGAGCAGTGATTCAGTTATATTCTTTCAGATTATTTTCCATTGTAGGTTATCGAATTTAGTTCCTAGTGTTAAACACTAGATTCTTGTTGCTTATCTATTTTACACGTCATAGTTGATGCTAGCTAACAGCTAACTGATAGCAAGGTCCTAGAGATCACGTGCCTGGGGAGGCAGGGCTCGAGAGAGGGATGAGAGAGACCACAAGGTCACCCGCATTGACCCAAGGGGAGAGGAGGCAGCATATTGGTAAAGTGGACCATGGTTTAGGGAAGCCTGAGCTCCAGGTCAGGAGAGCTGGGGAGGCAGCAGTGCCTTGGCTTCCTTTGATACATTCCATGGCCAGGAGTTGCCTCCCTCTTGGGTTTATAATAGGAGTGACTGCAAAGATAAGCACCAAGACACAGACAAATGGGGTGACACCCTGAACAAGAAGCAAGTGTCTTGGTTTCCCTGTTGCCCTGGAGAACACTGAGAGTGTCTCTTCTGTTGCCATCAGCCTATCGTCACAGACCATCTGAGTACTGGGGCCTGGATAACTCTTGCCTGCCAACCCTGCAATTGCTTGCTCCATTCCATTCCATTCCACACTTGCCTTCCGTCTGCTCCTGGAGGCTCTGCTCTGTCCCAGCACATCGTTTGCTCCAAAAGCACCTCCCTCCTCTCCTGGTTAACTCCTCATCACCCTTCCAGTTTTATCCAGTTATCACCTCCGCAGGGCAGCCCTCCCTCCCATTCTGGGTTGAGATCCTTTCTTCTGAGCTCTGGTAGAACCATTTTCCTTTGCTGAGTTCAGAGCTCTGGCCTCCTGGTGACTCTGCGTGAATGCGTGATGGTTGGTTGTTGGGCTGCCCCACTCAGAGAGCTAACGGCCCTCGTCTGCCCGCAGGTGGCTGGACAAGGATAAGGATGATGGACAGTTGGTCCGAGAGTTGCTGCCCAGTGACAGCAACGCAACACTGAGGAGTAAGTGGTCCAGAGGACAGGTGGTGGGTGTGGCCTGGGCGGGACTTCCCTGGCTACCTAGAAACCAGCCCTTGGAGAAAGCACACACCCTCCACTTCACTCCATGAAGGCAGCACTGAGAGGGTAGGGAGGAAGAGGCTCTGGGAGAGATTGGGAACCCTCTGCCTGTCTGAGCTTTGCACAGCTTCCTTATAGCCCTGGTTGTGGGGTCCTGGACGCTTCTGGGCTTCTGCCGATGAGAGTAACAAGGGCAGCAACTGGCTAATGCTGCCCGGCCCCAGGGTGGGCACCTGTCATTCGGGACCTTGTTTTTCGATGCTGAGAATTATTATCGAGGTCTTATAGTTTTCCCTGCTGCTACTGCTGGTGCTAAATTGCTTCAGTCATGTCCAACTCTGTGCGACCCCAGAGACGGCAGCCCACCAGGCTCCCCTGTCCCTGGGATTCTCCAGGCAAGAACACTGGAGTGGGTTGCCATTTCCTTCTCCAAAAGTTTTCCTTAGTGGTGTTATTTCTTCAAGAACCTTGATTTGTTCATGAGTGTTAGACAAAATTTAAAAGAAATATATCCAGAATCCTCAATAATACCAACACCTGGTTTCTTTTCCAAGGTTTCATAAAACTGTTATTGCTCAGCTGTGTGTGACTCTTTGAGACCCCTGTGGGCTGTAGCCCACCACGCCACTCTGTTCATAAAATGCCCCAGGCAAGAGTACTAAATTGGGTTGCCATTTCCTTCCCTGAGGGATCTTTCCAACCCAGGGATCGAAACTGAGTCTCCCTCATTGCAGGCAGATTCTTCACTGTCTGAGCCACCAGGGAAGCCCCTAATACCTCATATTTATCATGTGTTATCTGCAATTTGCTATCTGACCTCAGGAAGATATTTAGCTCCACCAGATCTGCATCCTCCCCTGACAAATGGGCATAATGTCATCAGCTCCGCCGAACTTCCCAAGTTATTTCTGGGCTCACATGAATAATAAGACCACATATTTATCACTTTTTATCTCATGTGAGTCCAGCAAGAATCCTGGAAGTTGGCAGAGCTAATGTTGTTAGGCCAATTTGTCAGGGGGGACCCAGATCTGGTGGAGCTAAATATCTTCCTGAGGTCAGAGAGCAAACTGCAAAGTTGGAATTCTGCATTCTGAGAACACCGAATTACAGGATTTAAGAGCTGGAACAGTTCTTAAAAGATGGAAAAAATGCCTCCATTGGACCCAAGTCTCATGTGTGTGCCAAGGGGAACTCCTAGGATAGCCAGGTCTGCAGTCAGCAGTGGAGCTGGGCCCAGCACCCAGGCATCTCTGTCTTCCTGCCTGGCCTTCCCACTCCAGCAAGCCCCACTGTTCGACAGGGACAGGGTCCTTCAGGCTCCCTCTTCCCCAAGTCAGAGTTTTTGAAAGGATTTAGATGAAAATGATATAAGGAAGCGGTCTTTTTCGCAGGTCTTGCTATATCTTTACAGCAAAGACAGAGCCACCTCCTCAGGGCTGTCAGGTGTGCCCAGGGGCGATGACCTGGACTAGACCCACAGGTCTGGCCTCCTCCAGGGCCTGACTGGTCTGTGGGGTTGTCACCTGAGAGCTGTGCTTAGCTGTCTCTCTCCAAGTCTTTCTTGCCAGCACCAGAAGGCCTGAGACGGCTGTGAACCGCAGGCCTTGAAACTAACATCACTTGCCTTTCCAGTGCTTCGCTTTTCATTCCCAAGACCCACGCCCTGGAACAAGGCTGTTGGACTTGGGCTCATGGCTCAGACTATCCTAGGCCTTGCCTTTTAGCCTCCCTTGTGGACAGATGACACAGACCTTTCTGGGTCATAAGAGCGTAACATCAGTGTGGCATTTCAGGTGAGAATAAGACCTTTGGGTCCACATTAGGGATTTACACATAGCTGACCCTTTTAAAAAAAATCTCCAACTATTTTACTTTAATATATAAACCTTAATACATAATAGTTCAGAGAAAGCAATTGTGATTATCTTAATATCATGCCAGAAATGTTATTTGATAAAACTCAGCTTCCATTTCTCAATTTTTAAAAAATGCATACAAGCTGACTTCCTTAAATGATTGTGTGGAAACACCACTCTCAAATTGAAGGACTAGTATTAGGCTTAAGGATGACTGCCTAGTGTTTAGTGCTAGGCTGGCTCCTTCTGAACTGTTGCCATCTTGAGCCAAAAACATAATCTTCTGAGGCTCAAATTCCTCTCCTGTAAAACCGAGGTCAGAACACCCGGCACTAACACCGTGTAGGTTATGTGCTATGTTTTCTGCCAGGAGGTAGAGGCTTCCTTTGCCTTGGTTTCTTTATCCATCAGATGAGAAAGTGAATGTGTATTTGCTTTAAATCCTCGCCTCTTACATTTTAGTATGCTTTGAATGCCTTCCTGTTCTCAGCGCATTCACACCCTATGGGGCAGACGAAGCAGGAATCAGAATTCTGATTTTGAGATGAGGGGACTCCAAAAGATGGTAGGAGCACCACCACCCCACCCCAGTCTCGGGGCTATGTGAGGAGAGACAGAGGCTGGGCCCCCGACTCCCAGCTGAGTGTCCAGCCCTGGCCATCGACCTCCTGCCCTGAGCTCCCTGCGGCTCACCCGTGCTAACCCCTCCCTTCCCGCCTCCTGCCCTGGACTGTTCAGACTTCCGCTATCACATCAGCTTGAAGACGGGGGACGTCCCTGGGGCCAGCACAGATTCCAGAGTCTACATCAAGCTCTACGGGGACAAATCTGACACCATTAAGCAAGTTCTTCTCGTCTCTGACAACAACCTGAAAGACTATTTTGAACGTAGCCGAGTGGATGAGTTCACCCTGGAGACCCTCAACATTGGAACTGTAAGTCTCTTTCCCAAGACCCTGTGAAGGTGTCTTACCTATTCCCCTTTGTGTATCTGCACATGGTGCACACACACACATACTCTTGTGTACACACACTCACACTCACATACACACACACACATGCATACACACACTCATGTACACACACTCACATACATGCACACATACACACATACACACACACTTGCATGCACACACATATACACACACTCACACACACACACTCTCACAACACACAGGTGAACCCATTTGAAGGGGAAAAGTGCCTATTTGGTTACTGCAGTATATTGTTTTCCAGTATGACCCAGAGCAGCAGGAGGCAGATGAACAGTGCTCAAGCTTCCAGACTCTCTCTGGGGCTGGAACTCATGTTCTTAGTCCAGTGTTTCCTTTACCTCCATAGCCAGGACCAGAGGGACCTGGGTCCTAGACACTGGTGGGCGGGGAAGGAGGAAGGAGGGAGAGCTGTAAAGAGGGGCTGGAAATGCTTCCCAGTTCCAAACTGGCGTGTGTGTCACAGTGACACCCAGAAAGCCTATTGCAGTGTGAACTCCCAGGCCACACCTGAGAGATTCTGCCTTAGATAAGAGATGGGTCCCCACCATCACCTCTACGGCTGACTGTGCTGTGAGGGGTCTAAGCATTCACCTGGAGAAGTGTGGGTCTGACTGCCTGCACTCAAGTGCTGGAAACTTTTCTAGAAATGTCTGAGCAGGGCTTCATGTTACCACTTGCCCGTCTCGGGGTGGCTTGTGGAAACTGAGAGGGTTACAAACTCCCCTTTGCCAACCCCTCCCCTCTTGGTGAGCCTCACCTGAGTTCAGGTGCTCTGGGGACTGATTTCATGTCAGTCATTTACATCTTGAGGCTCCTTAGCTTAAATCAAGATTTTCCTTGATCAAGCTGTATTTACATTTTAAGCTGAATTAGTAATTGTAGACTGAAATGCTGTTTCCTTAACTAAGGATTTCTGGCAGCAGCCAGCAGATAAATGAGACATCCGAGTGGTGGGGGAGGGCGTCGGGGCCCTTCTTGTGTTTCTGAAACCTGCTCAACAACCAGTGTGGCCAAAAGTTTGGGAGGGTGGGCTTGGGCTCCTGACTGCCTGGTCTGAGGCCCAGTGTTTCCACTTACCTGCCGTGTGCAAGTTACTTCATCTCTGCTTTGGTTTTCTCACTACTATCGGAAGGGATTCCAGTGGGATTGTCGTTAGCATTAACTATGTCAGTAACACCCGCACGCACAGAGTATGTTCTCAGTAAGCTCTAGCCTTGGTGACTGAACAGTTGCCCACGTCAGGTGCTGGCCGCCATGGGGCTGACAGATGATCCCTGCCTTCGTGGCGTTTTCTGTCACAACAGGCAGAAAACACCTGTCCCTGTCTTCCCTCTGTCACAGAGCCAGCACCACAGAGAGACGACGAAGCTCTCCCGCGCTGCCTGGCCCACACCCTAAAAGCTCTCAGACTGTGTCTGTAGACATAGCTGGATTCCAGGGGACTGGGCTCCAGGCACTCAGCTGTGATAGAGTTTCCAATAGAAGCTGCAAATAGGTGCTCAGGACGCAGAAGAGCGAGAGCAAGGCTTACAGGGACAATTTTCTAAATCTGGCCTTTGGGCACCAGACTCACAACTAGCACCACCCCTCCAAACCACCTCAGAAAGAATCTAGGGGGCTGGAAGGGATCTCAAAGGCCATCTGAGAATTCCATCTGATGTTAGAATTGGCCTGAATCTAAAAAAAAAAAAAACCACATAAATATCATTCAAACCCTGAAGAGTGAGGTGCATTTAAGGATGGTAACATGCACATTTTTGTGCTCATCTATGATATCTGTGGGCAAAGATTAACATAAAATATAAAATAGCAAAGCAACTGAACTGTGGTGTTACTGAGAAAAATACACCTTGGTTCTAAGGGTGAGAGGAGGCACTGGACACGGAATGGCAGAGCCCCAAAAGGTTGTCTGCATATTGTCACCTATAGGATGGGTGTGCCAGAGAAGACGTGCAAAAACATGCACAACCGTGTGTAGTGTAAGACAAAACAAAGCCAAATCACCAGCATGGCCATCAGAAGCCAGGGGTTACTATTTTGAACGTTTGCTTTCTTATGTGCAGCCACCACATTCTCAGGACGTCCACGGCCTAGCATTGGGTACATACTGGAGCTTTCAAAGCTCTGGTCACACCCACTTGCTTCTCACCGTGTCCCTGGGAGGTGGGCTGAACTAAAGACAAAGGGACCGAGGCTCCAGGCTGGAGAGGTGGGGCCCTGGTCTCCTGGCTGGTTGAGGGCACGTCAGCCTGGGCCCCAGCCCTTCCTGTTGAGCCTGTATCTCCTGAGGAGCTGGAGACCGGGCTGAGGGGAGCTGCTTGCCCTGGTGTTTTGGGGTCATAGGGATGGAGGGATGGAGGCTTCTACACCAGCTCCTTGCTCACATGTATCATGTGTTTCCTTCAGATCAACCGGCTGGTAATCGGGCACGACAGCACGGGCATGCATGCCAGTTGGTTCCTGGGCAGTGTCCAGATTCGCGTACCCCGCCAAGGCAAGCGGTACACCTTCCCTGCCAACCGCTGGCTGGACAAGGACCAGGCTGACGGGCGCCTGGAGGTGGAGCTCTACCCCAGCGAGGTGGTGGACATCCAGAAACGTACGGAGGCAGCTGTGACGGGACTGTCAACACTGTTCCCCATGGGGTGGGGCAGCGGGGAAGGAAGAGGGATTGTGGGCGACCTGGGTCTTATCTCAAAGTGGGAAGCTTCCAGTTGCCCCTGGCAAGGTTCTGGGAGGGAAAGGGGGCTCCTTCTACAGATGGGGAACCTGAGGACTCGGTGGATGAACCATTGTTTTCTGGGAGAAAGGCAGCAGATGACTTTATTGAGAAATATACCTTCTTGGCTTTGCATACGAGAGGAGTTTGAGAAATAGTTTTCCCCCTGGGAAGACTGGAGAAGAGATAAGCTATCCATTCATTCATTTATTCAATATGTGTACATATTGCTTCTCTGTGCCGACACTGCCCTAGGCTTTGTAGAGACAATCATGAGCAAAACAGACCAAAGCCTTGTCCTCATGGACTTCACGCTCAGTGATGGGAGACAAAAAATAAATACACAGTATAATGCCAAGTAAGAGCTAGGAAGAAAAGGAAGCAAGACAAGGGGTCAGTAACAGCATGGGGAAGAGAGAACTATGTGGACAGGGTGGTGACCTCTCTGAGTGGAGATGAAATTCAAGGTGATCTGGCCACCTATTGCACGTGATGTGAGAGCCATCAGTTAAGTAGGGGGGCTTCCCTGGTGGCTCAGAGGTTAGAGCATCTGCCTGCAGTGCGGGAGACCTGGGTTCGATCCCTGGGTCAGGAAGATCCCCTGGAGAAGGAAATGGCAACCCACTCCAGTACTCTTGCCTGGAGAATCTCCATGGATGGAGGAGCCTGGTGGGCTACAGTCCATGGGGTTGCNACCTGGGTTCGATCCCTGGGTCAGGAAGATCCCCTGGAGAAGGAAATGGCAACCCACTCCAGTACTCTTGCCTGGAGAATCTCCATGGATGGAGGAGCCTGGTGGGCTACAGTCCATGGGGTTGCAAGGAGTCGGACATGACTGAGCGACTTCACTTCACTTCACTTCAAAGAAACAAGAGGTTATCTAGAGGATCATCGGTCCAAATCTGTTATAGACAATGTCCCTTCCCTCACCTCTGCGTTTTTGTGTCTAGCCTGAAAGCTGCTGTCTGAGACTCACCGCCATAGGAAGCTGCTCTGAGAAGGAACCCACTATGAACTCGCTGCTTCCTCTTCCAGAAAGCCGTGTGTCTTATTGTGTCTATCCTCTCTTCCCACGTAACCTGTGAATTCTCGGAGGACTGTGTCACACACACAGGCTTTGTAATGGTACCTGCTAGTGTGCAGAATCAAATCCTTCCCTCTTTTTATGAGTTAAAACTTGATTTCCATCAGAGTAATACAAGTACTGGGCTTCCCTGTTGGTTCAGATGGTAAAGAATCTGCCTGCAATGCAGGAGACCCAGGTTCGATCTCTGGGTTGGAAAGATCCCCTGGAAAAGGGAATGGCAACCCACTCCCGTATTCTTGCCTGGAGAATCCCCATGGACAGAGAGGAGCCTGGTGGGCTACAGTCCATGGGGTTGCACAGAGTCAGATGCAACTGAGCGGCTAAGCACAGCACAAAACAGGTACCACAAGATAAAGGTTAAAAAAGCAGCAGTTCCCTTACCTATCTCTTTCCCCAACCCATCCCCCGAGGACTCTTGAGAGTCCCTTGGACTGCAAGGAAATCCAACCAGTCCATTCTGAAGGAGGTCAACCCTGAGATTTTCTTTGGAAGGAATGATGCTAAAGCTGAAACTCCAGTACTTTGGCCACCTCATGCGAAGAGTTGACTCATTGGAAAAGACTCTGATGCTGGGAGGGATTGGGGGCAGGAGGAGAAGGTGACAACCGAGGATGAGATGGCTGGATGACATCACGGACTCGATGGAAGTGAGTCTGAGTGAACTCTGAGAGATGGTGATGAACAGGGAGGCCTGGCGTGCTGCGATTCATGGGGTCGCAAAGAGTCGGACACGACTGAGCAACTGAACTGAACTGAACACATTTTTAATAAATTTAACTTTTTCTTCTGAAATCTATCTCCATATTTTCAGTAATATACGTATCAATTGCTTGAATTTTTTTCAGTCATTTAGTTGTTCAGTTGCTCAGTCCTGTCCAATTCTTTGTGACTCCATGGACTGCAGCATGCCAGGCCTCCCTGTCCTTCACCATCTCCTGGAGTTTGTTCAAACTCAGGTCCATTGAGTTGGTGATGCCATCCAACCATCTCATCCTCTGTCGTCCCCTTCTCCTCCTGCCTTCAGTCTTTCCCAGCATCAGAGTCTTTTCTAATGAGTCAGCTCTTCACACCAGGGGGCCAAAGTATTAGAGATTCAACTTCAGCATCAGTCCTTCCAATGAATATTCAGGACTGATTTCCTTTAAGATTGACTGGTCTGATCTCTTTGCAGTCCAAGGGACTCTCAAGAGTCTGCTCCACCAACACAGTTCAAAAGCATCAATTCTTTGGCACTCAGCTTTCTTTATAGTCCAACGCTCACATCCATACATGACTGCTGAAAAACCATAGCTTGGACTAGATGGACCTTTGTTGGCAAAGTTATGTCTCTGTTTTTTAATATGCTGTTTAGGTTGGTCATAGCTTTTCTTCCAAGGAGCAAACGTCTTTTAATTTCATGGCTATAGTCACCTTCTGCAGTGATTTTGGAGCCCAGTCTCTCACTGTTTCCATTGTTTCCCATCTATTTGCCATGAAGTGATGGGACCAGATGCCATGATCTTCGTTTTTTGGATGTTGAGATTTAAGCCAGTTTGTTCACTCTCCTCTTTCACTTTCATCAAGAGACTCTCTAGTTCCTCTTCACTTTCTACCATAAGGGTAATGTCATCTGCATGTCTAAGGTTATTGACATTTCTCTTGGAAATCTTGATCTGATTTGTGCTTCATCCACCCCAGCTTTTCCCATGATGTGCTCTGCATATAAGTTAAATAAGCAGGGTGACAATATACAGCCTTGACGTACTCCTTTCCCAATTTTGAAGCAGTTCATTGTTCTATGTATGGTTCTAACTGTTGCTTCTTGANATCTTGATCTGATTTGTGCTTCATCCACCCCAGCTTTTCCCATGATGTGCTCTGCATATAAGTTAAATAAGCAGGGTGACAATATACAGCCTTGACGTACTCCTTTCCCAATTTTGAAGCAGTTCATTGTTCTATGTATGGTTCTAACTGTTGCTTCTTGATCTGCATACAGGTTTCTCAGGAAGCAGGTAAGGAGTTCTGGTATTCCCATCCCTTAAAGAATTTTCCACAGTTTGTTGTGATCCACACAGTCAAAGGCTTTGGTATAGTCAATGAAGCAGAAGTAGATATATTTTTGGAATTCTCTGGGTTTTTTTGATGATGCAGCAGATGTTGGCAATTTGATCTCTTGTTCCTCTGCCTTTTCTAAATCCAGCTTGAACATCTGGAAGTTCTCAGTTCATGTACTATTGAAGCCTGGCTTGAAGAATTTTGAGCATTACTTGGCTAGCATGTGAAATGAGTGCAATTGTAGTTTGAACATTCTGTGGCATTGTCCTTCTTTGGCATTGGAATGAAAACTGACTTTTTTCAGTCCTGTGGCCACTGCTGAGTTTTCCAAATTTGCTGGCCATAAGCTTGAAGAATTTTGAGCATTACTTGGCTAGCATGTGAAATGAGTGCAATTGTAGTTTGAACATTCTGTGGCATTGTCCTTCTTTGGCATTGGAATGAAAACTGACTTTTTTCAGTCCTGTGGCCACTGCTGAGTTTTCCAAATTTGCTGGCCATAGACATTAATTATTTTCAGTCATAGACATTAACTATTAACTTCCTACTATGGAATAGGAGGCTTGAGTTTTTTTAACATAGGCACATGTACATATATACAAACACACATATATCTCCTCCCTCCAACCTTCAATAATCAATATTTGATTTTTACATTATTCAGTTCAGTTCAGTCACTCAGTTGTGTCCGACTCTTTGCGACCCCATGAATCACAGCACGCCAGGCCTCCCTGTTCATTACCATCTCTCGGAGTTCACTCAGATTCATGTCCATCGAGTCAGTAATGCCATCCAGCCATCTCATCCTCTGTCGTCCCCTTCTCCTCCTGCCCCCAATCCCTCCCAGCATCAGAGTCTTTTCCAATGAGTCAACTCTTCGCATGAGGTGGCCAAAGTACTGGAGTTTCAGCTTTAGCATCATTCCTTCCAAAGAAATCCCAGAGTTGATCTCCTTCATAATGGACTGGTTGGATCTCCTTGCAGTCCAAGGGACTCTC
>SJYX01023551.1:186206-246783 GCA_006410675.1 Oreotragus oreotragus | reverse complement strand
CACTGCTCCTTACCTTGGATGAGGGATATCTCCTTACCACCGCCCTTCCTTAATATAACCATGTAAATATTATTCACTGCTGAGATACATACTCATAACAATTATGCTTCATTTTTTGTATAACTTGTTTTTCTGGAATTAATAATAATCGCATTTATGCATTGGTAGAGTTTTCCATGTGCCCATATATATTTCTAGATACCCGTCTGTATGCCCACCTGTCTGTACTAGTCTGCGAGGGCTACTATAATGAACTACCACAGACTAAGTGGCCTAAGCAATAAAACTTTGTTTTCTCCCAATTCTGGAGGCTGGAAATCTAAACTGAAGAGTCAGCAAGCTGGCTTTCTTCTGTGATCTATCTCCTGGGCTTGCAGAAGGCCACCACCTCACTGTCCCTCACAAAGCCTTCCTGTGAGCATGGGCATGTCTGCATCCCAGTCTCTCCTTAAAAGGACACCAGTCATATTGAATTAACTTAATCACCTCTATGAAGGCCCTGTCTCCAAATGCTGTCACATTCTGAGATACTAGCAGTTAAAGTTTCAACATATGAATTTTGGGAGGACACAGTTATTCTGTAACACCATCTTGTCTCCATCTCTCCAACAGAACTAAAGTTCTTTTCATATGTTCAAATCCAACAGGAACTCTACTTCCTTCTCTCCAACTCCCATCACAAGGGAAACTCTTATCTTGTTCTCTGGGGTGCAATGAAGCTTTCCTTTTGAGACTTCTTTTCTACATCTTTTGGACATTCTAGTCTTTCCCTCCTAGGTTAGATCTCCTGATTTCTGAATTTCACTTCTTCCTCTTTTTTGGTTCATTGTCCACTGCAATGGAGAATTTGAATGTGTGTAAATGTCTCTAGTCTCACCAATGAGCCATAATTTGGCTTGTTAGAGAATTCTGATCCAGAACTCATTTTCTCTTAGAGTTTATGAGGGATTTTCCTACCACCTTCTGGCTCCCAGGGTTATAGCTGGGAAGTCTGATGCCATTCTGCTACCCAAACCTTTGGGTTTTTTCCTCTCTAAAACCTGCAGGATCCTATGTTTATCCCCGGCATTCTGAAATTTCATGATGTCTTTAGTGTCTTTTGTGATTTTGGTTTCACCCAATCTTGTGGGAACTCAAGAGCTCCTTGAATTTAGAAGTGTTCCTTTAGCTCTGGGACCTTTTTTTGTGTTTATTTCTTCCACAATTTCCAACTCTCTGTCTGTTGTTTTCTTTAGAACTGAAATTTGTTAAGCTTCCTCTGATTTTCTTATCTTTTGTGTCTTAGTTTGTTCTTGGGAATTTTCCTTTTTGTTCTTCAGTGCTGTCCTTGGCTTTCACTTTTCTTTGGAATATTTCATTTCAGCTACCACATGTTCATTTCCAATAGCTGGCTCTTCTTCTCTGCATGGTAATTTTTATCTCTCCTAATTTTGTTTAATCCTGGTTGCTATTGAAACCAGAGAGAGGGAACAGAGACTGGGGTTCTCCCCATTAAGAATCCTGGCTTTTACTGGGTCTCCTTCCTGTCCATCAACTTGCCCAACCTCACCCCCAGCTAAAGCCATATTTCTAGTTCAACTTCTTTCAGCTGTCAGCCAGTCCCCTTGTTTCAGCCGCCAATTTCTCACATTGCTGTGGTAATGGGAGACCCCTTATCTTGTTGAAAATAAGTCTTAACTTGAAAAAATTATGATTTCACCCTACAGCATTGCTGAGAGGACAAGCCTTGTAATAGCCACTTAGAAAAAAAAAATATGGTCCCATAGTTCTTGGAGATTTTGCTCGCCTATAAGAAGCGCCCTCTAATGGTGAATACTTGTCACACATTTCCACCCTGTAACAACTTGACAATATTTCTTCAACACAGAGACAAATTCTTTCTGTGTAGCTCTGTTGGTACCCCTCTGAAAGCTGCCCATATTTAAATAAACATTATCATTTCAACAATCCTCCTTTACTGAAAATAAGGGAAAAAGACAAACACATAGCCTTTTGCTTCTTTCTGCCCCAACGTGTCTACCCAGGGGTAGGCACACAGCAGAGGGTGCCAGCTGGTGTGTGCCAGGGGTAGGCACACAGCAGAGGCTGCCAGCTGGTGTACTGACCTCATTCCTGGTTCCAGAGAACACATGCAGCACAGAGGAGTACTGAGCTTTGGAGTCTGATTGGTTAAGTTTGCCATTTCCACAATTGACTTTAGTCCTCAAAACCTCAGTTTGTCAATCTGCAAAATGGCAACAATACTGCTTATGATCCTGGTGGGAGGATTGGATGAGATGATGCCTAAGAAGCAGCAGACACATGGCATGGGTTTGGGAAATGTTTACTTTGTAACTATTATTACTGTTGTTGCTATTACTAAATGTCCTGCTTCTCCTCCATGTGCCCACCCAGTGATCCACTTCGAGGTTGAGGTTTGGACCGGGGATGTAGGCGGAGCAAGCACCACTGCCCGAGTATTCATGCAGATTTATGGTGAGGACGGCAAGACAGAAGTGCTCTTCCTCTCCAGCCGCTCGAAGGTGTTTGAACGGGCGTCCAAGGACACATTCCAGGTGTGTGGGGGTAAAGCCATGGTGGCGGAGGGGTGCCAGGAGAGGGCTCAGCATACGTCTGAAAACAGAGGGATTGGTTCTCAGCCCTGGCTTCTTGTTAGAACCATCTGAGGAGCTTTAAGAAACTAGTGCCACCTAGTCTACGCCTGGATCAATTAAATGAGAACCTCTATGGTTGGATATGTTTTCTCTGTGTGTGTGTGTGCTCAAGTTATGTCTGACTCTTTGTGGCCCCATTGACTGTAGCCTGCCAGGCCCTTCTATCCAAGAAACTTTCCAGGCAAGAAAACTGGGGTATGTTTCTAAAATCTTTACCAGTGATACTAACATGCTGCCAATTCTGAGAACGGCTGGAGGGTTGATTCTAATTTAGCAAAATATGGCGCTAGGGCCTTGGCCACCACATTCATTTCCAGCCTTGGCCTCTGATTCGACAGCTCACTCAATCTAAGAGTAGGGCCATGCCTCCCAACCAGGATATTTGGAGGCTCGGGGTCTCATGACTCTGTCTGAGTGCCCCAGGCCACCTCATGTCCCTTTGAGTAGCAGAGAAAAAAAGATGAGAATGTAAGCATGTTGTTGGCTGGAGGGAAGGACCCAGGGTGGTGCCTTTTAAAGGGCATGTGAATGTCTTCTATGGGACACAAGCGCATGCATGCATGTGTGTACGTCTGTAGATCTGTTCTGCAGTAATATCTTCATGCTGGCTGCTCTGCGTGTGTGCCATAAGTAGCCTGGCCCTCAGCAAAGAGTCCTATCCCAGTGCCCAGCAGAGAAGGTCCTGGCTTAGCCGGGCCAGAGTCACGGGTGTCTGGAACGTCAGTGGTGGAGGAGGCCTCCTAGAATCCAGCCCTCTCCTGATACTGCTAAGAGTGCAGGGGCCTGAATGGCTCACCTCCCTGAGCCTCAGCTTCTTTATCAGCTCAAACCTAGGTTTACAATAACTACCTGGCCTGCTGCACAGCCCCTGGAAGGATTAAAATGGTCAGTGTCAGGGAAAGTACTTAGGAAACTGACCAGTCATGGAGGTGTTAGGAGCAGAGCGTCTTCTGGATGTGAATGGACTGCGTGGCTGGCTGTGGTGGCGGCTGCATTCATAGCTGGGCAGGTTGATGGGGAGCAGAGAGGGCAAGTGAGCCTGACTGCGAGGGTGCTGTGACCTGGAAAAGACTGGAGAGGAGGAGATGGGGGGAGAGAGATGGTAAGTGAGCCAGACTACGAGGGTGCTGTGACCAGGAACCACTGGAATGTGCTAAAGAAGGAACTTACCGTATCCAGAGCCCATCCCTACAAAGCTGAGAAGAATGCACTCCTCTTTCAGGGGGTCTTAGGCTCCATTTTGGCTACTCATTTTCTCACAGAGGTGCTTCTAGCTACATTGTGGCTTCATGAACAGTGAGTTAGGAGACCTGAACTCTCCTGCAGGTCTGAGGTCCAGCTGAGGGGACACCAAACAGCTCATGGGACAGCCCTGGGCCTCAGTCTGCCCAGCACGGGAGCCGTCGCCTGAGCTGGGGCTAGACCTCCCCTGGATGTCAGGCTCAGACCAGAGTGGCAGACGGCAGGTCGAGGACCCAGTCCTCTGAAGCAGAGCTAAATCCTTGCCCTTTGAGCCGGCCGTGTGCTAGGCCCAGTGCAGGAGAGAGCTGAGCGCAGACAGTAGCGCCCGCGGGCAGAGGGGGCATCCAGGCATCCAGGCTAGGCCGAGACCTTGCCGACCTCTGGGACCCCTGAGCGCTCAGGGAGGGGAAAGGCTGGTGTGGGGGTCAGGGGCTGGGGCCTCTTGGGGGCATGGGGGAGACTTCTGTCTTTGACAAACACATCTGTGTTTTTTTGTTTTTTTTTTTTGCTTCTTGGAAAAGTTCTATATGATTAATGCTTCGGGGAAAAAAATGCTCGGAAAGAGAGCACAGGAAGACACAACACTAAAGAAAAAAAAAAAAGATAATAATAAAGCTCAGGAACTGGAATGAATAGGTTTTTTTAGAGGCAGAGGAGGGACTAAAGGCATTCTGCAGGAGGGAACAAAGATACAGAAATAAAAATAGGAGTGAGTGTGACGTGCAGAGTGTGTGTGTGTGTGTGTTTGTGTGTGTGTGTAAAGTGGAGAATGAGAAAGAGAGGGAAGGAGACCGTCTTGACCCACTGTGTCGGAGGTTCACTGTGTCGGTTTGGGTGGGAAGGAGGGTCCGGCAGGGAAACCAGGCTTGTGTGGGGAGGGCGGGAGACGAGGCGCGGGAGCAGCTTTGNGTGTGTGTGTGTGTGTGTGTAAAGTGGAGAATGAGAAAGAGAGGGAAGGAGACCGTCTTGACCCACTGTGTCGGAGGTTCACTGTGTCGGTTTGGGTGGGAAGGAGGGTCCGGCAGGGAAACCAGGCTTGTGTGGGGAGGGCGGGAGACGAGGCGCGGGAGCAGCTTTGACTCAGGGGCCCCAGCCTCTGGCTCCGGCGGCTCCGCGGGGCCCCGGGGAGGATGCCGAGGGCCCCCCCAAGCCACTGCCCCCGCGCTTCATGCAGCTGGAGGCGGCGGACGTGGGCCAGGTCTTCAAGATCCGGCTGGGCCACACGGGCGAGGGCTTCAGCCCCAGCTGGTACGTGGACAGCGTGTGGCTGCGGCACCTGGCGGTGCGGGAGGAGGACCTCACGCCCGAGGAGGAGGCGCGCAGGAAGAAGGAGAAGGACAGGCTGCGGCAGCTGCTCAGGAAGGAACGTCTGAAGGCCAAGCTGCAGAGGAAGAAGAAAAGGAAGAAGGAGGCGGGCAGCGCCGAGGAGGACGAGGAGGAGGAGTCCTCATCTGAGGAGGAGTCCTCGTCGGAGGAAGAGGAGGAGGAGACCGAGGAGGAGGAGGAGGAGGAGGAGGAGCTGGAGCCCGGGATGCAGGAGGTGATCCAGGAGTACAAGTTCGACGCCCACCGCTGGCTGGCCCGGGGCAAGGAGGACAACGAGCTGATGGTGGAGCTGGTGCCCGTGGGCCAAGAGGGTCCTGAGCGTAAGCCTGGGGGGCGGGGGGCACATAGCCCCCAGGGTCGGGGGTACAGAGAGGGAAGGACGCCCAGCTCTCCTTGCAGGTGGGGCCCCCCGTGGCTCTCCTGACCTGGGCTGTGCTGAAATGCCACCATGGACCGTTCTTTGCTGGGGCTGGCACTGCCCTTGCCCTGAGACTCTTGGGAGGAGCCCCGGTATAGCTCACGGTGACTCATCGTGGGGACGCCAGCAGGAGGGTTGCTGAGGACCAGCGCCTTGCCAGAACTCGCAGCCTCCTGGGCTTCATGGTGAAGGGATGTCTTGGGTAGGGAGGAGGAGCCGGTTCGCTTCCACCATCAGTGTAGATGTAGGTGTACCCCAAGGTCTTTCCGGCTCCCAACATCTGGCTGGATGCAACGGGCTGAGCCTCAGGTCCACCCCGAGGCCTGGGCATCCTCAGCACTGCCTTTCTGTGTCCCCCAGCCAACACCTACGAGATACAGGTGATCACGGGGAATGTGCCCAAGGCTGGCACTGATGCCAACGTCTTCCTGACCATCTACGGGGAGGAATACGGGGACACGGGCGAGCGGCCCCTGAAGAAGTCAGACAAGTCCAACAAGTTTGAACAGGGACAGGTAAGGTGTGGGCTCCCTGGGGGGGTAGGTGGGTCCCAGATGGAGGGAGCCCTCTGGTGATTTCCAAGGCAGGTCCAGCCTGCACAGCAATTGCTGTGTCCAGCGCTGTGCCCTGTTCAGTCCAGCCGGGTAGAATGGAAGCACCTCGTCCGTAAGCACCAGGGCTTTGTGGCAGGGACATAAAGAAAGGCCCAGGTGAGAACCAGGAAACGCCCAGGAACTAACTGGAGGCCACATGGGTACCAGACCCTCAGGTGCTGAGTCGGGGGACAGGGTTTCAGGGAGGAAGTGCTGATCAGAAGCTTAGGAGGAAACTTGGAGGGAAGGAGGCATGTGAGCTGGGCCACGGTGGAGGAGTATGGTGTTGGCCTCAAGATGACAGTGAGAGGTGTTCCCTGAAGTTGGGACCACACGAGGAGGTGTGGGCTGGAAGTGCGGAAGGCCAGTTGGAGGACGTGGAGGACGTTGGACAGTGGGTCTTCTCACTCTGCTGTGGTTACTGCCAAGCCATGGTGGGCGCTGCCTCTGAGAAGGTTGATGTGACCAACTGAAGGGATGGGGGCGTGAGAGCCTTGAGTGACAGTTGAGAAATTTGATCTATATCCTGAGGCAGTGACGCCATGGCATTTGAGCATTTGGAGAAATGCAGGCCCCTCTCCTTCCAGGTACAGTAGGAAAAGCACGGAAGAATGCAGCTGTCCTTCTCGTCGCTTGAGAGTTTACAGGGTCCTCTGGCTAGAAGACTGTCTCTCATGTCACCTTTCCCATTTCTGCCGGCATCCCAAAGCCAGGTTCCCTCGTCAACAGAGAGGAGAACCAGAAATGTACAAATCCATTAAAAATACTTCTGGGCTCATTGCTTGATCTATTTTGGATGTCCCCTGCTTTTTTCTTCAACACCACCTTCCCATGATTTGAGGATAAGGATTTATTTCTGTGTTTCCTTTAAAACTTGCAGCCACTATGATGACTAGAATTGGAAGAAAATTGCTGCTGAGGATGTAATTGGTACAACTGATGAAATTTGAACATAGACTATATGTTAAATAATATTGTGTTGACTTTGTTTCCTGAATTTGGTAATTGTCCTGTCATTATATGGGCTTCCTCAGTGGCTCAGCGGTAAAGAATCCACCTACAATGCAGGAGCTGCAGGAGACGCAGGTTCAGTCCCTGGACTGGGAAGACCCCCTGGCAGAGAGCATGGCAACCCACTCCAGTATTCTTGCCTGGAGAATCCCATGGACAGAGGAGCCTGGCAGGCTACAGTCCATAGGATCACAGAGTCGGACACGACTTGTTATGAGCATGCAAGCACTGAGATTATATGAGAATGTTATTCTTAGAAAATCCGTGCTGAAGANACTCCAGTATTCTTGCCTGGAGAATCCCATGGACAGAGGAGCCTGGCAGGCTACAGTCCATAGGATCACAGAGTCGGACACGACTTGTTATGAGCATGCAAGCACTGAGATTATATGAGAATGTTATTCTTAGAAAATCCGTGCTGAAGAAGTCAAAAGTAGAGGATCATGATATCTGCCAAATACTTCCAAATAATTCAGGCGAAAACAGAGAAAGAGCAAGAGAGATTGAGAGAGAAAGCAAGATCTAAGGGTATATAAAATTTCATTGCACTGTTTCTGCAAATTTTCTGTAAATTTGGAATGCTTTCCAATAAGTAGTTTAAAAGTTATAGTCAAGAAGATCTCATTCACTTATTGGGTTCACCCTCTGGTCCTGGTGTCATCTGTTTCCTCCAGTGCATATATGTGCACTGATATCATATACGAACACTAGTATCATATACGAACACTGGTATCATATACAAACACTGGTATCATATAAGGCTTCCCTAGTGGTCTCTCTTCCCACTTGAATGGTGAGCAAGCTAGGTCTTACACTTTACATTCTGTCAATCACTTCGGATTTGCACTTGGACTCATAGTAGGTATTTAATCAGAATTTGTGGTTGAAGGAGTTTATGCACATATGTACACACACAGCATGTAGTATCTGCACATATGCAAGCAACAGGCCCTACACACACACACACACGCGCGCGCACACCCTGCAACACAAATGTGGGCATTCAGTCAACCCATTTTCCCTACCCCTCTCTCACGGTCACTTCTATCACCCTCCTACCTCCCTTCACCTTCCAGGACACAGTGAAAGTGAGAAGACCCCCCTGGCAGGGGCAGGTGAAAAGAGTAGTGCAGTAGGTGAAGGGAATGAAGAGGTGGAGGCTTCCGACTATAAAATAAAGAAGTCTCAGGGGTGTAATGTACATACAAGGAATATAGTCAATAATGTTGTAACAACTCCGTGTGGTGATGGATGGTAATTGGTCTTTTTAGTGGTCATCATTTCATAATGTATAAAAATATTGGACCACTGTGTTGTACACCTGAAACTAATTTAATGTTGTATGTTAATGATAATTCAATGAACAGAAGTCGGTAGTGCAGACCAAACCCCAGACGGCTGGCTACATTTTCCATGCCCCTTCCTTCTTGATGCTTTGGATCTAACTGTTGGCCTCAGGCTGCCCCAGGTCCTGGAGGGTGAAGCTGACGGTGAGGTGGGGAGGGCTGCCCCCCTCCATGAGTGCTACTCTGATCTTTCCCAGACAGATACCTTCACCATCTATGCCATTGATCTGGGGCCCCTGACCAAGATTCGGATTCGCCATGACAACTCAGGCAACAGACCGGGCTGGTTCCTGGACAGAATAGACATCACTGACATGAACAATGAGATCACGTGAGTGGGACTGGACGGGAGGGAGGGGAGGTCGTGCCTGCCACTAAGATAGTCATGGAAAGAAGGGTAGGGGTGGGGTGGCTGTGATGGTGAGGAGAGGGGGTGGCTAGGATGTGGGTTTGGCCCATGGAGCTGGCTGGATGGGCATTGCCTCCCTCCCTTCCCTCTCCATGGGCTGTCCCTCAGCTGCTTGCCCTGTCAGGCGGGCAGTCTAGTGGAACATCTAATCCAGTTCTTTATGCCCATCACTTCAGAAAGTCAGGTTTTCTATTCCTGCCATGGCCCAATCTCCATGCCCAGACTTACTATTCATAAGTCCCTCCATGTATAAAGTGACTTCCAGGACATGACTTTAACATTCTAGACTAGGAATAAGGAAACTTATTCTGTAAAGGCCAGAGAGCAAATATTTTAGGCCATTCGGTCTCTGTTTCAATTGTTCAGCTTTGCCTTTTCTCTGCTTCAATTGTTCAGCTTTGCCTTTGCTGCAGAAGAGTAGCCACAGATGATACCTAAGTGAATGGATTTTATTTAAGCTGGTTGATTTTTTTTTTTTAAGTTAGGGTAGTCAGGAACTGGACTTCCCTGGTGGCTCAGCAGTAAAGAATTTGCCTGCCAATGCAGGAGACGTGAGTTCGATCCCTTGGTTGGGAAGATCCCCTAGAGGAGGAAATGGCAACCCTCTCCAGTATTCTTCTTGCCTGGGAATCCCATGGACAGAGGAGACTGGTGGTCTACAGTCCATAGAGTTACAAAGAGCTGGACATGACTTAACAACTCAACAGCAGCAACGGCAAAGTAAAGGGATGTGTCTGTGTTCCATGAAAACTTCATGGGCACTGCAACTTGAATTCCATGTAATTTTCACACATCACAAAAACTATTTTTCTTTATATTGTTTTCAACCATTTAAAGATGTAAAACCTTTGCTTGGGTACGTAAGTGTGGTGGGCCAGATTTGGCTTACAGGCTATAGCTTCCTGGCCCCTGCTCCAGATTCACAGCTGCCCCCAGGAGGTAGGGTAGGAAGGGGGTCTTGTTCTCGTGACAGGTGAAGGAACCACACCCCAGGGAGGGGAGGCTGCAGCCCCAGCGTCAGTTTGTGTCAGAGCCAGGACCAGAACTCCAGACCATCAGAGATGAATCCGGTGTGTTCCCACCATTAGGCTACATTGCCTTTTGGATGAGAGGAGTCAGGGGCAATAGACATGAAAGAACACCTGGAGCTGTTGGGGGCAGGGGCACTGCAGTGGGCAGAGAGGGAAGCGGGCAAGGTCTTGAGAGGTTTGTGGAGCTGCCGAGAGCCTGCCAGTGCCCAGAATGTTGAGGGCACTTAGGAAATAAATGTTTGGATTAAACAACATCTTGGCCTGGTATCTCTTGAAACATTCCCTGCTCTGTGCAAGGTAGGGGTTGATGGAGGTCACTGCATCTTCCACCTCAACCCTGCCCCACCAGCCCAAGAGATTACTCCAGATGGAAACACTAAGGAACAGCTCACATACAGCCCAGTGTCATGGATTTCTATGAGGTCACATGAGGTTCCCGTGATGGCAGAGAAGGGCTATGGGACAAGCCCACGCTGGGAACCAGGGTCCTCACCTAGGGTAGGTGCTCTGCCAGAAACTAGCCAGGTCACCCTGGACAAGTTACTGCACCATCTTTATAAAAACGCTTTATTTTATATTGCAGTATAGTTGATTAACAATGGTGTATTCATTACCGGTGTACAGCAAAGTGATTCAATTATACCCATACAACTATCCATTCTTTTTCAAATTCTTTTCCCATTCAGGTTAGTAGACCGAGTTTCCTGTGCTATATAGTAGCTCCTTATTGGTTATCTATTTTAAATATAATAGTGTGTACATGTCAATCCCAAACTCCATCTTCATGAGCTTTCGTTTGCTCTTCTGATAAATGGGTTTAAAGATAATAGCCCAACTTACATCTCAAGATGGTCTCAAAATCTAAAGAAAGCATTAAATCTTGACAAAGACAAAGTGCTCCAAAAAAAATGTAAGGACAGGGACAAACTGTGAACATCCCTTGCAACCTAGTTAGGGTCGGTGAACTCTGTTCAGTTGATTTGGCATCTGTGGGCCAGCCCAACATACTTGAAAATTATTGCAGCTCAATAATCTGTTTTAAGTTCAGTCCATACTTGTCTTCTTTCATTATTAAGAATATTAGCTGTTCTTACCTTTTCAAATTAAGACATTAGGTGACTTTTTAAAAACGCTGTTGGAATTTTGGCCATTTTGCTGTTAAATGTATGTGCAGGGAACTGCGCATTTAGACCATGAAGTGGTCCCCCAGGCACACATTTCTGTTTCTCCAGGTGCTCCTTGTATCTCAGTCAGGCCATGTTCTACATTTTCTACACTTGCTTCATGCAGGCTACACGTTCCTGTTACATTTGCTCAAGTGTCTTCTATCTTTATCACTCTTGTGATGGACCCTTCTCATCACTCCTCTCTCCTTTCCCCCGCCCCTTTTTCCTTCCTCCGCTCCACACTCCGCTCGTCCCCTCCTCTTCCCCGCCGTCCTTCCTTGTTGGTGTTGCGTGGTTTCTTTCCTTTGTTTCGTTGGTATTGAAGCAGCAGTAAAGGCTCTGTGCTCAGCTGGCTCCAGCCATGGGCAAGCAGAGAGCGACTCCGAGCAAAGCCTGCCCTGGGAGAGAGATGTAAAACCGTGGCCATTCATTGGAAGCAGAATGAGAGCAGTGAATCTTCTCTCTCTCTCAGAGAGGCACTGTCTTCTCAAGAGCGGCACGACCTTCCATGACCTTTGTTAGCTCAGGAGTGAGACCTCTGCGGCCAGAAGGGTGAAGGCACACTGAGCTGTCCTGGACGCAGTCGCTGGTCTCCTTGCAGACTGGGTGCCCATAACTCCTCTCTGCTGCTCCCCACGCCTCCGTCCATTGCCCCTTCTGTCAGGAAAGCTGTCAGACGCCCCTCCCCATCTTCAGCACCTCCTGGTCAAAGCCTCCTGGCTGGGCCCTCCGCCTCACCCAGGCCCTGCCTGTGTCTGCAGCTGCTGTCCAGACCCCCAGGCCATGTGCCTTCTCTGCTCACGCTGTGCAGAGGCTCTCGGGGCTGTCAGAGTAAGAGCGAGAGCACTTCTAGTGGCTGGTCCCACCCCTTTGGCTCACTCCTTGCTGTTCCTTGAAGCCAGCAGACGTGGTCCCCCCTCAGGGCCTTTGCATGTGCTTTCCCCTCCCTACCCCGATGGCTCGCTCATCCTTTGTCTAGGTAGGTCTCTGCTTAGAGCCCACTGGCTCAGCAAGGCCCCACTCCCAGCCCTGGACCTTCTATTCCTCCTCCTCTGTTTACTTTCCCCACATCACTGACTTACAATACACTGCTCCATTTAGTCACTCTTCCTCTCCCCGATGTAGAATACGAGGTCCCCTGAATGAGGAAATAACCTCATCTGTTTTGTTCGCTGCTGTGTCTGCCCCTCACCACCCAGTCCCTAGAGGAGTGCCCGGCGCGTAATAGGCACACCATAGATACTTATTAAGTCAACTAATAAATAAAACTATGTTTGATGTGTTCACAATACACTGCTCCATTTAGTCACTCTTCCTCTCCCCGATGTAGAATACGAGGTCCCCTGAATGAGGAAATAACCTCATCTGTTTTGTTCGCTGCTGTGTCTGCCCCTCACCACCCAGTCCCTAGAGGAGTGCCCGGCGCGTAATAGGCACACCATAGATACTTATTAAGTCAACTAATAAATAAAACTATGTTTGATGTGTTCATTCATTCATTAATTCAACAAACACAAGCCATACTAAGTGCTGCCAGCTAAGCAACTGGCTCAGACACCACCTCTGAAGAGCAGAAACCTATGATGGGAGGTAGTTCAGGTTTAATTCCTTTCTCTTCCACTCTTTGCCTGTGTGGCCTGGGCACACACAGTTCTCGAGTCTCAGTTCTTCCATCCATACAATGGGCATAAAGAAACTCTTTCACAAAATCATTGCGAGGACAAAGTGAGGTACTGTGTGTCAGGGGGCCCAACATCCAGTAAAAGGCAGTATCCGCTCTTTCCCTGAGCAGGAAGGTTCCAGTGAGTCCATATCTAAAAGTGGCCAGTCAGCTAGGAAATGGGGCAGGAGAATGTGCAGGGTAAAAAAAAAACATTTAAAAAATGTCAGGTTGATGTTCACGTTGACAGTCCCATCACACTTGGAATGAGGAGAGCCGGACCTCTCCTTTCACGGGCTCTGCTCAGACACTTCCTGAGCCTTGGGGTGACGTCAGGCACCGTATTCTAAGAGGGCTGATGGAAAAGAGAAAATGCATCTTCGAGAAAAGAATAGTGGCTGATTAAGAAACCTAGGAGTTGTGGCAGGAATTCTGAAGGAGGAATTAAGAACATTTCACCTGAAGAGGGCACGATGCCTTTTGATTCCATTGATTCCTGTGGTGCCCATGTATGCCAGTGACTGTGGATGGCAGGGGGTGAGGAGACTCTGAGCTTGTGGGGTGTTCAGTTTGCCTGACTTCTGGCAGAGACACTTTAAATACATGCTCCTGGGCAACCTCTTCCTTTCTCATCACTTCAGCAACCATGTATTTGACAATCATGTCCATGTGGTATGCTGAGTTGTATCAGTCAGAATAGGCTAAGTTCTGTTAGGTAACAAGTAGCCCTAAAATGTCAGTGGCCTCACACAATGGAAACTTAGTTCTTGCTCATAACACATGTCATGGGGGGAAGGGATCGGGGCGCATATGTTGAGAATCACTGTGATCTCTCAGACATCCAGGCTGGTGGAGGCTTTTCCTCAGTGTATGCTTCCATGCTCTTCCTTACAGTGGAAGGAGATGTGACGGACTGTGCACTGGCTCTTAAAGACCCCTTACAGCCCAGAGATTCCAAGTACACTAGCAAACACTTAAAAATTCAAAGTCCTCCTCACCTCTAAAGCTATGAATCTCTGATGTTTTCATTTCTGAATACATAACAGAAATGGGTGGACATTTGGGAGTGTGTTGTCTTGAATTAGGGCATCTTGGTTAAGTCCTTCTCTCTGCTGCTTCCCCGCCCCTTTCCTTGTTGACTAAATGAGGTCTGCCACATCTTCCTTCCTCCTTTAATAATTTAGCTATCTTTTTATATAGATCTGCAATAAAATCGAATCACTCAAACTTCAGAGAGGAAGAAAGCAAATACCACAGAAGTTAGGAATGTATTTACCGTTCTGAGCTCAGTCCACACTCAATCAGATAGCCTTTTTCCACCTCTGGTTTGAGCCCTAAGACAAAGCTTCCTGTTCTGATTGATGGGGGTCTCATAAGACCCTGAATTGTGAAAGACAGATGTTATTCTTGAATTCCATTACAAGTGGCAAATATGTTGGGTGGGCTTTCCAGCGAGGGTTGATCAAAAAGTTTGAATTATTTTTCCCCGTAAGTTTCACCTAACAGGAAGATATTCTCCAAAACCCCTCACTCCTCCAGGATTTGGGGCGGGGGGCGGTGTGAGGGTCACAGAATGTTGAGACAGAAAAGACCTGACCGATGATTTCATCCAGCCTTAATGTGATGAAACTTGGGGTGCAGGGGCCATGCAGCATGTTAGGGGAAGACCAGAGGCGCAAACGCAGAGTCCCTGAGCCCCAAACCCACTCTGTTGTCACTGCACTCTTCCCGTAACACCAGCGGGCATATCTGATGAGCTTCAGCCTCTACACACGAAATGGAAAGGCCATGCATTAAATACATTTTACAGGTTTCAGTGTGCGATCCGCTCATTCCAGTTTTATTTTCAAGTGAAACTCAACCTTTTAGGGGCCCTGAGCTTTGCTTCCACACTCAGTTTAAACCTCCTGTTGACCCCAGCTCTGCCTCTTCCTTCCATTGCCCTGGCTGGAGTGGTGGGTACCCGGCCAGAACACCTGCATGCCTCTCTTCTCCTTCACTCCTGAAAAACAGGCACCTAGTGCCCTCCCCAGGCCTCCTGGAGCAGGATTTATTCCTCCTGTGGGAGGAAGGGGAGGACACTGGCCCAGAGGTCCAGGCCTCCGCTAGACCTCCTGTGGGTGCTTGTTGGCATCATTGGGGTTGGAGGCTAAATGACCGGCACTCAGCCCCGTCCGACCTCTGGTGCTGGTTCTCCACCTAGGGAGCAGGATCCGGAGGCTCAGGCCCGCTGAGCACCTCTAACTTCCCCGAGCAGGTATCTCAAAGACAGCAGGGGTGATGCGCCCAGATGACAGGCACTGATGCCTTGAGGATGCGCTCTTCGCGGGTGTGGGAGGGCTTGTGCCTGCCCGTTTCTGTCTTGCTGACTGTTCTGTCTCCTAGTTTAAGTCTCTCCAGCTCCTTATGCCTCTGCCTCCTGTCTCTGTCCTCCTCCAGCCTCCCACATGCTCATTACTCCTCCGCGGCCCCAACCCCACTCTTTTCTTTATTTCTGTCTCTCTCCCTTAATTGGCCATAATTTAGAACTAAAGCCTATTATTCATAAATTATTTGGTTGAAGAAAAATTTAACTTTTCCATTCATACATTTAAAAGGCTAAATAGTGTAACAATATGCATTTTTCACTTAAACACTAATTTCAAAGCAATCTAGTTTGTCTCTCTCAAGGCTGAGCTCCTCCCACCCTTTAAATCCATATCCCTCGATGCATAGCGATGGGGGTGCTTCCCTGATAGCTCAGTTGGTAAAGAATCCGCCTGCAATGCAGGAGACCCCCCGTTCGATTCCTGGGTGGGGAATATCCGCTGGAGAAGGGATAGGCTACCCATTCCAGTATTCTTGGGCTTCCCTGGTGGCTCAGCTGGTGAAGAATCTGCCCACAATGGGGGAGATCTGGGTTCGATCCCTGGGTTGGGAAGATCCCCTGGAGAAGAGAATGGCTACCCACTCCAGTATTCTGGCCTGGAGAATTCCATGGACTGTTTAGTCCATGGGGTCACAAAGAGCTGGACATGACTGAGTGACTTTCACTTTCACTTTCGATGCACAGTTGCACCTCCACGCCCCTGGCCCTGCTCCTTTCACACGCTGATGGGAAGCAGTAAGTCCTGTAGGAGGGTGTGGGGCTCAGAAAGGGATGAGGCCCCCAGTATACACTGTTCCCAGCCTCTCCAGACTTTGATCCATCTCTGAATGCATCTTATGCACCTGGACAGTGGTAGGGATGGGGTGCAGCAGCCCCAACTTAGAGATGATCTGTCCCCAAACCCTCTGAGTTGTTCTGAGAGCCCAGGGGCCCAATGGTGGACTGTCCATCCCACGGCCTCCAGAAATCCCAGGCTTGGGCTGAAGACAAAGGAAGTGTCACCATCACCATCATCATCATCATCACTATCAAAGTATTAGCGAATTTTTAACCAAGAATGTACCAAGAGCCAGGCAATTTAAGCACTTAAAAATGTTTAACTCATGTAATTCTCACCACTGCCTTTGAAATAGGCAATATTATCCTCATTCTATAGAGGGTTTCCAGATAAAATGTAGAATGGCCACTTAAATTTGAAAGTCAGATAAGCAAAAGAATAATATTTTAGTATAAGTGTGTCCCAAATATTATTCCTCGCTCATCTAAAATTCCAATTTAACTGGGAGTCCTGTGATTCTGCAGGCTAAATCTGGCAACTCTCACAGAAAGAGTTGTAAAGAAACTTGTTCAGTCTCACAGGACTATAGGTGGCAGAGCCAGGATTCAAACCCAGTCTGGCTCTAGAGGCGAGTCCTTAGTCCCCACTCTCTGCTGCTTCTCCCAGCCCTCGTCCTGCCTTCCCTTCCATCCTGGCTCCTCCCTTGCACTGGGTTCAGCCTCTCCACTGAGGAGTCTAACTTGGACCTCCGTTCCCTGGATGGTGTCTGCTCTCTGCTGTGCCATCTCCTTAAAGGTCATATTCTTTGAATCTTTCAGAAGCTTAAGTGGGTCATTCTGTTACAATCCTTTAGGTATGAAGCACCTCCTGTGTACAGTATTCTCTGCCAAAGTAGCTCTGGCTAATAGATTGATTCTAGAAAAGGCCAGAATGATCCCCAGAAACCCCTCTTTCTATAGATTCCTCCTATGTGACCCTGATTCCAGGCACTGTTAACACAGCCTTTTTCCATGTGGTGTATGGAAACCACATCCCATGTTTGTCACTCCAGGCAAGCATAGACTTCCAGGCAAACTGGATTCCCTTATAGCTCAGTTGGTAAAGAATCTGCCTGCAAAGCAAGAGAGCTGCGTTTGATCCCTGGGTTGGGAAGATCCCCTGGAGTAGGAAATGGCAACCCACTCCGGTACTTTTGCCTGGGAAAACCCATAGACAGAGGAGCCGAGCAGGCTACAGTCCATGGGGTCACAAGAGTCGGACACGACTTAGCGGCTAAACCACCACCAGGCAAGCAACTAGTGGGGTGATTCCTAGTAGGATGGGAAGGCAGTGCTGGGGGTGGGGGCAGACAGGGGAGCATTTGGGCCCCATGAGGGCCTCTTGTGTCTCAGCCATGACTGCTCTCTCATGAGACCTTCTCAAAGAGACATTCCAGAACTTTCCCCATTCCCCTCCACACAGGTACTACTTCCCGTGCCAACGCTGGCTGGCCGTGGAAGAGGACGATGGCCAGCTGTCCAGGGAGCTGTTGCCAGTGGACGAATCCTATGTGCTGCCACCGAGCGTGGAGGAGGGCGGGGGAGGTGGAGACAACACCCCCCTCAACAACCTGGCCCTGGAGCAGAAAGGTTTCCTAAACTAGAGCTGATTTCTTCCCTCCAGCACCCCTCTCCTCTGTCTTTCCCCAACTAGGTCTCCATCTTCCTCTCCACCCTGGACTCCGAGCACTTCCTTCTCTGGGAATCTATCTGAGCCGCCCTCTCAGTCTTCCGTGGCAAGAATGGGAAGGTGACAGGGGCGTGTTCTCACGTCTAGCATATAGCTGGCTGTAAAGTACATGACTTAGCATGGAGTTATTATCAGAAATGGAATGGAATATAACGGAATAGTTACAGCTGGTTTTGACTTAGACTTCCCTGGTGGCTCAGATGGTAAAGCATCTGTCTACAATGCGGGGGACCTGGGTTCTATCCCTGGGTCGGGAAGATCCCCTGGAGAAGGAAATGGCAATCCACTCCAGTACTATTGCCTGGAAAATCCCATGGACAGAGGAGCCTGGTAGGCTACAGGCCATGGGGTCACAAAGAGTCGGACACAACTGAGCGACTTTCCTTTCCTTTGACTTAGTCTTGCGTCCTCCCCTCCCGGCTTGTTATCGGCTCCCAGTATGAATATTTTTGTCAAGGGGAAGTATGAACTTTCAAGAGTGCTGGGATGCTTGTGCTCCCTTCCTTGAAACTCGCATCCCTAAAACTTCCCAACCTGGAGGAGTCAGACCTGGGTTCCTGGCTGATGAGTCTTTGAACCCCACAGTCACTCCAAGTCTTCCTTAAGCATCCCACAACTTTACTGATTGAGGGTTTCCTGTGTGAGCTGGAAGTAGGGATGGGGAGTCTCATCTCTGCCTTCTGGAAGTTTCCAGACTAAAGGCAACTACAGAGCAACACATACGACAAGGAAAGTGACTCACAGAAACAGTCAACCTAAGCAGAGAAACGTGCTCAATATGTTATCTCCCTCCTCCCTTCATGGGAGGTGCAATCCACCACTCACTTCTCCACATTCTTCTCTTGGCAGATAAATCCACCACATTTTCAGTGACCGTAAAGACTGGGGACAAGAAGAATGCTGGCACCGATGCCAATGTCTTCATCACACTCTTTGGCACTCAAGATGACAGTGGTAAGAGAGCACTGCGAGGCCACATTCACCCGTGTTCCTCTCGAGGGAGACGAAGAGACAGTGGAACTTTCCAGAGACATCCTGGTCATGTTGCTCACTTTCTTTTTTAAGAAGTCATTTTTAAAACTTTCTTTACTGTTTTATTGTATTGTGGGAAGAACGCTTAACATGCAGTCTGTTTTCCTACCAAATTTTAAACGTACAGACATTATTGTTGACTGTTGGTTCATGGTGTACAACAGATCTCTAGAGGTGGTTCATCTTACTAAACTGAAACTTTATGCCTGATGATAATAACTCCCTATTTCCTCCTATGCCTTGCTCCTGATAACCACCAATCCAGTCTTTCATTTTATGAATTTGACCTTGATATCTCGTTTCAGTGGAGTCATGCTGTATTAGTCTTTCTGTGCCTGGCTTAGCTCATTTAGTGTAATATCCTCAAGAACCATCCACATTGTTGCATATCAAAGAATCTCCATTTACAAGGCTGAGTAATATTCCATTGTATGTATATTCCATATCTTCTTTATCCATTCATCTGTCAATGGACATTTAGGATTTTTATCCCATGTCTTAGCTATTGTGAATAGTGCTGCAGCAAACATAGGAGTACTGATATATTTTCAAGAACCTGATTTCATTCTTTTGGATAAATACCCAGAAGTGAGATGGCAGGCTCTTGTGGTAGTTATATTTTCAACTTTTTGAGGAACTTTCATACTATTTTCCAGAACAACTGCATCATTTTGGACTTCCACCCACTGTGTATAAGGATTCCAATTTCTCTACATCCTCACCAACACTTATTGTCTTTTTTTTTTTTTTTTTTATAGTAACCTCCTGACAGGTATGAGATGGTATCTCATTATAGTTTTGATTTGCATTTCCCTCATAATTAGTGACAATGAATAATTTTTTTCATATATTATTGGCCATTTTTATCTCTTCTCTGAAGAAAGGTCTATTTAAGTCTTTAGCCCATTTTTAATAGGGTTATTAGATTTTCTTTATTATTGAGTCATATATTTCTTTATGTATGGTGATGATTAACCCCTTATAGGTAAATTATTTGCAAATATGTTTCCCATTCTACAGAATTCAGTTTCTTTTGCTGTGCTTTTAGTTTAACGTAACCCCACTTGTTAATTTTGGTTTTTGTTGCCTGTGTTTTGGGTGTCATATTCGTGAACTCATTACCAAGACCAGTGTATCAAGTGTTTTCCTTATGCTTTTTTCTTTTCTAGGCATTTTATAGTTTCAGGTCTTACATTTAAATTTGTAATTCATTTTGAGCTGATTTTTGTGTATGATGTGAGAGAAGGGTCCAAATGAATTATTTTACCTGTAGACATCCATTTTCCCAGCACCACTTATTGGAGAGGTTTTCCTGTCCCTATTTTGTACACTTGTGTGCCTCTGACTCTTGAAAGACTACATGCGACTGACCCCAAGAGAGAAAGGCAATTCCTTGTTCTTTTAAATGTTCTTTTAAAATTCTTTTTAAGTCCTTCTAAGTCCTCTCTCCAGAGAAGGCAATGGCACTCCACTCCAGTACTCTTGCCTGGAAAATCCCATGGACGGAGGAGACTGGTGGGCTGCAGTCCATTGGGGTCGCTAAGAGTTGGACACGACTGAGTGACTTCCCTTTCACTTTTCACTTTCATGCATTGGAGAAGGAAATGGCAACCCACTCTAGTGTTCTTGCCTGGAGAATCCCAGGGACGTGGAGCCTGGTGGGCTGCCGTCTATGGGGTCACACAGAGTCGGACACAACTGAAGCGACTTAGCAGCAGCAGTAAGTCCTCTCTCAGCCCTCGTTGCTGCCTCTACACCCTACAAGTGTTTGGAAGCTGTGAGGATCATCTTCCCCTCAGCATCCTCTCCCCAAGTAATGGTGCCCAAGTCTTTGTCCAGCCTTCCTGAAAGGTGGTTTTTTGTTTTGTTTTGTTTAACAATTTTCTGCGCCCTTCTTTGAGGCGGCACTCTGGGGGCCTTTCAAAACTATAGTGAAGGAGCTCCTCAGTCCACACAGTGAGAGGTCTCTGCTCTGTATCTTTTGCCAGCTTTTCCCTTCTATTCTAAATGCAGAGGTAGCTGTAACTCTGTCTCAATAACGACCTGGGGAATGGTGGCTCTTCCCAACCTCCAATAAGATTCAGCCAGTGGGTTCCATGGTACTCTTGATATGAGAGGCTCAGGGAATCTCGGAGTCATTCTGAAGCCTCTGTCAAGGCCATCGCAGAAGGTGGCATATGCGCTGGAGTCAGCTGACCACTTGGGCCACCCGTCCAGCCATTCTGAGTTCAGAGAGGAACCAGTTCCTCAAATACGTAGTCATCACATATTTTCTCATTACTCCTAAAGTTCTATTCTAAGCATTGCTGAAGAATGAAGGGGTGAAACCTGACTTTGTAATCACCGACTTTGAGATGCTCATATTCTAAATCAATCTTGTGTATTCGAGCTTGACTAATTGGTTTAAATTTCTCCTATACCACTTACTAGCTGTGTGACCTTGGGAAAAGGGCTTAACCTCTCTTTGCTTTCGTTTCCCCCATTTGTAGCATATTCTGATAGCGCAGTTGGTAAACAATCTGCCTGTCAGTGCAGGGGGCATAAGAGACAAGGGCTTGATCCCTGGGTTGGGAAGATTCCCTGGAGTAGGAAATGGCAACCCAATACAGAATTCTTGCCTTGAAAATTTCATGGACAAAGGAGCCTGGTGAGGTACAGTCCACGAAGTCACAAAGAGTTAATATGACTGAGCACACACACGCACTTTTGTAAAATGGAGATTAAACTAGTAGATATCTCAAAGAGGGATTGAATGAAATTGAATGTGTAAAATATTTGAGACAAAATGAAAATAAAGCATTTATTATTAATATTATTATCATTTAATAGGATAAATAATGCAAATATAATTAGTAAATCAGGTTGAAACTTACAAATGTATGTCATTGCAATAGTTTCTGAACCATAGTCAATGAAATTGAGGGGGCCTAACAGAGTGCTTTTATTTGCCAAGGGATTTCTATGCGTTGGGCACATTCTTCAACACTCAACAGTCATCATCTTATTAAACTGTCACAGCTTCTCTATGGGGAAGGCACCAAAGCCACCCCTTTTGACATTTGAGGAAACCAGATCTCAGAGAATTAAGTAATTTGCCCAAGGCCACCCAGACAATAACCAAGGTCTGTCTGACTCTGCACTTAAATCATCTGCAGTAAGTCTATGATTATCAAAAGACTTCCTAAATGAGGCAGGACTTACAGGGATAAGGAGACTTGAAGAATGAGGCAGGAGGGGATGGTGATGACCCTGGGACCACCTTATATTTCAGATCGACATCGCATTCAGAGCCCTAGGACAGAGCATGTATGTGAGGTGGCTGGTGAGGGGCGCTAGAATCCAATTCTCCTTCTGTCATCCAGAGAAGAGTCTCCAGAGAGTTGCCACATGCCCCATGCTGCAGGGGAGCCCTGTCTCCTCACTCCAGGGAGCATGCGAGGGTGGCTCCCTCCCCGCACGGAGAAGCCTGAGGGGTGTGTCTTTGGGCCCCATCGCTTTTTCCTGGGTGACCCTGCATAAGGCCCTTAATTTGTGGGTGTGTCTCCTTTGCTTTGGCAAAGCAGGAAATAAAAATATGTGTGTCAAAGGGCTACTGCAAAGCTCCATACAGGGACATACACACACACCCATACAAAATACCAAAAATGCCCCGCAGATAGTAACTGTATAGTCTAAATTTGACAGAAGTTCAGAGATTTGCTCATTTGGAGGAGAGACTAAGAGGGGTAGTCAGACTAGGTTTGAAGGCCTCAGGCCTAGCCAGTCATGTTGGGGTCATTTGGTTGCAGGAATGACTCTCCTGAAATCCTCCAAGACCAACAGCGACAAGTTTGAGAGGGATAGCATCGAAATCTTCACAGTGGAGACCCTGGACCTGGGAGATCTGTGGAAAGTCAGAATCGGCCACGACAACACAGGTCTAGCTTCCCTCCCTTCTGTTCCTGGCTGAGAACGTGAGGACCATGGGCAGGTTCCCATGGGTGACTAGGAAAGAATCTAGGGTAGGCTTGGATGCCATCTGCTTTCTATAATGACACAGCTTCCTCAGTCCCTCCAGCTGCACACAGAGATTCTGGTCTAATTGATCACGGTAGGGCCCAGACACCAGTGATTTTTAAAGCTTTCTCCCCAAACCCCACAGTCAGAAATTTCGGTGTGCAGCCAGTCTTTGATTCAGTAGGTCTGGGATGGGACCCAAGAGATTTTATATCTCACAGGTGATGCTGAGGCTGTTGGTCTGGGGGCTCCACTTAGAACCACGGATGGAGCCAGTTCTCCCCAGAACCCCCTAATACTGTGCCCAAGTTTCTTCTCTCTCAGTAAAGCAGGGCTCTTTTTTTTTTTTTTTTTTTTTTTTTGGTCTTCAAACCATATCTTGTGAGCCTGAGGAAGGAGGCCTTTCTCCTTGCCTCTGGGACTGAGGCACAAAGTCTCTGCCTGGCTTCCATTTCCTTCTTAAACCTGAGCACTCATTTTCCCAGGGAGGAGCATAGGTCCTTCACTGGTTTCCCTTCCCTTCATGAATCATAACCTGAGGCCAGGGAGCCCAGCATGTCGCCCTGCCACTGGATGAAAGTATGGAGCCCTTGTTAACACAGGCTGTCTCTGGCATCTGGGTTCCCTTTTTGCAATACCTTCTACCCTGGACGGTTCTTTGCTTTCCTCCCCTCAGACTTTGCCTCCTGTCATCTCTTCTCCATATCCCTTCCCTCCTCCCATTTCACTGACAGCAGCCCAGAGTAGGATCCAGTAGGGTCCATAGGAATCAGTCCACACTGCTGTAAGCAGAAGGAATGATGAGTCCATGGTGGAGCCATAGGCACCAGCTTTTGACTAGGGAAGGATGCTTGGAGTCCTGAAGTTGTGCACAGAAAGCCATCTGTGTAGAGGTCCTTGAGGGGTTCTGTGTTTCCTTCCCTCCAGGCAAGGCTCCAGGCTGGTTTGTAGACTGGGTAGAGGTGGACGCCCCATCCCTTGGAAAGTGCATGACGTTCCCCTGTGGCCGCTGGTTGGCCAAGAATGAAGATGACGGTACCATCGTCAGGGACCTTTTCCACGCGGAGCTTCAGACAAGGCGGTACACACCATGTAGGAGTCCTGCAGGGCAAGCCTGGGCCACCTCCTCGACCTCCTCATCCACCCACCAACTCCCAGTCCCTCATCCGGGGTTGACCCTTGGCCAGGCCCATCTTGGGAATTCCCCGGGCCCTGTGCTGGCTGTGGACAGAGCTCTAGACCAACGGAAAGGAAATACGGGATGTATTTCTGCTCCAAACTAGCTGATGACATGAGGCAAAGAGCCTGACTTCTCTGGAGTTCAGCTTCCTTGTCTGCAAAATAGAGATAATCGTGTAGGGTGGTTGTAAGACCCAAAAAGGAGAAAAGATAAGGTCTGACATTTGTTGTTGTTTCTCAGTCGTGTCTGACTCTGCGATCCCATGGACTGTAGCCTGCCAGTCTCCTCTGTCCGTGGGATTTCTCAGGCAAAAGTACTGGACTGGGTTGCCATTTCCTTCTCCAAAGTCTAACAATGAAGGGTCATTATCAACCCCTTAATCAGTCCTCACTCCAGTCATTAACACACCAAAGAAATCACTGTTATAAGATTTTATCTTGACTGGGGGGTGGGGGGTGGGGAAAGAACTTGAAAAGAAGCTAAATGTAATTCCTTTACCAGCTAAAAAAAAAAAAAAGGAGAAAGTGGAGCAATGAGGTGACTTTTTGACACGTCGCTTCCTCTCTCATCATCTGAAAGTCTGTATTGCCTGGGAGGGGCAGGGCAGTGTGGAGCCAGTGAGTGAGTAGTAGAAGGGTGAGGAGAGAAGAGAAAGGACTCTCACCACTGTAGACTGGCCGATCTGATTGGTGGTTGTCCCCTGAAACATAATGCTCCTGTGCATAGGATGTCTGCAGCCAAAGGCTGCATTGAGGAATGCTGTGACAAATGAGGAAACCAAGGCTCCTAGGCGGCTCGCACAGGTCAGGCTAGATAAAACCTGTGCTTTCACCCAGTCTGTTCTACTAGCTCGGTGATGGAGAGCCCCGGAGACCCTAGCCTGAGGTGACAGGGGTTTTTGATGGGCGCAAGGCATGTAGGGATACCTCCCTCCACCCTGGGTTGCTAGGCAACCACATGAAGGTTCAGGCCCCTGGGTAGCAGCTCCCAGTGAAGGGACAGATCCAGAGCGGTGGTGCTGAGGAAGAGCTTGACCTGCTGCATTCGTTTCCTATTTTCACCTCCTCTCTGACTTTGCCCTCTGTCCCCTCCCCAGTTGTCCCTTACGAGATCACCCTCTACACCAGTGATGTCTTTGCCGCTGGGACAGACGCCAACATCTTCATCGTCATCTATGGCTGCGATGCCGTGTGCACCCAGCAGAAGTACCTGTGCACCAACAAGAGGGAGCAGAAGCTGTTCTTCGAGAGGAAGTCCGCCTCCCGCTTCATAATGGAGGTACCGGCGTCAGGCAGGCTGCCAGCGGAGCCGGGACGCGGGTGCCGGCTGGACAGAAGGCCAGGAGGAGGAGCCCTTGTCGAGTCTGACATGTGCCTTTCATCTGATGGGCTGTGGTGACTCAGGGAGATGGTTCTCACTGGAACCGTCAATCTCACTGGAACCTCATTGGATGAGGTTCATCCAATCTCTTCGAGCCTCAATGCATCTGAGGAGCCAGGAGGACAGTGACCTTCCCTATCCAGGACCAGTGTCTGAGTCAAAGGTGACAATGACTAGACAGGGTTTAAGGAAACTAGAGGCACAATTCCCCTGGGGCCATCTCCAGTGCTACCAACAGCAGAGCCGCGGAGAGACCTGGCTTCCAGACTTCATCACACTATTGTCTCCTGCTTATATGTCAAGCTATGACCGATACAAAAGGGCATCCCATGTATTCCTCAGCTCCCCCTCGGCTCTGGCCTGAGAGTTTTGCTGTTCAATGCTTATTGTGGATATATGTCACCACATCCACACCTGGGTATTCTGTACGCCCATCCCATGCCTCTTTGTGCGCTCCAGTCTGTGCCAGGCGGGGTGGGAGAGACGAGGGAAGGAGAGGACCCAGACCGTGCCTGCAAGGGGCTTGCAGTCCAACTGGGGAACCCCAGATCTCACACGAGGCTAAGGAGAGAGTCTGATGATCATCATCACAGCTGCTCTTGAGGGTAAGAAGGCCCTGTCATAGGGTTACTTAGCCCTCAGAGCAACTCTGTGCTATGATTATCCATGTTTAAGTATGGGGAAACCAAGGCACAGAGAGTTTAGTAGCTTCCATGAAATCACACAGCCAAGGCATAGTGGAAGTAGGATTCAACGCCTGGAGGATTGGCTCGGAATATGTGCCCTTAGCCCCTGCCATCCACTAGCCCATGAAGGCAAATGGTGGGGCTGACTGAGTGTGCTGTAGGTGTTCAGAGACCAGAGAGGGCTCCCTGGAAATGGTGGCTTTGAGCTGGAAGTGGGCATATGAGGGACCAAGGAGGAAAGGCCTTCCTAGCAAGGGGAACATCATGGCCGAGGGCCAGAGATGGAAGGAAACATAGCATGTGGCTTGAGGTTTGATAAGAGGGGATAGGAGAGTGACATAACTTGGCTATAGGATCCATGGAACAGGATTTAAAGGGGGTGACTCTGAAGGACAAGGGGTGGGGGCTTGGGCTCTCCAGGTAGTAGGGACCTTGGGAGATGTGCCCCTTATTTTCTAGCGGGAGACAAAGCACAGAGCTCCATCTTGCTTCCTTGGGTCATGTCTGCCCTGGGGAACTCCCTTTCTCCTCCCCACCTTCTCCGGGAGCAGTCAGCGCTTGTGGGAAGGTTGCCACCTTGGTGGAGGTTTTTTTAACAAGGAGAATTCAAGGGTGATTCATCTATCCACACGAAGCAGCACCTCACCCACAGAGATGTCCTGGGGCATGCATCATCCCAGCCGGTACTGTCAGAGGCCTGAGTGTGATCACACCTTGGCTTCCGGGAAGTTTCATCAATGAAGTCTGCCTAATAGGCAGCTATAATTTACCAGTAATTTGTTGCATTTTTTTTCTTTCCAAATCTACCTGGGTGTTGGGGGGAGAGTCCTGGGGCATGCATCATCCCAGCCGGTACTGTCAGAGGCCTGAGTGTGATCACACCTTGGCTTCCGGGAAGTTTCATCAATGAAGTCTGCCTAATAGGCAGCTATAATTTACCAGTAATTTGTTGCATTTTTTTTCTTTCCAAATCTACCTGGGTGTTGGGGGGAGTATGAGGGCTTAGACGTAAACAAGCTTGCTCTGTGTCCCTGCCTCTCTGTGTCTCTTTTCCCACTGGTCTTCGGGTAAGAGGGAGAGTGCTGGACTATGAGTGAGCTCATAGCCCTGGATTCTGGCTCTGCTCATGAGCCCCTGACTCACGAGCAAGCCCACCCTCTCTGCGGCCTCATCCTCAGACACACAGATCTGCTGGGAAAATAACAATAGCTAGTACTTACCGGGCAGTCCTCATGTGCCAGCCTTGTTCTTGGCACTTGGGATGTATCACCTCATTTAGTCCTCATCACCATTCCAAGAGTCAGATGGTGTCACTGTCCCCTTTGCCAGCTGCCTGGCAGCTCAGTGTCCTTGAGTATAGATCCTGTAAGTCACGATCTCGCCCGGAGCGTCCTGTTTCTCCTGTTGTGAAAGGATGAGGCCCCATGCATTCACTGGTCTCTGTGTAATGATTCAGAAAGCCCAGGAGCTCGCAGGGGACACCACCTCTCTGATGAAGTGTGGGTGAGCTGGCTGCTGTGGAGTTTGTTAACTCAAGATGTCTCCAGCAAAGTAGTGCCATGTTGGTCACTTGGAAGGAGAGAATTGTTGACAAAATGAAACACGTCTGTGATCTTAGACCCAGAAGTGACCTTGAAAGGTTGCCCTGCCCATGCCCCTGCCTTTGGCTGAGCAATCTCCCCATCTGATAGATGAGGCAGTTAAGGCCTAGAAGGTCAAGAGACTTGTCTAGATCACGCAGCTTGTAGGGCTATAGCTGGGAAGGATGGAGGTGGGTGGGAGCAAGGGGACATTCCTCAGGCCGTGCTGATGGGCTTGGCAGTGGCTGTCAACGGTGGGTGTGTGTGTGTGGAGGGTGTGCAGTGCTGGGAGCTCTTCCAGTTCATTCCTGGGTCACATCTGTCTAGGCTTATAGAGGCTCCACGTTTGGTGAATGGCTCAATCACTCATTCAGATGCCATCCACTCATCAGGAGTCTTCATCTACCCTGGGGTTGACTGTGCCATCTCCTTGTAGCACTGAGTCCTTGATGGAGCAGGCCAGGCAGAAAGCTCTGCAGAGGGGCTGCCAGGAAGCTCAAGTCTGCACACCCTCCTTAACCTTGACCTGTCAATGCCAAAGACATGAGTTCTGTGGGCCAACCATGAGCCAGGGCATCTGGGTACTACTTTGTTTCCCTGCCCTTCTTCCCCTTTACCCCGACTTCCTTGTCTGTTTCCACCTGAGACTGCCCAGATCACCATAGGGATGAGGCAGGGTGTCAACTGACACNCTGAGTGTGCTGTAGGTGTTCAGAGACCAGAGAGGGCTCCCTGGAAATGGTGGCTTTGAGCTGGAAGTGGGCATATGAGGGACCAAGGAGGAAAGGCCTTCCTAGCAAGGGGAACATCATGGCCGAGGGCCAGAGATGGAAGGAAACATAGCATGTGGCTTGAGGTTTGATAAGAGGGGATAGGAGAGTGACATAACTTGGCTATAGGATCCATGGAACAGGATTTAAAGGGGGTGACTCTGAAGGACAAGGGGTGGGGGCTTGGGCTCTCCAGGTAGTAGGGACCTTGGGAGATGTGCCCCTTATTTTCTAGCGGGAGACAAAGCACAGAGCTCCATCTTGCTTCCTTGGGTCATGTCTGCCCTGGGGAACTCCCTTTCTCCTCCCCACCTTCTCCGGGAGCAGTCAGCGCTTGTGGGAAGGTTGCCACCTTGGTGGAGGTTTTTTTAACAAGGAGAATTCAAGGGTGATTCATCTATCCACACGAAGCAGCACCTCACCCACAGAGATGTCCTGGGGCATGTGTCATCCCAGCCGGTACTGTCAGAGGCCTGAGTGTGATCACACCTTGGCTTCCGGGAAGTTTCATCAATGAAGTCTGCCTAATAGGCAGCTATAATTTACCAGTAATTTGTTGCATTTTTTTTTCTTTCCAAATCTACCTGGGTGTTGGGGGGAGTATGAGGGCTTAGATGTAAACGAGCTTGCTCTGTGTCCCTGCCTCTCTATGTCTCTTTTCCCACTGGTCTTCGGGTAAGAGGGAGAGTGCTGGACTATGAGTGAGCCGATAGCCCTGGATTCTGGCTCTGCTCACGAGCCCCTGACTCACGAGCAAGCCCACCCTCTCTGCGGCCTCATCCTCAGACACACAGATCTGCTGGGAAAATAACAATAGCTAATACTTACTGGGCACTCCTCATGTGCCAGCCTTGTTCTTGGCACTTGGGATGTATCACCTCATTTAGTCCTCATCACCATTCCAAGAGTCAGATGGTGTCACTGTCCCCTTTGCCAGCTGCCTGGCAGCTCAGTGTCCTTGAGTATAGATCCTGTAAGTCACGATCTCGCCCGGAGCGTCCTGTTTCTCCTGTTGTGAAAGGGTGAGGCCCCGTGCATTCACTGGTCTCTGTGTAATGATTCAGAAAGCCCAGGAGCTCGCAGGGGACACCACCTCTCTGATGAAGTGTGGGTGAGCTGGCTGCTGTGGAGTTTGTTAACTCAAGATGTCTCCAGCAAAGTAGTGCCATGTTGGTCACTTGGAAGGAGAGAATTGTTGACAAAATGAAACACGTCTGTGATCTTAGACCCAGAAGTGACCTTGAAAGGTTGCCCTGCCCATGCCCCTGCCTTTGGCTGAGCAATCTCCCCATCTGATAGATGAGGCAGTTAAGGCCTAGAAGGTCAAGAGACTTGTCTAGATCACGCAGCTTGTAGGGCTATAGCTGGGAAGGATGGAGGTGGGTGGGAGCAAGGGGACATTCCTCAGGCCGTGCTGATGGGCTTGGCAGTGGCTGTCAACGGTGGGTGTGTGTGTGTGGAGGGTGTGCAGTGCTGGGAGCTCTTCCAGTTCATTCCTGGGTCACATCTGTCTAGGCTTATAGAGGCTCCACGTTTGGTGAATGGCTCAATCACTCATTCAGATGCCATCCACTCATCAGGAGTCTTCATCTACCCTGGGGTTGACTGTGCCATCTCCTTGTAGCACTGAGTCCTTGATGGAGCAGGCCAGGCAGAAAGCTCTGCAGAGGGGCTGCCAGGAAGCTCAAGTCTGCACACCCTCCTTAACCTTGACCTGTCAATGCCAAAGACATGAGTTCTGTGGGCCAACCATGAGCCAGGGCATCTGGGTACTACTTTGTTTCCCTGCCCTTCTTCCCCTTTACCCCGACTTCCTTGTCTGTTTCCACCTGAGACTGCCCAGATCACCATAGGGATGAGGCAGGGTGTCAACTGACACATACAGCTCCATTTCAGGGAAGAACATGACACATGAGAACTGGGAGAGGCCCACGAGGCTCCCAGAGGTCCTGGAGTGGGACCTGATGGAGGGCAGCCTGACAGAGAGAGCCAAAGAGGCAGGTGCCATCTGTGTGGATGCCTTGCCTTGTGTCTGGCCACCTTGCTGCTTCTTTTGAAGGCTTTGAGGAAAGGATCTGGGAGTCAGTCACTATTGGCACTGTGTGCCAATAGGGTCCAAGCAGGAGAGATGAGAGACGACACCTCCTGAATTTCAGGGACTCTCCCTGCCTGCACGTATCGCTCTTTCATTCAAGGGGACTTTCTTGCACACCTTGGTGGCTGAGGCATGAGAGAGCCCAGCTGACTTTGCCACACTCATTTCACAAATGAGGAAGCAGTCTTTCATCATTTCTGCCATTAGGTATTGAGTACCGAGGTCAAGGGCTCTGTTCTGGGTTTGGGGGATGCTGTGATGAGCAAAACAGACGTGGTGCCTGCCCTTAGAACTTTCAGTGATGGAAGAGAAGGTTTCACACGAGTCAATGCAAACTGCTGACTGTGAGAAGTGCTGGTGTGTGTGTGTGTGTGTGTGTGTGTGTGTGTGAGAGAGAGAGAGAGAGAGAGAGTGATAGGATGCTGTCAGACCCTATCATGAAGAGATTTGAATTTTTTAAGGTGATCAGGTCCTTATAGCTCAGTTGGGAAAGAATCTGCCTGAAGTGCAGGAGACCCGAGTTCAATTCCTGGGTCTGGAAGATCCCCTGGAAAAGGAAATGGCAACCCACTCCAGTATTCTTGCCTGGAGAATCCCATGGATAGAGGAGGCGGGCTACAGTCTGTGGGGGTCACAAGAGTCGGACATGACCTAGTGACTAAACCACCAAGGTGATCGGGGCTTTTCCTGAGTAAATGATCCTTGAGTTGAGACCTGAATGATGACGCTGGGCAAACACTGGTTTAGGTAAAGAGGAAGAAAAGGAAGGGGCAGGGAGGGCTGATGCAAAGGCCCTGTGGCAAGAAAATGTCAGGCTTGAGGAACTGAAATTTGAATGACACAGAAGAGGAGGGGCTGGAAGCAGCCCTGAGGGGCCAAGGAGAAGGTCAGACTAGCAAGACAGGGCTTGGGCAGAACCAGAACTCATTCAGCTCTCAAGCCTCTGCTAGTAACAGAAGACTGGGGGCTGGGCTCCACCATGAAAAGGGGGCACAGCCTCCCAGAGCTTGACTGAACCGAGTTCTGGAGTCTAGGCTGATGGTAAGCTGGGGAGAGGAAGGGAGGTGTGAGCACAGCATGTGTAAGGAAGGGAAAGCAGGGGCTGGTTTGACCAAACGGGAGGGTCTAACTGGGAGAAGGTGACCCCTGGAAGTTCAAAGGGTTTCTAAGGTAGATGCCCTCGGGAGGCAGGGTTTTGCTGAGGCTGTACTTTCCTGGACCGTTCAGCCAACATTTGGTGTATTTTCTCCTTCCCCAAGTTAGAAGATGTGGGAGAAATCATTGAAAAAATTCGGATTGGCCATGACAATACGGGCATGAATCCTGGTTGGCACTGCTCCCACGTGGACATCCGCAGGCTCCTCCCAGATAAAGATGTGAGTTTCTAACTGGTCCATCCTGCTGTTTCTTTCGTCCGTTTTCAGAAGAGATTCAAGTCCGATTTCTTATAAGAAACTGCAGCCTTTTTAAGTTGAGATAAAATCATCTAAGGAAGATTCAGCCAGTTAACGCCAAGTGCAGGAACTAAAGCAGGCCCAAGGCACAATCTTTTAAAACCTTCAAGAAAAAGGTCTGGGCAACTGTGTCTCTGCTCCTCACCCCCAAAGCCATGCTGCTAGTGAGTGACCAAGTGTGTCCTTTCTGCAACTCAAGGTCAATTCAGAGAGAGAAAGCCACCCACACAACTTGGAAAGCATTCCTGAAACCACAGAATTCTAAACCTAGGAGGCAGCTGTCAGTCATGGCTGTGGTATGAGTGAGCTGGGAGAAGTTTAAAATACAGACTCTCCCCTCACTGCCAGCTGAGTCTTAGTCTCTGGGATGGGGTTCAGGTATCCATTTTCAAGTGGCTTGGGGAATTCCACCTTCCAGAGCCTCCCCCTAACATGGTTTGGAAGTGCTTTAAGTAAGACTGGATCTGCTGGAACTGGGGCAGGGCTGGGGGCCTCCTCTGGGGCTTTTGCATTATCAGCGGGACTCCATCCTCGGCCTTGGTCCCCGTGAGTGTTGACACAGGTGATGAATGACTGAAGTTGGCAGTTTCCACATGAAGGGTTCACTTTCCTCCTTTCTCCTCACCCCAGGGTACAGAGACCTTGACTTTCCCTTGTGATCGATGGCTTGCCACTTCGGAGGATGACAAGAAGACCATTCGAGAACTGGTCCCTTATGACATCTTCACCGAGAAATACATGAGAGATGGGTCTTTAAGGCAAGTCTACAAGGAAGTGGAGGAGCCTCTGGACAGTAAGTGTGGGGCGAAGGCCCTCATCACCATCAGCAGAACGAAGTGTCCCTCGTTGGACACTTGCCCTGTGCAGGGCGGAGCCTTTGCACCTTGGAGGCAAGAGTCTGTAATTACCTTCACTCAACAGAGAGGGCAACTGAGGCTCACAGAGGTTACACAGCCTGCCAGAGTTCACTCAGCTAATAAATGGCATGGCTGTTCAAAGTTGCAGCGCCCTCACCCTGAGTCTCGTGCCCAAATCCTCCCCTGGTCTGAGAGTGTGATCAGACATCCACGTATGTGCTCTCCTGTGGCTGGACTCCACTGGTCCTTGTTCTCTCCTTTTGCTTAGTTAATCTGGCTACTAATCCGTGGGACTTGGTCCTCTCTGCTCTTGCTGGAATCAGATAGCTTCCTGGCTTTGAACAGAACTGTAACTCTGGTGTTTGTTCTCAGGGGGCTGGGTGCAGCTTCCGTGTCCAAGGCCATGGGCTTCTTGTCTGTGTGTGCCCGTCACCTTTTCCTCATTGATGAGGCTCTTTTCTGCAGAATTTGCACCAGCCTGAGCACACACTTCTTGCCCTCATTCCTTTGGTTTGGAACCACCATTTTCTTTTCTTTATTTTATTAATTGAAGGGTAATTGTTTTACAGAATTTTGTTCTTCTCTGCCAAATAGCAACATGAACCAACCATAGGCATCCACGTGTCCCCTCCTTCCTGAACCTCCCTCCCACCTCCCTCCCCATCCCACCCCTCTAGGCTGTTAACAGAGAGCCAGTTTGAGTCACACAGCAAATTCCCATTGGCTATCTATTTTACATATGCTAATGTAGGTTTCCATGTTACTCTCTCCATACATCTTACCTCTCTGGCTGTTCCCTGAATGCCCTTCTCCCTTCCCTTACTGGGTGGTATTGGTCCAGGCTCAGACCTCAACCTAAACTAAGCCTCTGCTGTAGCTGTGACATTTCTTTTCATCTGAGTTGCCACTTGCTTAGAGATAAAACCAAGTGTTACCTCGATGACATGCCTTTCCCTACCCACATCCCTTTCTCCGAATGTGTTTTACTTTGAATCTGGGGGAATCATTTCCTTTTCTACTTGGATCCCAGAGGACGCACTGGAAAGCTGTCCTCATGGCACCCTTGGCTGTTCTGCGTTAACAACATGCTATGAACCCCTCTGCGCTGGGTGGTGTTTCTAGGGAAACATCTTTTCACAGAGAGCGGGGTGGCCTTGGTGGGATGGGGAGGGAGGAGGATCCGGAAATAGCCGGATTTGACTGCATGACCACGCTGCTCAGCACCCAGAAGCTGAGTTGGTTTTGCTAATTTCCAAAAGGACTGGAGAGAGGGTGAGGGGCAGGAAGGCCATTTAAATCACAGCCCTGGGAACACCACACCCCTCTCTGGGACAAGGGCCACCTTTGAGAAGGTCCAGCCCAGGTGTGGAGCAGGTCTGAATGAACAGCCAGGAAATGGATGGGGAGGACAAGTGAGGAGGGTGGGGACAGTTGACTGCTGTGTCCAAACTCCGGCAAGATTCCTAGTGTTACCTCTTGTCATATCAGCCAGTCAGGTGTGGGTCACGTTGACTCCTTTAGACAAAAGAAGATGTTATTAATGTGTATGTGAAATGCTGGCTGGATTCTGCACCGAACTGAGCAAGGTGGGGGCCAGGGGGCCAGGGTTCAAGTGTGCCTAGTGCTGGATCCTACTCTCAAAGGGGACAGGCCACTAGGAACAGGTCTCCTGGAGCACCGAGGAGGTATGACCAGCAGACTGCTAGGTGGGGTGATGGAGATGGGAGGATGGGGAAGGGGGCAGAGCTCAGGACTGGATGTAGCTTGTGGCCTGTGGTGGACACAGGGATATGCGTTCAGAGCACAGAAGGGACCTGGGCTAGAGATACAGCCTGGGGAACTCACAGAAGCCCACACCTGGAGCATGCAGGGTGAGAGCTGTGGGAAGCAGACAGAACTGGAAGACGTGGGCATCTGGCGCAAGGCAGGTGTTTAGGAACCTATAAAGCTGCTCAAGGAGCAGAGAGAGGCAGAAGGGGAGCAGGGAAGAATAATGCTACAGATCCAAGGGAAAACGAGGATAATAGGAACCATGTTGTGGGCGTGAGCGTGTTCCATATCCACGGGCAGAGCAGCTCACACCACCTCACTCTCCAGCATTTAGTTACATGTGGTTCTGAGCCCACTTGCATGGGCTGGTAAGAGTGTCCATCTCAGTCACTGCAGGGAGGGGGCGTCCCCTTTTCTAGGGTTTTATAAAAATCCTGAGGCTCACATCAGGGATCTGGCCTTCAGTCCAGGGTCAACCTTTACTTGTGGCCTTCTGCTGCTTGGTGAGACTGTGGCTGCTGGCTGTCAGCCAGCACACAGGTTTCATTTCTCTGGGTGGCCAGAAAGTCTTCTCCAAGGAGCCTGGCTTTGTCAAAAGACCCTGTCTTCACCCTGGAGGCCTCCTTGCTTCAAGGCTTCAGGCAGGCTTGGCAGCTGTCTCCTTCCTGGGTCGCTGTGGGCAGGTGGGGAGTTCCTACCACCATAGGCACTCTCGAACCCACACCTGCTCCCAGGCTGGGGAAACTGAACTTCTTCCCTGTTGGGTCATTTTCACCTTCACCTCAAAGCCACAACTTCTATCCTTCCCCTTGGGGATAATTCAGCTAAGTCCCCTCTTCCTTGGCCTGAAACTCCAAAGCTCCTGGCACAAAGGACTGTGGAGAGGGGACACAGAATGCTTAGCCATCATAGAAACAGATGCATCTTCCCCCAACCAGGGAGGGGGGATTGAGTGACTACTTTATTCTTCCCTGATGAATGCTTAGCAGCAAAACAAAAACAAGACAGTATTTGGTTTTATTTTCCTTAATAATCTGTAATAATTGTCATACCAAGTATTTTTTTAGCCCTTTTCAAAGGCCATGGGAGACAAGAGTAGGTGATAGTGATTGTGGCTTTGGTGGGAGGTGGTTCCCTGGAGCACTGGGGCAGGTTGGTTGAAGAGTAAATGCAAATAAGAGAAGAGACACTGAGGGGAACCTATTCTTTTAGAAATACTTAATTTTCCCCTATAAACTGTTTAGAAGGATTTGGCATCGATGTTGGTCACCCTCCGGTGGGAAGGCACATTTTTGTCAGTGTGTCACGCCAGGTGCATTTAGTGACCACTGTGTGCATGCGTGGCAGGCAGTTTCCCAGGGTAGGGGTGGGGTATATGTTTTGAGGGATGCTAGAAAAGTCTGCATCCCTTGGGTCTCTTAGAGGCAAACTTCCCACTGCTGAATCTGGCTGGACTTGTAGCAGAGCGTGCATAAGGGAGCAGATGAAAAGGACACTGAGTTCTCCTGCAGGCCTGGGCCACAAGCTGAACTCTGCCTACAAATCCAGTTCCCCCAAACTAAACAATGCCATCCCTTTCTTCCCTTTGTCTGTGTGTCTGTCTGACTGCCCGCCCAGTTGTGCTGTACTCGGTGCAGATCTTCACAGGAAACGTTCCCGGGGCGGGGACGGATGCCAAGGTCTACATCACCATCTATGGGGACCTCGGAGACACCGGGGAGCGGTACCTGGGCAAGTCAGAGAACCGCACCAACAAGTTCGAGAGAGGAACGGTAGGCGGGGCCCCCAACTTACCCCACCCCTCTCTTCTGGCCCTCTGATCTGGGGGCAAGCTCCTCTTGGTCACTGAGGCTGTCTGGGACCTTTGTGGGATGTCATTGACCCTTGGAGTGGCATCTGCCCCATGCATCCCCCAAGGGCATCTGGTTCCTCTCTCTCAGCCTATGCCCGAGCCCTGGGTCCTGTATGTGCAGTGGGGGTGGGACTTGAGCAGGCAAGAGGCTGTGTGAGCCCCAGGTTGCTGGCTATCCGGAGCTGGGTCTTCTTAGAGAATGCAGCTCACTGCACATGGGTCATGAGTGTGGAGGTGAGCACCACAGAGTTGGGGAGCTGCCTTGACAGAGACTTGAACGAGATAGAGGTCTGGAGGGCTGGGTCTGCCATCCACTTGGTCCGTGGCTGAGCATCTCTGGACTCAGTGTCCTCATCTGTGAAAGAAGGAGCCTCATGTGAATCAGCTCAGCTGTGTTGTGCAGTACTCTAGACAGCACAGAGGCCTGAGGGAGCCATGGAAGAGTGGGGGTAGCAGATGGGCACCCGCTTCCTCCCACATGGGACCACTCTGAGCTGGCCTATCTGTTGGGGTGGCAAGCAAGCCTTCTATTAAGCAAGGGGCTCTGTGGCTACAAAAAAAAGCATGAAGACCATCCAATTGGATCCAAGGGCCTACCGGCTCTGACCTAACAGTGGTTTTACCAAAGGAACATTTCCGTCCATACTTGCTTTCCACCAGCCTGGCCCCTCTCCCTGCTGGAGCACCCCTCTCTCTGTCACCTTCACCTGCTTCACTTTTCAGGCTCCCTTCCTCCTCTCCATTCACCTAACTCTGCCAGAAGCCCCACAGGCTAGGCTACAGCCTGGGGAGGAGAGTCAGGTGGCTGGCTCCTAACCCCATCTGTGGTCCTCCTCGTAGCCATATGTCTGGGGAGATAGATTCCCACATCAACCAGCTTGTGTTCACTGGGGTCTCCTTAAGCCCAAGCCTCAGCCAGGCATGACCTTTAGTGCTGAAACGTTCGCTACTTGGTGAACAGGAAAGTAACTCCGGGCTAAGGACAGCAGGTGTCATCTAAGTGGGTCTGCAGCTGGCTGGTGACTCCAGCAGCCAGGCTGTCTGCAAGAAGCCGTAGCCTGGGCTCGAGATCCCAGGGGAGTCTGGCCCCAGGGCTCCCCAAGAAGGTGGGGGGGGGGAAGGGAGTCCCCCGGGGAAGGCACCACCTGAGGAAAAAGGAAGGGGCTCTGGACTTCATTTCCCAACAAAAAATATCTGCTGAATGAATAAGTGAAAGTATAAATGAAGGTAATGCAATCCATTCTCCTTGGGGTTTAGGTTCAGATTTTTTCTCCCTTAGCAATTATGACATCGCAAGAGAAGCCTTGCCCCGTTCTGCCTCGTCCTTCTCCTTCCCTCCTGTGTTGACGTCCCGGTGGGGAAGCTGGAGCTTCTGGCTCGGTCACTGATGATTTCGGGCTTTGTCCACTGCTGAGTATGTGAAAGCTTCCGCTTCTCTAATCCTTTGCTCCAGATCTAGGAGTCACCCTGAAACCCCTCTCCCTGCCAGCACTCCCTCCCACCCATATCCAGTCAGTCTCCTGGTCTTGGAGAGTCTCTCTCTAAAAGACCCTCAGATCAGCACGGTCAGTTCTGTCACACTTTCCTTATCATGCCTTGCTTAGGGAACCCTGCACCAGACCTCTGAAATCCAATCTACCCTCCAGGCTTCCCCAGTTAATCTGTCCAAAGATGGCAGAGTCACTCTCTCACTTGGACTCATCAAGGCTCCCCACCGACCCCAGATCTGGCCTGAGCCTTTCGTGGGATTCCCAGGTCTTCACTGCCTGCCTCGCCAGCCTGTAGACGTTCCCCTGGGCCCCAGTTTCCAGAATGGTCCACACTCTCTCCTGTGTCCAGGTCTTTCCAAGGCTCTTCTCTGCATCCGTGTACATATGCCCAGAGGAAATATATAACGCTGCTCTGTGGCTTTAACTGTTTACGTAAAAGCTATCGTCCTATATGGGTGCTTTTTGCAGGCAGTGGGGTGCCTTTGAAATCTTTCTGTCGAGATCGTCAGACACGGATGTTGTTGGCTTGTTCTCTGTAGCCACTGCACACATAGCATTCCGTGTCCGGCACTGCCCTGGTTATTCACTGTTGCCCCAATACTGGACGCCTAGGTGGGTCCTAACTTTCCACTGTAAACAATTATCCTGCAGTAAGCATCCTTGTGTACATATGAAGGTGTCCCCCCAGCACAGAGGCAAAGTGGAATTGCCATGTCGTAGGGTGCGGGCTCAGCCGCTTGCCAGCACTCTAAGCCCTGCACAGGTGCACACCTGCAGTCAGGATCACACCTTTCACCTGCACTTACCTCAGCCTGCAGTCTGACCTGCCCTGGCTGCTTGGAAGGCCCAGCTTCAGCTTAATGCCACCACCAGGCCAGTCCTCCCAGTCTCGGCCCTAGTCCTCATGCAGGTAGCTGCTACCACCACCTGGGCTGTCCTGAGGAGGGGCACAGGGCATCCTATTATCCCTGGGTTCCCAGCTCTCAGTACAGTGACGTAGCATAGTTTTTGGAAAGAAAGTGGGTGTCACTCAGGGTCACCTCTCCCACCTCTCCTTCCCCAAGCTCCTGCCAGCTGTTTTGACCCCGGTTTACCCAAACCTAGAACTCCACATCTCACTGGGCAATCCAAAAGGAATGCAAACACTCAAGAATACAGTGTCACATCATGAAAGGTATAATCAGGGACACAGAGGAGGGCCTACTTCACACTCCCCACAAAATCCCTATGAACTCACAGTCCAGGTGTCGTGCCTTATGCTCCCTAGCCTGGCCTGCACCGTAGCCTCTCCCCTGTCTGCTCTCCTGCAGCCCTCCCACTGCTAGCTTCCCCCTGGGAATTTCAAGGCCCCTCTCATTATTCAGAAAGATACCACCTCTTCCATAGCTCTTACCATCCAGCCTCCTAGCTGACCTCAAGCCAATACTCCGCATAACTCAGCATGTCCAGGATGTCTTCTTATCCCAAGAGGAGCTAGACTGTAAAACAGGACAATTGTGGAAGCAAGGCCTTGGAATATCAAATTCTCTGTTTTGGGGATTTGGGCCTGGAGGGCTCCAGCCTGGAAGGTCTGTTCAGCCCAGCAGTTAAGGGGGATGAAAGGTACTAGATGGATGGGGTTGGAGGAGGTGGAGGCAAGGAGGGCGCCCCACCCAAATCCACGAATCTTTACTCCCAGGCCGACACCTTCATCATCGAGGCTGCGGACCTGGGCGTCATCTACAAGATCAAGCTCCGCCACGACAACACCAAGTGGTGCGCAGACTGGTACGTGGAGAAGGTGGAGATCTGGAACGACACCAACGAGGATGAGTTCCTGTTCCTGTGTGGACGCTGGCTGTCCCTGAAGAAGGAGGACGGGCGGCTGGAGAGGCTCTTTTATGAGAAGGTGCGTGAAAGGCAGGTGGGGCACCTGGGGGGATTCCACGGAAAACAAGGTGCCAGAGGCGTAATGGGCCTGGGTTGTGCTCCTCCTGACAGGAGTACACCGGGGACCGGAGCAGCAACTGCAGCAGCCCCGCTGACTTCTGGGAGATCACCCTGAGCTCCAAGATGGCCGACATCGACATCGCCACAGTGACGGGGCCCATGGCTGACTATGTTCAGGAGGGCCCAGGTAAGCCAAGCAGAGAGCTCATCAGAGTGGTGGCAGACACATGGAAATGTGTTTAAACTATTCCTGGACAGGCCGTGTATTAACCTCACTGTCATTTCACTTACATGTAACATTTTGTAGTTTACACACAGGTTCCTCACATGCTATTTCCATCCCCACAACAGCTCTGTGAACTGAGAGACACTGACCAAAACCACACATAGACTGCACGTTATTTCTCTAGGGAAAATGAGCTTATTTGGGATCAGCAGAGAGTTGCAACTTGGAGTCTACAACCAGGTCAAGCTACATGCAAGTCCCCACAGAACAAGGGAAGGAGAACTCTTTCATAGAGGAGAAAAGGAAGTTGGGAAGGCTGGAGTAAACCGAGTCCACAGCTTCTCGTTGGCTGAGTTGTTGCCAGGATAGGAGTCTTTCCTGGGCTCTGTCTGTTGTCACAGGGCATGAGAGCTCCCCCTTCTGGTCTCCTGACTATTTAATTAAAGTTTCTAGTTGTGTGTGTGTGTGTGTGTTTTCTCCTCTTGATGGAGTTCTTTTAATGAAAGCATCACTGGTGAGTCAGGTTTTCACTTCTCAGTAACTTTTTGTCCCTCAGTGTCAGGAAGGACGTTTCCTGGGTATAGTGTCCCATGTTGGAGAGAGAGTGTACAGATTGGAAACCTAATAAGATCGCTTTTGAGTAACAAGGAAGGAGGGAGAAATCTCAGGCATTTTTTTAAATCCAAAGTCCATGTTACCAAAATAATAGACTCTGGAGTTTACCTGAAGCTTTATATCTCCATCAGAGGTTTGGAAACACACTTCTGACAGAGCTGATCTGGATATCATGGGAAAGCTGTTTCATCAGATGTTGTATGCTTCAGTTCCAGGAAATATTTACTTTCATGTGACTGGATGATGTACATGTCCAATCAGGATTTAATTGTCTTCTTTGTCATATGAATCCAAGAGTCTATTCCTTGGAGTTTGGTAGCACAAGTGTTGGTTAACAGTACTTCCCAGGAGCTTTTCCAGCAAGATTGAAGATAGTCTTTTCCAATAAACAAAATATCCAGGTCACAAGGCATAATGCTTAAGATCTTTGTCTCCAAAGAGTATACCATGAAAAGATTGCTCTACAAATAACATGATTATTTTCAATAGAAATTGTATTAGAGTATCTCTCCTTTTATCAATTGTGGATCAGAAAAAGCAGAAGCCAAGTACATTGGGTGTACTGTGACCATCTTAAAGGGTGTGTATTGGTGAGTTCCAAAAGGAGTGGGTCTAAGATTTAGCAGAATCTATGGCAGTGGTTTTTGCTAAGGTATTTGGAGGGTTTCTACAGAAATTGCCATTGAATCTTAATAAAGCTATTAGTGCATTTGACTAAACCAGAGGATTGAGGGTGGTTAGCACAATTAAAGTATATTAAAACCAGCCAAATAGTGCAGACTTGTCAAAGTACCTGGGCTTCCCTGGTGGCTCAAATGGTAAAGGAAGCTGCCTGCAATGCAGGAGACCTGGGTTCGATTCCTAGGTTGGGAAGATCTCCTGGAGAAGGGTGTGACTACCCACTCCAGTATTCTTGCCTGGAGAATTCCATGGGCAGAGGAACCTGCTAGGCCACAGTCCATGGGGTTGCAAAGAGTCAGAAACAGCTGAGCGACTTAGCATGCACACACATCAAAGTACCTGACTAGTGAAATTAGTTCTTCAATCACTATGAAGTTTGAGAGGAATTTCTCAAGTAGGTATAATCTTTTCCAAAAGGGCTTTGTCCACAGAAGAGGCAGTAGTCTCTCTCTAGGGAAGGCTTCCATTCAGTGTGAAAACATACAGACCATGACTGAAGGATATTTATCTCCATGAGACGTAGGAAGTTGTATTAAACCCATTTGGCAGACCTCAAATGGTCCATTAGTAAGTTTACAATGTCCAGAAGCAATGCAAGCAGATTTTCCTGAGTTGTATTTCAGAGAAGTGGAAGAGTGAGGCAAGCACTTTTGTGGCCTTGTTAATGTTTCCTCACTAATACTGATTCATGGATGCTATCATTTCTCCAGTAGACCAATGGTTTGATGCAGGTACAGTGGTGAGGAGTGGGGATTTTACTCTCTGGTAAGACTGGGTTGTTGTTTGATTCAAACCAAATAGCTTTCTCTTTTTTTTATCAAACCAAGAACTGTTGAATTTCCAGTCTTGTTTTTCTTTTTTCTGAGGCCAACTGTTGGGCTTTTCTAGCTAGTTTTGCTAAGTTATCATCTGGGGGAAGTATCCCTTTGAACTGTTACAGAAGTTTGACTGCTATCAGTTCCTTTAAGGTCAGTATTCCTTACAGAAATGTCAGCAAGGTGATTTCCCTTAGTTTCCAGCGAGTCAAGTTTAGAAAGTCTCAAAATCTTATTAATAGCTAAAACTGCAAGTGAAAACATTGCATCCAATAATTCCTGAACATAGGGGCCATTTAAAAACTTATTTCCACTGGAAGTAAAGGAACTGTTTCCACAACATTCCAGAATCATGAGCTATTCCAAAAGCATATCTACCATCAGTATAAATGCTGGCAGTTTTGTCTTTGGCTGAAGTATGAGTCTGGGTAGGACTGGAAACCTCTTGAGATCACTTGTGAGTAACCATGTGTACCATAGGGCTAAAGTAACATCATCAAAGGAGTTGCAGTAGCACACCCAGCAAAATATTTCTCATTGTCACCTTTTGCATAGGAACCATCAGTGAACCATGAGAAGTCAGCATTACCCAAAAGAGTTTCCTGAAGAGCGTCAGGAGAGTCAAGAGGTGACCCGTCAGCATTAATCAGTAGAGAGGGACTTCATCATGGAGAGGAGAAGAGTAGCCTGGTTAAGGATATTGCAATGTAAATGAGTTATGTCAGGAGCAGTTAACAAAAGGACTTCATGGGAAGTGAGACAGTTGATTGACAAATGTTGAGTGTGATGAGAATTCAGGAGGGCTTCTACTGCATGAGGCACAAAAATGGTTCAAGATCTCATAAGGATTTTTTTGGTAGCCCTTACCCAAAAGGGCAGTAGCTTCAATGGCAAAGGGGGTATCCCATTGGCGCAGGCTCCAGTTGCTGGCTGTCATACCCTGTGGGCCAGTGGTTCTCCCTGTGTTTTAGGGCATGTACCCCAAGGCATATACCTACTTCTTCCTTCTCATATGCCAAAAGGGAAAAGAAAATCTGATCATTGAGATGCCCAAGGGCAGGTGGATTCATCAAACTCTTCTTTAAGGCCTTAAAAGCTATGTTATCTGCTTCTTCCCATAATGCTGCTGCTGCTGCTGCTGCTGCTGCTAAGTTGCTTCAGTCATGTCCGACTCTGTGCAACCTCATAGACAGCAGCCCACCAGGCTCCCCCGTCCTTGGGATTCTCCAGGCAAGAACACTGGAGTGGGTTGCCATTTCCTTCTCCATCCCATAATATTAGGTCAGTGCTATTATTGTTTAGTAAAACAAACACAGGTTTGACCATAAGAGAGAAATTTGGAATTCAATGTTCGCAATAACAAAGTAGCTCTAGAAAACCTAGCAGTCAGCACTTAATTTGGGGTTTGGGGAAATTTAGGACACTGTGAAGTCTGTCTGGAACTAGGTAAAACTTCTGATATCAGATGCCTTACATGTGGAAACTAGGGACTGAGGCAAACTACAGCTTTTCTTTGGCAATCTTATGTCCCTTCAAGGTTAAAAGCTTTAGCGAGTGGATACTGTCTTCTTAAAAGGAAGCTTGAGAAGGAGAGCAAAGAAACAAATCCTCCACATAGTGCGCCAAAGCAGATCCTTAGGGAAATTTTTATCATCCAGATCAGGCTTCAGGTTTTGTGAGAAATAGGAAGGACTCCTAGTAAAACCCTGAAGCGTTACTGTCCAGGTGATTTTTTTTTCTTCCAGAGTGAATGCATAAAGGTACTGACTAGCTTCTTCTACTGAAATACTAATTGAATGCACTGTGTAAATAAGCTACAGTAAAGAATTTGCTCCAGTGGGGATGGATAGTAGCATTTGAGGGTTAGGAACAATAGGGTGTTGAAGGATAACGTTGTTTTTATTGCTTGAGGTTCAGGAGAAACCTCTCTGCCTTTGGCTCTTACATTGTCTCATGGCAAAATGGAGAGTTACAGGAGCTAGTACAAGAGATAATGAAGCCTTGAGCCTTGTAATCTTCTGTTATTGACTTTGTGCCTGGAAGGGTTCTTCATTTATAGGACATTGATTAATTCTGAGAAGAGATTTTGAGAATCTGTTTGAATCTTGGTTGGAGGTGCACTGTGAATTTTGCCAGTATCGGTTAAGGATTTTGCCTTTAAGGAGGGTGGTAGCTGATTCAACTGGGACAAAGAATCAGTGTTTCCAGAACCATCTCTAGTACTGTCAGACACAGAGCAAATAAAAGAAGTCGTTTAACTCATCTGGTGGGCTGCTTTGATGACTACTGTCAAGTCCTAGAATTATTTCTCCTTTGGGGGAGAAAGAAATTCCAACATGATACTTCTGTAAGAAGTCTTGGCCTAATCAATCGATAGGGACAAAGGAACTAAGAAGAAAAAAAAAAAAGATGCATCTCTCAAAGGGCCTAAACAAAAGGAAATAGGTTCCGAGACAGGAACCTCTCGAGGTTCATTAGCAATCTCCACTATCTGAATTGATTAGTACTGTGGGGCAGGGGCTGTTTTAGTAGTGGGGTTGAGCCTTGGGAGTGTGGCTCTGGTGACATTTAGGACTGGGAGAGATTCATTCCCAAACTGGGGGAATGTTTCTCCAAGCCCGTTAAGAGGGAGGATTGGGACGAGCCCCTGTATTTTCGGTGAGCCCTGCCCTAGAGGATTGGGAGGACATTGGAGAGGCTCTGGGCTTCCCTGGTGGCTCAGATGGTAAAGACTCTGCCTGCAATGCAGGAGACCTGGGTTCAATCCTGGGTTGAGAAGATCCCGTGGAGAATGAAATGGCAACCCACTCAAGTATTCTTGCCTGGAGAATTCCATGGACAGAGGAGTCAGGAGGGCTACAGTCCATAGGGTTGAAAAGAGTCAGCCATGGTTGAGTGACTCTCACTTGGAGAGGTTATTTGGAGGGCTGACAGTGTCTAAAGCACTTAAAATTTGTAGCAATTGTTTTCCCCAGTGTCTTGGCTCTTTGCACTAACAGCAGAAACTAAAGGGTTTAGGTTTTGTTTAGGGGCCTTCAGTTACTGGAGATGAAGAATAACAATTTTGGCCCTCTTTCTTTTAGGTGACTCATCTAGAGTACAAGATAGGTGGTGTGCCAGGTTAAATAACCTGGAGTAGACCTCGTTTCCTATTCCATCCTGGCCGTTTTTTTCTGCTGGAAGGAAACGGTCCCTGTTAACAATTAATAAACATGGAATTAAAAGTTACCCAGGGGGATTAAATCATCTGAAATCAATTGTAATAGTTATGAGCAGGTTTATTAGATTTTTGTGTGCAAGTCTGAATTTTGTTTCAATCAACAGGCTTTTGGAAAAGCCTTAGGAATTGCCTGATGAAGTCACCTAGTGATTGCCTGAGGCTGATCGTATACAAGCATACCTCTTTTTTTTTTTTTTTTTTTCTTTGCACTTCACTTTATTGTGCTTCTGGGCATCCCTGGTGGCTTAGATGGTTAAAAAATCTGTCTGCAAGGTTGAAACCCTGAGTGGGGAAGATCCCTTGAAGAAGGGTATGGCAACCCACTCCAGTATTCTTGCCTGGAGAATTCCATGGACAGAAGAACCTGGTGAGCTACAGTCCATGGGATTGCAAAGAGTCAGCCACATCTGAGCAACTAATACACTTATAGTGCTTCACAGATTTTTTTTTTTTTTAACAAATTGAAGGTTTGTGGTAACCCTGGGTGGGGCAAGTCTATCAGTACCATTTTTCCAACAGTATTTGCTCATTTCCTGTCTTTGTGTCACATTTTGGTAATTATTGCAATATTTCAAGCTTCCCCTTTTTTGCTATATATTTTACTTATAAAACTTGACTCATATACATGATTTGATATGGCTTTCTAAAAATTTTATTGCAGTATAGTTACCTTACAATGTTGTGTTAACTTCTACTGCATAGCAAAACGTATACATATATCCCCTCTCTTTTGGACTGTCCTCCCATTTAGGACACTACAGTGCTTTAAGTAGAGTTCCCTGTCTCTGCAGTATGTTCCCATCAGTTGTCTACTTTATACATAGTATCAACAGTGGATATGTGTCAGTCCCAGTCTCCCAATTCATCCCATCCTACCCTTTCCCCCTTGGGAAAGGTTCCTTTCAAAATATTACTACTAATTGACAAGGCACCTGGTCACCCAAGAGATCTGATAGAGATGTACAATGAGATGAATGTTTTCACACCTGCTAACACAGTATTCATTCTGCATCCCATGGATCAGGGAGTAATTTTGACTGTCAAGTCTTACTCTTTAACAAATACAGTTCATACAGTTATAGCTTCTATAGATAGTGATTCCTCTAATGAGCCTGGGAAACGTAAAATGGAAACCTCTAGAATGCACCATTCTAGATGCCACTAAAAGCGTTCGTGGTTCATGGGAAGAGGTTCAAATTATGAGCATTAAGAGGAGCTTGAAAGAAGTTAACTCCAGCCCTCACGGATGACTTTGAGGGGTTCAAGACTTCAGTAGTGGAAGTTACTGCAGATACGCTGGAAATAGCAAGAGAGCTCGACTTAAAAGTGGAGCCTGAAGACGTGACTGCATTGCTGCCATCTCATGATAAAACTTTAACAAACGAGAAGTTGCTTATATGGATGAGTAAAGAAAGTGGTTTTTTGAAAAAGAATCTTCTCCCGGTGAAGATACTGTGAAGATTGTTGCAATGACAACAAAAGATTTAGAATATTGTTTAAACTTAGTGGATAAAGCAGTGACAGGGTCTGAGAAGACTGACTCCAATTTTGAAAGACGTTCTGCTGTGGGTAAAATGTTATCAAAGAGCATTGTACACTACAGAGAAATTGTACATGAAAGGAAGAGTCAGTTGATGTAGCAAACTTCACTGTTGTCTTATTTTAGGAAATTGCCACAGCCACCCCAGGCTGGAGCAACAACCACCTTGGTCAGTCTGCAGTCATCAACATAGAAGCAAGATCATCCACTGGGGGAAAAATATGACTCACTGAAGGCTCAGATGGTGGTTAGCATTTTTTAGCAATAACGTATGTTTAAATTAAGGCATGTAAGTTTTTTAGATATAATGCTATTGCACACTTCATAGATTACAGTCTGTGGTTGTTGTTGTTCAGGCACCAAGTCGTGTCCAACTCTTTGTGACGCCATGGACTGCAGCATGCCAGGCTTCCCTGCCCCTCACCATCTCCTGGAGTTTGCCCAAGTTCATGTCCATAGAATTGGTGATGCCATCCAACCATCTCATCCTCCATCACCCTCTTTCCCTTCTGCCTTCAATCTTTCCCAGCATCGGAGTCTTTTCCAATGAGTCAGCTGTTTGCATCAGATGGCATATCCACTGGTCAGCCAAAAAATTTATGTGATGCACTTTATTGCAATATTTGCCTTATTGCCGTGGTCCAAAACTGAACCTGCAATATTTTCAAGGTATTTCTATAGTGAGATAACAGGATGGACTCCCAGTTGTGATTCTAGACATCTTTTAGGATTTTCCCAATTAATAGTTTGCATTCATTGCTGTGCCTGGCCTTTACCACCAAGCACATGAACTAGTTGACATGTTAGAGAAGCCAGGTTGATGAGTTTGAATGACTATATTAAATCCTTCCTCAGATCTGTAAGGATCTCTGGTTGCTTTGGGAAAATCTTTGACTTTGGCTCACAGTTCAGCTTTAGTCCAGGGACTATAAGAAATTAAGGATTTAAGAGGGAGGAGATCAAGAAGATAGAGTAGAAGACCGAGCCCGCCTCGCACTATGAACATGTCTAAAATACATCTACGTGTGGAACCGCTCTCACTGGAAACACACTGGGGAGCGGAAGAGACAAAGAGCTGCGTGGAGTCAGGTAGGAAGGGAAGAGAAGTGATCGGGTTGGGACTGGTGCCCCTAGGAAAGAACGTAGAAGAATCAGGGATTACACAGGCTAGGAGATCCTCCCTGGGGAGTGAGCAGTTTGGACCACATATTGGGCATCCCTGCCCTGGGGTCTGATACTGAGGAGATGACTCCCCATAACTGATTTGAAAATCTGTGGGACTTACAGGAGGGCTGTAAGAAACCTAGATTCCACACAATAAGTTCCAGACAACTTACTCCTGGGATCAAATAGGAAGAAGCAGACTGAAACTGCCCAGGACCCTTGGCCCACTTCCCACATCGACTGCCCACTCCACCACTCTAGCTCCAGCACAGCTCCGCTAGGGTGAAGTCTGTCATAGCCGATGAGAGTGTGTGATTGTGGGGAACAGAGGCTGCTGGGACCTGGAATTCATCTGAATGGGGTGAGCATGGCCATTTCTGGCACTTGCAGAGATGGTGCATCAAAAGCACACTGAAGCTCTAATTGATATACCAGGACCGCCTCAGTGCATGCCCTTGGCCACACCAGGGGCCCACTCTGACCTCTCTCGCTGCAACACTACTCCTTTCTAGGATGAAAGTGATGGGGAAGTACACACACTTAGAGGAAATAGATCTGATTTGAACCTGACCCTCAGGACTTCTGCCTTAGCATGCTGGACCTCTGGGAGAGCAAACTCCAGGAGATGGTGCAGGACAGGGAAGCCTGGCGTGCTGCAGCCCAAGGGGCTGAAAAGAGTTGGAGATGACTGAGTAATGAACAGCAGCAGCGCTGGACCTGAGCCCAACCCTAGAAGGGCAGGGCTGGCCACTGAGCACTGCAGAAGCCCTGGCTCACTCCTGGCTCCGGCTCCCGCCTCTCCATCTCCAGCCCCACTTCCCACCCCGGTGAGAGTTGCCAGCACACCCGAGGGGAAGGCGCGACCTGTGCTGACTCCAGATCCAGCTGTCTTGCCAAAGCCACTGGGCACACACAGATGGATAGGACCGCTCCCACACAAGGAAGCCCCTTCAAGACTGGGACAAGAAACTGTTTTTTACCTAATTTGATAGAGAGAGAGGAAGTTAAGCAAAACGAGAAGGCAGAGGAATTTGTTTCAAATGAAAGAGCAAGACAAAAGAGCCTGAAAAATGACAAATAAAACAGAGATAAATAATTTACCAGATGAAGAGTTGAAAGCATTAATTATAAAAACGCTAACTGAACCGGGGAAGAGCAAAGACAGGCACAGCGAGAATTTCAACAAGGAACTGGAAAGTATTAAAAGGAACCAATCAGAGCTGAAGAATACAATAACCGAAATGAAAAACACACAAGAAGGAATTAACAGCTGGTGAAGTGGTACCAAAAAAGATGTCATTTTCATCACAGGCGACTGGAGTGCAAAAGTAGGAATTCAAGAGATACTTGGAGTAGCGGGCAAGTTTGGCCTTGAAGTACCAAATGAAGCAGGGCAAAGGGCTAACAGAGTCTGGCCAAGAGAACCTCCTCTTCCAACAATACAAGAGACGACTGTACACGTGGACATCACCAGATGGTCAGTACTGAAATCAGATTGATGATATTCTTTGCGGCCGAAGATGGAGAAGTTCTATACAGTCAGCAGAATCAAGACCAGGAGGTGACTGTGGCTCAGATCATGAACTCCTTATTGCAAAATTCAGACTGAAACTGAAGAAAGTAGGGAAAACCACTAGACCATTCAGGTATGATCTAAATCAAATCCCTTACGATTATACAGTGAAAGTGACAGATTCAAGGGATTAGCTCTTATAGACAGAGTGCCTGAAGAACTATGGACAGAGGCTCATCTCATTGTATAGGAGGCAGTGTTCCAGACCATCCCCAAGAAAAAGACGTACAAAAGGCAAAATGGTTGTCTGAAGAAGCCTTACAAATAGCTGAGAAAAGAAGAGAAAGGCAAAGGAGGAAAGGAAAGATATACCCATTTGAATGCAGAGTTCCAAAGAATAGCAAGGTGAAATGAGAAAACCTTCTTAAGTGATCAGTGCAAAGAAATAGAGGCAAATAATAGAATGGGAAAGTTACAGATCTTTTCAAGAAAATTAGAGATATAAAGAGAATATTTCATGTAAAGTTGGGCACAATAAGGACAGAAATGGTATCAACCTAACAGAAGCAGAAGATATTAAGAAAAGGTAGCAAGAATACAGAGAAGAGCTATACAAGAAAGATCTTAAAGACCCAGATAACCATGATAGTGTGATCTCTCACCTAGAGCCAGACATCCTGGAATGCAAAGTCAAGTGGGCCTTAGGAAGCATCACTACGAACAAAGCTAGTGGAGGTGATGGAATTCCAGTTGAGCTATTTCAAGTCCTAAAAGATGATGCTGTGAAAGTGCTGCACTCCATATGCCAGCAAATTTGGAAAACTCAGCAGTGGTCACAGGACTGGAAAAGGTCAGTTTTCATTCCAATCCCAGAGAAAGGCAATGCCAAAGAATGTTCAAGCTACCACACAATTGCATTTATCTCACACCCTAGCAAAGTAATGCTCAAAATTCCCCAAGAAAGGCTTCAATAGTAAGTGAACCGAGAACTTCCAGATGTTCAAGTTGGATTTAGAAAAGGCCAAGGAACCAGAGATCAAATTGCCAAAATCGGTTGGATCATTGAAAAAGCAAGAGAGTTCCAGAAAAACATCTACTTCTGCTTTATTGAATATGCTAAAGCCTTTGACTGTGTGGATCACGACAAATTGTGGAAAATTCTTCAAGAGATGGGAATACCAGACCACCTTACCTGCGTCCTGAGAAATCTGTATGCAGGTCAGGAAGCAACAGTTAGAACCGGACGTGGAACAACGGACTGGTTCCAAACTGGGAAAGGAATACGTCAAGGCTGTATATTGTCACCCTGCTTATTTAACTTCTATGCAGAGCACATCAGACACAACTGAGAACCAGGCTCCCCCGTCCTTGGGATTCTCCAGGCAAGAACACTGGAGTGGGTTGCCATTTCCTTCTCCATCCCATAATATTAGGTCAGTGCTATTATTGTTTAGTAAAACAAACACAGGTTTGACCATAAGAGAGAAATTTGGAATTCAATGTTCGCAATAACAAAGTAGCTCTAGAAAACCTAGCAGTCAGCACTTAATTTGGGGTTTGGGGAAATTTAGGACACTGTGAAGTCTGTCTGGAACTAGGTAAAACTTCTGATATCAGATGCCTTACATGTGGAAACTAGGGACTGAGGCAAACTACAGCTTTTCTTTGGCAATCTTATGTCCCTTCAAGGTTAAAAGCTTTAGCGAGTGGATACTGTCTTCTTAAAAGGAAGCTTGAGAAGGAGAGCAAAGAAACAAATCCTCCACATAGTGCGCCAAAGCAGATCCTTAGGGAAATTTTTATCATCCAGATCAGGCTTCAGGTTTTGTGAGAAATAGGAAGGACTCCTAGTAAAACCCTGAAGCGTTACTGTCCAGGTGATTTTTTTTTCTTCCAGAGTGAATGCATAAAGGTACTGACTAGCTTCTTCTACTGAAATACTAATTGAATGCACTGTGTAAATAAGCTACAGTAAAGAATTTGCTCCAGTGGGGATGGATAGTAGCATTTGAGGGTTAGGAACAATAGGGTGTTGAAGGATAACGTTGTTTTTATTGCTTGAGGTTCAGGAGAAACCTCTCTGCCTTTGGCTCTTACATTGTCTCATGGCAAAATGGAGAGTTACAGGAGCTAGTACAAGAGATAATGAAGCCTTGAGCCTTGTAATCTTCTGTTATTGACTTTGTGCCTGGAAGGGTTCTTCATTTATAGGACATTGATTAATTCTGAGAAGAGATTTTGAGAATCTGTTTGAATCTTGGTTGGAGGTGCACTGTGAATTTTGCCAGTATCGGTTAAGGATTTTGCCTTTAAGGAGGGTGGTAGCTGATTCAACTGGGACAAAGAATCAGTGTTTCCAGAACCATCTCTAGTACTGTCAGACACAGAGCAAATAAAAGAAGTCGTTTAACTCATCTGGTGGGCTGCTTTGATGACTACTGTCAAGTCCTAGAATTATTTCTCCTTTGGGGGAGAAAGAAATTCCAACATGATACTTCTGTAAGAAGTCTTGGCCTAATCAATCGATAGGGACAAAGGAACTAAGAAGAAAAAAAAAAAAGATGCATCTCTCAAAGGGCCTAAACAAAAGGAAATAGGTTCCGAGACAGGAACCTCTCGAGGTTCATTAGCAATCTCCACTATCTGAATTGATTAGTACTGTGGGGCAGGGGCTGTTTTAGTAGTGGGGTTGAGCCTTGGGAGTGTGGCTCTGGTGACATTTAGGACTGGGAGAGATTCATTCCCAAACTGGGGGAATGTTTCTCCAAGCCCGTTAAGAGGGAGGATTGGGACGAGCCCCTGTATTTTCGGTGAGCCCTGCCCTAGAGGATTGGGAGGACATTGGAGAGGCTCTGGGCTTCCCTGGTGGCTCAGATGGTAAAGACTCTGCCTGCAATGCAGGAGACCTGGGTTCAATCCTGGGTTGAGAAGATCCCGTGGAGAATGAAATGGCAACCCACTCAAGTATTCTTGCCTGGAGAATTCCATGGACAGAGGAGTCAGGAGGGCTACAGTCCATAGGGTTGAAAAGAGTCAGCCATGGTTGAGTGACTCTCACTTGGAGAGGTTATTTGGAGGGCTGACAGTGTCTAAAGCACTTAAAATTTGTAGCAATTGTTTTCCCCAGTGTCTTGGCTCTTTGCACTAACAGCAGAAACTAAAGGGTTTAGGTTTTGTTTAGGGGCCTTCAGTTACTGGAGATGAAGAATAACAATTTTGGCCCTCTTTCTTTTAGGTGACTCATCTAGAGTACAAGATAGGTGGTGTGCCAGGTTAAATAACCTGGAGTAGACCTCGTTTCCTATTCCATCCTGGCCGTTTTTTTCTGCTGGAAGGAAACGGTCCCTGTTAACAATTAATAAACATGGAATTAAAAGTTACCCAGGGGGATTAAATCATCTGAAATCAATTGTAATAGTTATGAGCAGGTTTATTAGATTTTTGTGTGCAAGTCTGAATTTTGTTTCAATCAACAGGCTTTTGGAAAAGCCTTAGGAATTGCCTGATGAAGTCACCTAGTGATTGCCTGAGGCTGATCGTATACAAGCATACCTCTTTTTTTTTTTTTTTTTTCTTTGCACTTCACTTTATTGTGCTTCTGGGCATCCCTGGTGGCTTAGATGGTTAAAAAATCTGTCTGCAAGGTTGAAACCCTGAGTGGGGAAGATCCCTTGAAGAAGGGTATGGCAACCCACTCCAGTATTCTTGCCTGGAGAATTCCATGGACAGAAGAACCTGGTGAGCTACAGTCCATGGGATTGCAAAGAGTCAGCCACATCTGAGCAACTAATACACTTATAGTGCTTCACAGATTTTTTTTTTTTTTAACAAATTGAAGGTTTGTGGTAACCCTGGGTGGGGCAAGTCTATCAGTACCATTTTTCCAACAGTATTTGCTCATTTCCTGTCTTTGTGTCACATTTTGGTAATTATTGCAATATTTCAAGCTTCCCCTTTTTTGCTATATATTTTACTTATAAAACTTGACTCATATACATGATTTGATATGGCTTTCTAAAAATTTTATTGCAGTATAGTTACCTTACAATGTTGTGTTAACTTCTACTGCATAGCAAAACGTATACATATATCCCCTCTCTTTTGGACTGTCCTCCCATTTAGGACACTACAGTGCTTTAAGTAGAGTTCCCTGTCTCTGCAGTATGTTCCCATCAGTTGTCTACTTTATACATAGTATCAACAGTGGATATGTGTCAGTCCCAGTCTCCCAATTCATCCCATCCTACCCTTTCCCCCTTGGGAAAGGTTCCTTTCAAAATATTACTACTAATTGACAAGGCACCTGGTCACCCAAGAGATCTGATAGAGATGTACAATGAGATGAATGTTTTCACACCTGCTAACACAGTATTCATTCTGCATCCCATGGATCAGGGAGTAATTTTGACTGTCAAGTCTTACTCTTTAACAAATACAGTTCATACAGTTATAGCTTCTATAGATAGTGATTCCTCTAATGAGCCTGGGAAACGTAAAATGGAAACCTCTAGAATGCACCATTCTAGATGCCACTAAAAGCGTTCGTGGTTCATGGGAAGAGGTTCAAATTATGAGCATTAAGAGGAGCTTGAAAGAAGTTAACTCCAGCCCTCACGGATGACTTTGAGGGGTTCAAGACTTCAGTAGTGGAAGTTACTGCAGATACGCTGGAAATAGCAAGAGAGCTCGACTTAAAAGTGGAGCCTGAAGACGTGACTGCATTGCTGCCATCTCATGATAAAACTTTAACAAACGAGAAGTTGCTTATATGGATGAGTAAAGAAAGTGGTTTTTTGAAAAAGAATCTTCTCCCGGTGAAGATACTGTGAAGATTGTTGCAATGACAACAAAAGATTTAGAATATTGTTTAAACTTAGTGGATAAAGCAGTGACAGGGTCTGAGAAGACTGACTCCAATTTTGAAAGACGTTCTGCTGTGGGTAAAATGTTATCAAAGAGCATTGTACACTACAGAGAAATTGTACATGAAAGGAAGAGTCAGTTGATGTAGCAAACTTCACTGTTGTCTTATTTTAGGAAATTGCCACAGCCACCCCAGGCTGGAGCAACAACCACCTTGGTCAGTCTGCAGTCATCAACATAGAAGCAAGATCATCCACTGGGGGAAAAATATGACTCACTGAAGGCTCAGATGGTGGTTAGCATTTTTTAGCAATAACGTATGTTTAAATTAAGGCATGTAAGTTTTTTAGATATAATGCTATTGCACACTTCATAGATTACAGTCTGTGGTTGTTGTTGTTCAGGCACCAAGTCGTGTCCAACTCTTTGTGACGCCATGGACTGCAGCATGCCAGGCTTCCCTGCCCCTCACCATCTCCTGGAGTTTGCCCAAGTTCATGTCCATAGAATTGGTGATGCCATCCAACCATCTCATCCTCCATCACCCTCTTTCCCTTCTGCCTTCAATCTTTCCCAGCATCGGAGTCTTTTCCAATGAGTCAGCTGTTTGCATCAGATGGCATATCCACTGGTCAGCCAAAAAATTTATGTGATGCACTTTATTGCAATATTTGCCTTATTGCCGTGGTCCAAAACTGAACCTGCAATATTTTCAAGGTATTTCTATAGTGAGATAACAGGATGGACTCCCAGTTGTGATTCTAGACATCTTTTAGGATTTTCCCAATTAATAGTTTGCATTCATTGCTGTGCCTGGCCTTTACCACCAAGCACATGAACTAGTTGACATGTTAGAGAAGCCAGGTTGATGAGTTTGAATGACTATATTAAATCCTTCCTCAGATCTGTAAGGATCTCTGGTTGCTTTGGGAAAATCTTTGACTTTGGCTCACAGTTCAGCTTTAGTCCAGGGACTATAAGAAATTAAGGATTTAAGAGGGAGGAGATCAAGAAGATAGAGTAGAAGACCGAGCCCGCCTCGCACTATGAACATGTCTAAAATACATCTACGTGTGGAACCGCTCTCACTGGAAACACACTGGGGAGCGGAAGAGACAAAGAGCTGCGTGGAGTCAGGTAGGAAGGGAAGAGAAGTGATCGGGTTGGGACTGGTGCCCCTAGGAAAGAACGTAGAAGAATCAGGGATTACACAGGCTAGGAGATCCTCCCTGGGGAGTGAGCAGTTTGGACCACATATTGGGCATCCCTGCCCTGGGGTCTGATACTGAGGAGATGACTCCCCATAACTGATTTGAAAATCTGTGGGACTTACAGGAGGGCTGTAAGAAACCTAGATTCCACACAATAAGTTCCAGACAACTTACTCCTGGGATCAAATAGGAAGAAGCAGACTGAAACTGCCCAGGACCCTTGGCCCACTTCCCACATCGACTGCCCACTCCACCACTCTAGCTCCAGCACAGCTCCGCTAGGGTGAAGTCTGTCATAGCCGATGAGAGTGTGTGATTGTGGGGAACAGAGGCTGCTGGGACCTGGAATTCATCTGAATGGGGTGAGCATGGCCATTTCTGGCACTTGCAGAGATGGTGCATCAAAAGCACACTGAAGCTCTAATTGATATACCAGGACCGCCTCAGTGCATGCCCTTGGCCACACCAGGGGCCCACTCTGACCTCTCTCGCTGCAACACTACTCCTTTCTAGGATGAAAGTGATGGGGAAGTACACACACTTAGAGGAAATAGATCTGATTTGAACCTGACCCTCAGGACTTCTGCCTTAGCATGCTGGACCTCTGGGAGAGCAAACTCCAGGAGATGGTGCAGGACAGGGAAGCCTGGCGTGCTGCAGCCCAAGGGGCTGAAAAGAGTTGGAGATGACTGAGTAATGAACAGCAGCAGCGCTGGACCTGAGCCCAACCCTAGAAGGGCAGGGCTGGCCACTGAGCACTGCAGAAGCCCTGGCTCACTCCTGGCTCCGGCTCCCGCCTCTCCATCTCCAGCCCCACTTCCCACCCCGGTGAGAGTTGCCAGCACACCCGAGGGGAAGGCGCGACCTGTGCTGACTCCAGATCCAGCTGTCTTGCCAAAGCCACTGGGCACACACAGATGGATAGGACCGCTCCCACACAAGGAAGCCCCTTCAAGACTGGGACAAGAAACTGTTTTTTACCTAATTTGATAGAGAGAGAGGAAGTTAAGCAAAACGAGAAGGCAGAGGAATTTGTTTCAAATGAAAGAGCAAGACAAAAGAGCCTGAAAAATGACAAATAAAACAGAGATAAATAATTTACCAGATGAAGAGTTGAAAGCATTAATTATAAAAACGCTAACTGAACCGGGGAAGAGCAAAGACAGGCACAGCGAGAATTTCAACAAGGAACTGGAAAGTATTAAAAGGAACCAATCAGAGCTGAAGAATACAATAACCGAAATGAAAAACACACAAGAAGGAATTAACAGCTGGTGAAGTGGTACCAAAAAAGATGTCATTTTCATCACAGGCGACTGGAGTGCAAAAGTAGGAATTCAAGAGATACTTGGAGTAGCGGGCAAGTTTGGCCTTGAAGTACCAAATGAAGCAGGGCAAAGGGCTAACAGAGTCTGGCCAAGAGAACCTCCTCTTCCAACAATACAAGAGACGACTGTACACGTGGACATCACCAGATGGTCAGTACTGAAATCAGATTGATGATATTCTTTGCGGCCGAAGATGGAGAAGTTCTATACAGTCAGCAGAATCAAGACCAGGAGGTGACTGTGGCTCAGATCATGAACTCCTTATTGCAAAATTCAGACTGAAACTGAAGAAAGTAGGGAAAACCACTAGACCATTCAGGTATGATCTAAATCAAATCCCTTACGATTATACAGTGAAAGTGACAGATTCAAGGGATTAGCTCTTATAGACAGAGTGCCTGAAGAACTATGGACAGAGGCTCATCTCATTGTATAGGAGGCAGTGTTCCAGACCATCCCCAANGAAGAAAGTAGGGAAAACCACTAGACCATTCAGGTATGATCTAAATCAAATCCCTTACGATTATACAGTGAAAGTGACAGATTCAAGGGATTAGCTCTTATAGACAGAGTGCCTGAAGAACTATGGACAGAGGCTCATCTCATTGTATAGGAGGCAGTGTTCCAGACCATCCCCAAGAAAAAGACGTACAAAAGGCAAAATGGTTGTCTGAAGAAGCCTTACAAATAGCTGAGAAAAGAAGAGAAAGGCAAAGGAGGAAAGGAAAGATATACCCATTTGAATGCAGAGTTCCAAAGAATAGCAAGGTGAAATGCGAAAACCTTCTTAAGTGATCAGTGCAAAGAAATAGAGGCAAATAATAGAATGGGAAAGTTACAGATCTTTTCAAGAAAATTAGAGATATAAAGAGAATATTTCATGTAAAGTTGGGCACAATAAGGACAGAAATGGTATCAACCTAACAGAAGCAGAAGATATTAAGAAAAGGTAGCAAGAATACAGAGAAGAGCTATACAAGAAAGATCTTAAAGACCCAGATAACCATGATAGTGTGATCGCTCACCTAGAGCCAGACATCCTGGAATGCAAAGTCAAGTGGGCCTTAGGAAGCATCACTACGAACAAAGCTAGTGGAGGTGATGGAATTCCAGTTGAGCTATTTCAAGTCCTAAAAGATGATGCTGTGAAAGTGCTGCACTCCATATGCCAGCAAATTTGGAAAACTCAGCAGTGGTCACAGGACTGGAAAAGGTCAGTTTTCATTCCAATCCCAGAGAAAGGCAATGCCAAAGAATGTTCAAGCTACCACACAATTGCATTTATCTCACACCCTAGCAAAGTAATGCTCAAAATTCCCCAAGAAAGGCTTCAATAGTAAGTGAACCGAGAACTTCCAGATGTTCAAGTTGGATTTAGAAAAGGCCAAGGAACCAACCCCAATCCTGAATCCTCCGCCCACCTTCCTCCCCACCTCATCCCTCTGCGTTGTCCCATGAAGCTTTGAGTGCCCTACTTTCGTGCATCAAACCTGCACTGATCATCTGTTTTACATATGGTAATTAGGAGAAGGTTTTCCAACCTGTTTCAGTTCGTAACTACAAGTAACAAACATGAAGCATTTCTTTTCTTACCCATAAAAGTTCAAAGAGAAACACAGGGCTGATACAGCAGCGCCAGCGAATTCAGGGTCCTAGGCTCTTTCAACCTGACCAAACTAGCAGTCCTCGAAGTGGCTTCCATCGTAAAAGTTGCCCATGGTTCCAAGATGAACTGGAGCCGGAGCTCCAAATATCACATCCACATCCCGAGCAGAATGACTGGAAGGGTAAGGAGCAAAAAGGCGTTCCTCCCAGTTGAGTCAGACCCTTTAAAAGAAAATTTCCCAACATCTTATATATCATGACCACCCCTAGCTGTAAGGAGAATGGACACTGGCTGGGCAACTAGAACTCTAAGCATGTTTCCTGAGCAGGTTTTCACGCTGTTTAAAACCTGCTTTGGAAATGAATGCCTTCTAGAACTTTCATTTATCGTGTTACACATATAAATACCGTTTTATTTTTCTTCTCTAAATTCCTACTTTTCATGACAATTTGCTTTTGCCAACCTCATTTTTACATCCATAGTGTGCTTCTCAGGTGTCTACCCTGTACTTGGGTGGCATTTATTGCTCTCGCCCCACTTTGCATGCGAGTGCTGGGTGCAGCTAAGCTAACTGGTCAGTGGGGCTTTCAGATGTCACAGTGATCTCTCTTTGATCTTCATTTGGGAGTTACCAACTCCCTCATTCCGTGGAGGGTGCATGCTAAATTGTTTTAGACATGTCTGACTCTTTGTGACGCTGTGGACTATAGCCCGCCAGGCTCCTCTGTCCATGGAATTCTCCAGGCAACAATACTGGAGTGGACTGCCATGCCCACCTCTGGGGGATCTTCCCTACCCAGGAATCAAACCCACGTCTCCTGCATTGACAAGTGCGTTCTTTACCATTCACGCCACATGGGAAGCCCCCTTGGAGGGTAGACACTCCCCATAGATAGCTCATCAGTCTGAAAATCTCTGTTTGTCTCAGAGACAAGGGAGCTGAGATCAGTGCCTCCAGAGGTCATTCCAAGTCTCCAAGCCCACCCTGGTCCCCTCTGGCCTGTGATGAGGCTGGGCTCCCACAATCTCTTGCAGTTATCCCCTACTACGTGTCAGTCACCACGGGGAAGCACAGGGATGCAGCCACCGACAGTCGGGCCTACGTCATCCTCATCGGGCAGGAGGACGAGCGCAGTAACCGCATCTGGCTGGACTATCCCCGGGGGAAGAAGGGCTTCAGCCGCGGCTCCGTGGAGGAGTTCTATGTCGCCGGCTTGGATGTGGGCGTCATCAAGAAAATAGAGGTGCTGGGCTCTAGGGCCTCAGGGTGGTGACCCCCAGGGAAGGAAGGCGCTGACCTACACGCGGGTGGGAGGCTGAGTGGGCCTGACCTGAGCCCCGCTCAGCACAGGCAGCACAGGAAGCGCTCCTGGCCTCTGTCTTAACTGGCTGGGCAACCTTGGATGCCTCACCTGCCCCTCCAGATCCATTCTCACCCACCCAGAGGGATGTCTGCATGTTAGTTTTTGCTCTGTAACAAGTCACTCCAAACTTAGTAACCTAAGGCCTTACAAATGTATGGCCAGGAGTCCAGGCCTGGGTTAGCTGTGTCTTCTCCTCAAGGTCTCACTGGGCTGAAGTCAGAGTTGCCGCCAGGTCTCTGGTCTTGTCTGAGACTTGGGGTCCTGTCCTAAGCTCAGTGACTGTGGGAGGAAATCAGTTCCCTTGTGGTGGGAGGACCAAGGCCAAGGGCTGCCTGCATTCTCTGCCATGTGGCCCTCTTCAAAGCCAGGCAACGTGTTTCCTCAAAGCCATTCAGAGAGGAGCTCTTCTGTTTCAAACCTCTGTGATGTCATCCCTCTCTGTTGTCTACACCTACTTTTGAAGGGCTCACCTAATTAGGTCAGGCCCACCTAGAATAATCTTTTGATGAACTCAGGGTCATCTGACTAGAGACCTTCATTGCTCTGCAAACTCTTCCCACCTTCACAGGAGGGACTTGGATCAGTGAGTGCAGAGCACGCTGGAAGGCAGCACTGAAGACGGGGTGGGAG
>SJYX01023551.1:54594-179232 GCA_006410675.1 Oreotragus oreotragus | reverse complement strand
GTTTCCGGGTGGTCTTTGGCCAATCATTCTAATTCAGAGTCTTTCCTGGTGGCACACGCATCACTCAGCCAAGATGGATGCTAGCGAGAGGGATTCCAGGAAGTGGACGGACACCTGGTGTCTCCTTTAGGCCTTTCCCGAACTCTTCCGGTTGGTGGTGGCTTATTAGTTCCATATTCCTTATCAGGATCTCCTGTCATAAAACAACTCATGCACATGGTTACTATGGTGCCTGGCCAGGGTGGGCGGTTTCAATCAGTGTGCCTCCCCTAACAGAAAGACATTCCAACTGGGAAGAAAAGATGCTCAAACTCATGAAGCTTAACACCTGAGGGGACCGCAACAACACGGACACTGATGTGGGCTTATTTTGTGTTGGATGTTTCTCTAAGCCCTTTGACTGTATTGACACACTTATTTCTACCAACACCTCTGTGAGGCCTGTTATTATCATCCCCATTTTAGAGATGAGACAACTGAGACACAGCAGGGTCAAGTCATGCTGCGAAAGGTCCCATAGCCAGTAAGCTTTGGCCCTGGACAGTGCACCTAGGTGGCCCCAGTCTTAAGCCTTAGGTTCTACTTCCTCTTAAGATAGTTATCAGTAATGAGAGTACTGGTGGACCTCTTTAGTTCTTCTAGAAAGCACCTGTCTGCGTCTTTCATTAAATCCCCAACTTAGTCCTAGGTTTTGTTTGGTTTTCTGTGTTCGGCCATTGTCCTCCAAGCCATCCCTGACCCCTGATATTTTAAGCATCAGAGGGCAGAGACCCAGAACCCAAGCCTAAGGCTTGTGCAACCCACCCACAGCCACTCGCCTCTGAAACCACACAGCTGTCTCCCACAGATCTTGCCCAGCTTCTTAGCAATGTCTAAAACACTTCCACTAAAGCTGGCGGGCAGAATCCTTTCTGAGCTCTCACAGCTCCTACCTCTGGCCTTGCATGTGTCGGACACTCAATAAGTCTGTCTGGAGGGTGGCAGAGGTAAGGATGGGAGGGCTGGTGCTGGAGGGGGATGAAGTTGCTGAAGCTCTTGTGGCCAGGGAGAGGCTTCTTCTCATGGACAGAGCAGTCCGTGAGAGTGGGAACTCTGCTCATCTTAAGCAGCTTGTGTCTGGGGGGATCCAATGAGAAGAGTTTTGGCCTCTCTTCTCTCAGCACTCCTGTGCTCTTATTGTGCAAGTCCTGTTTCCTCCTGGAATTCTCTCCTGAACTGTTCTCCCCTGATAGTGACTGTAATCATGGTTAACATTCAGTGAGCGCCTACTCCCTGCCAGGCACCATTGGAAGTGCTCTCTCTATATATGTAGAGAGAGTTAATATATACATATAATTATATTTATATTCACTATAATGATAATACAATTATATATATTAACTCACAACAAATAAAGTGCCTGAGGCATAGAAAGGTGAAGTAATTAATGCCCCAAGGTCACTCAGGTAGTCAGCAGAGGAGCTGGGATTTGAACTCATGTAATTGTGGAAATAAAACGGAGGTCAAATGAGAACAGAGGCTGTATCTTTCCAGCTTGCTACAGCAACAGTGTGAGCACGATCACTTGGTTTGGCAGAGGCCGAAGGCTCTCAGGACCCTGGAAAAGCTTCAGAGCGCAGCATTATTTGAGGCATGGGAGAACTGGAGGAGAGCTAACTAGAATCGAGGCAGCTCATCTGATTGGATTCAGTTCAGTCACTGAGTTGTGTCCAATTCTTTGCAACCCCATGGACTGCAGCATGCCGGGCTCTCCTGTCCATCACCAACTCCCGGAGTTTACTCAAACTCATGTCCATTGAGTCAGTGATGCCATCCAGCCATCTCATCCTCTGTCGTCCCCTTCTCCTCCTGCCCCCAGTCTCTCCCAGCATCAGGGTGTTTTCCAGTGAGTCAGTTCTTCACATCAGGTAGCCAAAATATTGGAGTTTCAGCTTCAGCATCAGTCCTTCCAATGAATATTCAGGACTGATTTCCTTGAGGATTGACTGGTTGGATCTCCTTGCTGTCCAAGGAACTCTCAGGAGTCTTCTCCAAAACCACAGTTTAAAAGCATCAATTCTTCAGTGCTCAGCTTTCTTTATAGTCCAACTCTCACATCCACACATGACTACTGGACAAACTGTAGATTTGACCAGATGGACCTTTGTCAGCAAAGTGATGTCTCTGCATTTTAGTATGCTGTCTAGGTTGGTCATAGCTTTTCTTCCAAGGAGCAAGTGTCTTTTAATTTCATGGCTGCAATCACCACCTGCAGTGATTTTGGAGCCCAAAAAGATAAAGTCTGTGACTGTTTCCATCGTTTCCCCATCTATTTGCCATGAACTGATGAGACCGGATGCCATGCTCTTAGTTTTCTGAATGTTGAGTGATTGGATACGGGAGTATCTTTGGATTTATCTAGTTGGTCTTGAGTCGGGAGTGAGGGAAAATCAGGAAGGCAGATTTGACTGAGTGCTGAGTGTTGTGGGCCCGCTGCTGGCAAGGCTGTGGTCTGGTGGCCTGGGGTGGCTGCAGCAGAGCCAGTGGGCAGAGCTCTGTTATCCTTGTCAGTCTGGCTGGCCTCCTCACTCTCTCACAGTCTGCACCTCCATGCTTTGACCTTAATCTCCAATCCAGCCCCAAATCCTTGGAATTTCTCAGATTAATTATCCCACTCCGACATTCCACCTTATTTTAGAGATGTGCATAATTGCTGGTGGGAGAGATAGACATTTCTTTTCTGGTAGTATCTAAACTCCAAAAATGCTTCTGAAAGTCACACCATTCTATAAATGCTTTGAGGCACCTTGTTAAAGAATTTTGTTTTTTCTGAATTAAGATTTATGCTGCGAGAAGAGCCATCATTTCTTAAATACACTGGTTTGCAAGCTCAGGTCTCTTACCCAAAATATAGTCTGCTTTATTTCACTTGCAAGTGGCCCAGTGTTTGGCCTGTGTCTTGAAATCCTTGTTATAGATGTCAGCATCTCAACCTGGGGACTCGGACAGTGAGACCCACTGAGTTTGTGTCATTCTTATAGCTTAGTGCTGTGCAAAGAGATCCTCCCAAGAAATGGCGTGTGACCAGAATGGAGGCGGGAATGGGCCTGTGTCTAACAGAAGGCATTGTGCGGGTTTGCCTGCTGCAATGGCCCTGTTGTAAAATACTACACCCAGAAGTCAAACTTGATAACCATTCCCTCAACCCCTCTCCCTGGTTGAAGTCCCTCACTTGTCATCTTGCCACTTTGGGGGAAACTGTTCATAACTAATTCACTTTGAGATGGTAGTGAACTGATGTGGTATTCAAAGAAAAAAAAAAAAAACCCTCAAAAGGAAATGCTTAAACCTAAGGAATATGTCTCTAATAGTGGAATTTGAGGCAATTAGTGTCTCTAATGGAGATAGGGATTCCTTTTAGGCAAAGAGATGTTTTTCTCTAGAGAAAATTAAGTGCCTGTAAGGAATCATCCTGAAGCCCAGTGGAAACCCCATGAACTAGGAAATTTTTTGGTCTGGAAGCAAACCAGATTCTCAGAGCTCTGTTGGGTTTGCCCTTCAGAATGGCCTCTGGCTTCCACTACGTACAAATCTTCCCAGCTTCTTGGCAATGCCTAAAACTCTTCCATTAACAACTTGCCCTTGCAGCCTAAGGCTTTGGGCCTGCTTAGCCTCAGGCTGTCCCCCGTCTCGGAGACCACTGAGCGAGTGGCCGCTGGGCCCTTTCCCAAGGACATTCTTTGATGGGTGGAGAACAGAAGGAAAGCAGAACAGGAAGGGAGGGAGGCAGCGAGAGCTGCTGAGCTCCTTGGGGTGGATGAGGGCACAGCCTGGGCCTTCAGCAGCCTGTCCTTCTGAGCCAGAGGCAAGGGCCCGTGGCTCAGGGGTGGACCACTTCTCCAGCAGTGGCCCCTCAGCGTGGGAGCCCTCCCACATGTCAATGGCGTCGTCTTGCGAGGGTGCGGGGAAGCAGGAAAGAGGTGGCTGGTGAGTCGTAGAAGGATGAAGTTCCCTTTAGAATGTGGGCCTTTTACTCTGAGGAGACAGGTGTAATCTGGATATAGCCTGCAATGAAGGACTATGGGGAAAGTATAATCCAGGCTTCAGTTTTCTAAAAGAAAAAGCTTATTTTTCTCCCCCTTTTCCTTATACCTGACTGACCATAAAATCTCCATAAAGGGGAGATTGTTGGTTAAATTCAGATAGTGACAATTAAAGAAAAAGATAAAAAGAAATCTAATGTTCTTTTGACCTGCAACATTATACACCCAGCTAGAGTAAGAAATGAATGAGTTGAAAGATTGTTGAGGTCTTTTAATGGACCGGAACCTGGTGGTCCAGAGTCGACGGTGAGAAAGTGAAAGGAGAGAGGCTGATATTTCCTGGGTTACACAGCCGGCTTTCGCGTTCCAGGAAATCAGCCAGAAATAGAGAGAGAAAGAAAGAAAGAAAGAAAGACACGGGGACCAGAGCTCTGATGGAGCAAAAGTGCTTTAATCAACATGGTGGGGACCAGAGCTCTGATGGAGCAAAAGTGTTTTAATCAACATGTCTTACAAGGCAGTTATTCTCAGATAAAGATTAAAATTCTAGACTTGCAAAACATAGGCGATCCATATTAAAGAGAGAGAGAGTTGTAAACAATCACTTTCACCGTATGGTTCAAAAGAAGTAAAAGGGTATTTATCACCGTATTGAAAAACTAGCGAAGCAAATGCCTGAATCCCTCAGCCCCAGGAGAGGCTTGCCTCTCCTCTTAATTCCTGAATATTCAGGAATTAATAAGGAACAGAGGATTCCTGACAGATCCAGAACAGCACACAGGAAGCCTTCTGTTAAATGCTTCCTGACATTTGAGAGAATCTCCACTTTGTGAGATGAGCTAGAGGGGAGTTTCTGAGAACTGCCTTCCAGTTTCCACATGACTGGGAGACAGACAATTTAAACTAGAGCAGGAGGAATTTGGGGCAGACTTCTGGGAGAGTGTTTTTACTTCTAATAATCCCAAAGCGCATGAAGCAAGTTATCAGAAGGGATTAGGCCTCTGTTCCACTGCTTTGAAGACAAGGAGTAGTTAGTTTTTGGTTTGTAGCATTTGCAGTTCTAGCTCCCACTGGCTATGGCCTTTGTTTTTTAAAAAATATGTTTGCTCAAGGAAGCATAAAATTGCCATGCAGCGTCATTTCTTCAGTGATACCTGTGTTACCCCCAGGGGCTTATCAGCATCAGCATCTGGAATCAGTGAGCAGTCGAGCAATGTCAGCACTGAAGATCGCATTGGGCATGGAACACTGTGAGAAGAGCAGCAGAAATAAAGATAGAGCATCGCTAAGATGATGCGGTCATTTCAGGAAAAAAGCAGTAATAGCAGCAAAAGCTATGTCACCTGCTGTTTTACAGTTATTAGTAGTGTTATCCGACCAAGGGTCGCTGCATTCAGTTGTGCATATCACTTCAGTTCAGTTCAGTTGCTCAGTCATGTCCAAATCTTTGCGACCCCATGGACTGCAGCATGCCAGGCTTCCCTGTCCATCACCAACTCCCAGAGCTTGCTCAAACTCAGGCCCATCGAGTCGGTGAGGCCATCCAACCATCTCATCCTCTGTTGTCCCCTTCTCCTCCTGCCCTCAATCTTTCCCAGCATCAGGATCTTTTCCAGTGAGTCAGTTCTTCACATCAGGTGGCCAAAGTATTGGAGTTTCAGCTTCAGCATCAGTCCNCCTCCCACATGTCAATGGCGTCGTCTTGCGAGGGTGCGGGGAAGCAGGAAAGAGGTGGCTGGTGAGTCGTAGAAGGATGAAGTTCCCTTTAGAATGTGGGCCTTTTACTCTGAGGAGACAGGTGTAATCGGCATATAGCCTGCAATGAAGGACTATGGGGAAAGTATAATCCAGGCTTCAGTTTTCTAAAAGAAAAAGCTTATTTTTCTCCCCCTTTTCCTTATACCTGACTGACCATAAAATCTCCATAAAGGGGAGATTGTTGGTTAAATTCAGATAGTGACAATTAAAGAAAAAGATAAAAAGAAATCTAATGTTCTTTTGACCTGCAACATTATACACCCAGCTAGAGTAAGAAATGAATGAGTTGAAAGATTGTTGAGGTCTTTTAATGGACCGGAACCTGGTGGTCCAGAGTCGACGGTGAGAAAGTGAAAGGAGAGAGGCTGATATTTCCTGGGTTACACAGCCGGCTTTCGCGTTCCAGGAAATCAGCCAGAAATAGAGAGAGAAAGAAAGAAAGAAAGAAAGACACGGGGACCAGAGCTCTGATGGAGCAAAAGTGCTTTAATCAACATGGTGGGGACCAGAGCTCTGATGGAGCAAAAGTGTTTTAATCAACATGTCTTACAAGGCAGTTATTCTCAGATAAAGATTAAAATTCTAGACTTGCAAAACATAGGCGATCCATATTAAAGAGAGAGAGAGTTGTAAACAATCACTTTCACCGTATGGTTCAAAAGAAGTAAAAGGGTATTTATCACCGTATTGAAAAACTAGCGAAGCAAATGCCTGAATCCCTCAGCCCCAGGAGAGGCTTGCCTCTCCTCTTAATTCCTGAATATTCAGGAATTAATAAGGAACAGAGGATTCCTGACAGATCCAGAACAGCACACAGGAAGCCTTCTGTTAAATGCTTCCTGACATTTGAGAGAATCTCCACTTTGTGAGATGAGCTAGAGGGGAGTTTCTGAGAACTGCCTTCCAGTTTCCACATGACTGGGAGACAGACAATTTAAACTAGAGCAGGAGGAATTTGGGGCAGACTTCTGGGAGAGTGTTTTTACTTCTAATAATCGCAAAGTGCATGAAGCAAGTTATCAGAAGGGATTAGGCCTCTGTTCCACTGCTTTGAAGACAAGGAGTAGTTGGTTTTTGGTTTGTAGCATCTGCAGTTCTAGCTCCCACTGGCTATGGCCTTTGTTTTTTAAAAAATATGTTTGCTCAAGGAAGCATAAAATTGCCATGCAGCGTCATTTCTTCAGTGATACCTGTGTTACCCCCAGGGGCTTATCAGCATCAGCATCTGGAATCAGTGAGCAGTCGAGCAATGTCAGCACTGAAGATCGCATTGGGCATGGAACACTGTGAGAAGAGCAGCAGAAATAAAGATAGAGCATCGCTAAGATGATGCGGTCATTTCAGGAAAAAAGCAGTAATAGCAGCAAAAGCTATGTCACCTGCTGTTTTACAGTTATTAGTAGTGTTATCCGACCAAGGGTCGCTGCATTCAGTTGTGCATATCACTTCAGTTCAGTTCAGTTGCTCAGTCATGTCCAAATCTTTGCGACCCCATGGACTGCAGCATGCCAGGCTTCCCTGTCCATCACCAACTCCCAGAGCTTGCTCAAACTCAGGCCCATCGAGTCGGTGAGGCCATCCAACCATCTCATCCTCTGTTGTCCCCTTCTCCTCCTGCCCTCAATCTTTCCCAGCATCAGGATCTTTTCCAGTGAGTCAGTTCTTCACATCAGGTGGCCAAAGTATTGGAGTTTCAGCTTCAGCATCAGTCCTTCCAATAAATATTCAGGACTGATTTCCTTGAGGATGGACTGGTTGGATTTTCTTGCAGTCCAAGGGACTCTCAAGAGTCTTCTTCAACACCACAGTTCAAAAGCATCAATTCTTTGGTGCTCAGCTTTCTTTATTGTTCAACTCTCACATCCCTACATGACCACTGGAAAAACCATAGCTTTGACCAGACAGACGTTTGTTGGCAAAGTAATGTCTCTGGTTTTTAGTATGCTGTCTAGGTTGGTCATAGCTTTTCTTCCAAGGAGCAAGCGTCTTATAATTTCATGGCTGCAGTCACCATCTGTGGTGATTTGGAGTCCAAAACGTCTCTTATTCTTCCCATTGTTTCCCCATCTATTTCCCATGTAGTAATGAGACTGGATGCCATGATCTTTGTTTTTTGAATGTTGAGTTTTAAGCCAACTTTTTCACTCTCCTCTTTCACTTTCATCAAGAGGCTCTTTAGTTCTTCTTCACTGTCTGAAGGGAGGTGTCATCTGTGTATCTGAGGTTATTGATATTTCTCCCAGCAGTCTTGACTCCAGCTTGTGCTTCATCCAGCTTGTGCATATTGTACAAAAAGAAAAAGGTGAATGGCACTGTCTGGAGTTGCACAGTGCACAACCTTCTCCACCATTCGTAGCAGCCATGTCACTCATAAAGCCTCATTGCAAGCTTTGCAGATATGGAATTCTTTGCACATTTTAAATTGATTTCACATCCAATTGGTCCTCATAACAATTTTATGAGATTGCAGGGACAGTGTCATTTTCCCAGAGAGGGGCTGGGACTGTTCTATGGGGTTAACACAATGAGATTAGGACCCAGAACTGGTAGCTCTTGATTCAGGGCCATTTCTGCCAACAATTCACTTAACCCAGCCTTTCGAGAACACCTCTGGGAGCAAGAGACAGGCTACTGGGGAGTCACTGGGAGCTGAGAGGCCTCTTCTCTCCTTACCCCAAATCTGGCTTTACCATGGCCTCCCCCATCACCTTGGCCAGCCTCCCTCCTTCATGTCCCTCCTCTCCATCCCCAGATTTGAGCGGGAGCAGAATGACACCTTCATCATGGAGATCCTGGACATTGCCCCATTCACCAAGATGAGGATCCGAATTGACGGCCTGGGCAGCCGGCCCGAGTGGTTCCTGGAGAGGGTAACACGGCTGGACCTTCACCCTCCTTTCCTCCCACTGCCCACCCCTACTTCCTGCTCCTTTGGGTTGTCAGTGGGGTTTGTTAACGTGCAAATGTCACCTTAGAAGGTTGTTACCTGAGTCTGCCCCAGATAATATGCCCTTGGGTGTGAATTAATCAGGAAATGTAGTTTTATTTATTTGTACCCAGTCAAAACTGCCAGGGAATACAGCCTGCGCAGTCAGTGTAATGTGGACAGAGACCAGTGTGAGCTTCCTGGAGGGAGCAAGTTGGGAGGAGTGAGAAGGGAGCAGCAGGAACAGGGTGGCGAGGTTCCCATGGTGGGAACCCGAGGCAGACAGTAGGGGGCTCCTGGTTCCCCCACGGTCTCAGTGAGCGGGCTGCCTCTTCTCTGAGCCGTCCTTTCATCCCTTATCCATCAAAGGCCATCTGTCCCAAGTCTCCTGAGGCTCTGCTCCCCTTGTCCAGCCTTTAGCAGACTTTTCTTGAGCCAATAATACAGTGTTCCCTCCAAGGGCAATCTGGTGAACTTGGGTCCACAGTTTTGTGGAGTCTGTGGCTGAAAGTGGCTTGGTTGGTCTATTTTTATGTCATTAATTCAGCAGACATTCCTGGTACACAGTTATAGGCCCTCCTTGGAAACATATTTACATGAAGTGCCCACTTCCAGCTCACCAAGTAAAGTTAGTCATGGCCGGGGCTTCAGACTCCATGCCAGGCCTGTGGGGTAGGGTCTTGTCCTGGAGAGGACCCTTTCCTCGTGCCTCGAGTCTAAGTCAGAAGAAGTTGTCTCAGGCCTGGGATAGTGGGCTCCAGGGTCCGGACAAGGGGGCCGCGTTAGTGGGTGGGGCTGAGGGAGGTGTTCACACACTGGCCGGTCCCCCCGCCCAGATCCTCCTGAAGAACATAAACACAGGAGAGCTGACCATGTTCTACTATGGGGACTGGCTGTCCCAGCGGAAGGGCAAGAAGACGCTGGTGTGCGAGATGTGTGCCGTCATCGATGGGGAGGAGATGATGGAGTGGACGTCCTACACCGTCTCGGTGAAGACCAGTGACGTCCTGGGTGAGTCGGGGCCAGAGCACTCCCTTCTGTGTTCACTGCCCACTCAACCTGCCCCTCTCAAATTCTGGCTCAGGTCCCAAGCTCTGGTCAAGGCATTTTTCTTTGGTTAGCCTTTCAAAAGTAAGGCCAACTCATTTCCACAGAGTGTCATCTTTTGCAAAGTATTACTCCCCATGACTGATATGACTCTGTCCTTTCTGCATCAGGAAAATGGGAGAAAACGGTGCAAGAGTTTGGCTCAGAGGCCCTCAGTCCTCTGGTGTCTCCTGAAACCCCTCAGCCAGGTGCTGTTCAGAATGGCTGCCCTTGGGCCCCTTCCCACATCCCTGTGCTTGGCCACCGTCTTCTGTGCTGGCTTTGGCCTGGGATCTTAGGATAGGGTAAGTCCTTGAGCCCACACGTGAGTGACATTCGAGTGCAGCAGTGACGACGAGGATGTGACAGAGGCTGGCACAGGTGTACCAGGTGCTGGGAACCTACAGGAGGGCACCTTCCCTAGCCAGAGATTGGGGCAAAAATCAGGGAGGGTTTCCCAGAGGTGGTGCCAAAGTGCAACCAACAAGGCAAACAGAAGCCAGTGAGGCAGACGGGACACCAGAGGAAGGGCCTTCCAAGCAAAAGCACTGGTGCATGCAGAGGCCTGCAGCTGAAAGGGAAGCAGTGGGTGCTGCCTCCCTCCCCTCAACCGGTTCTGTCCCCTGGGAGCTGGTGCAAGGACCCTGCAAACTCACTCATACTACCTATAAATGGTTGTGAGGGATCCCTGCTTGGCCCTGCTAGTTCACACTTTCAACAGGGAAGCTCTCCGGGAACAGTGATAGGCACCTCTTGCAAATGAAGCCAAAGAAATGAAGCTTTCCTAAATTGGCAGCTCAGGCACACATGTTGGGTCAGGACAGCTGGCAAGGCACCAGGCTTGTGGCATTTCCTTTCTTCCTAAGAAAGAAGATTTCACTCTCTTTGCTCAAAGTTCCGAGTGTTCACTCGTCTTCAAGTCCCTCATCCCTTCATGATGCACTCTCAGAAAGTAATAAGTTCATTGATAATCACGGAGTATGTATCAGAAAAATTTCAAAGGGTCACCTCTCCCAGAAGCCTTTTCTTTCCAACTGGGTCACTACTTCTATTTGACTTAAGCAGACAATGAGCAGCTCTAGCATAGAATGTCAACCAGAGGCAGATGTGGGAACAAAGAACTTTCACATTGTATAGGAAAGTGTTTATTTCTAAACTGTAAAGCCAGTCTACATGGCATGCCTTTAAGGATGGGTATATTTCCACAGAATACATGAGTTCTTGTACCAAACCATCCACGCCTGCTGACCAGGACCCCAGTTAGCCCAACAGCACTAACAAGGCTCAAACATAAGGCGAAGGATAGACTTGCAGGCCTGGGAGTCCCAGGACACTGACCAGCCCTTTCTGACTTCATCCCTGGCTTTGACGCCTCTGAACTTGCCCATGTGCACCCCTGGCTCCTCCCTGGATCCCAAGAGTGAAGCCAGAGCAAGAGGGCTGTGTTCAGAGAGGACAGAGCCCTTGTCTTGTGTGCCCCAGGAGCAGGCACTGATGCCAACGTGTTCATCATTATCTTCGGGGAGAACGGGGACAGCGAACTGACCAGCCCTTTCTGACTTCATCCCTGGCTTTGACGCCTCTGAACTTGCCCACGTGCACCCCTGGCTCCTCCCTGGATCCCAAGAGTGAAGCCAGAGCAAGAGGGCTGTGATTCAGAGAGGCCAGAGCCCTTGTCTTGTGCGCCCCAGGAGCAGGCACCGATGCCAACGTGTTCATCATTATCTTCGGGGAGAACGGGGACAGCGGGACCCTGGCCCTGAAGCAGTCGGCCAACTGGAACAAGTTTGAGCGGAACAGCACCGACACATTCAACTTCTCTGACATGCTGAGCCTGGGCCACCTCTGCAAGCTGAGAGTTTGGCATGACAACAAAGGTAGCTCAAGGTCAGGGTGGGGGAGGGCAGGCCGCAGCTCTTCACCCAAGCCCCTGCCCATCTCTCTGGCAGCGTGTGGGCCCTTCCGCCCCGGGGTGGCAGGAAACCGGGAACAGTAGATTGCTACCATTCTGATGTTTCCATCAGTTAGAAGAGCCGGTGTTTGGGGACGAATTTCAATCCCTCCTTCACACTCCCCATCCCAGGGTAATGAGTAGCTCTTACTTTTTCTGTGATATCAAGGCATTAATTCTTCTTAGTTCAGACATTAAAATTAAGGGGGGGGGGAGGAAAGGGCTATATCACCAAATTCCCTTCGCATGAATTTTCCATAAAGGATTATGCTTGTTTAGTTCTAATAGCAAATCTAAAATTAGTCAAACTCAGTTATAAATATGAATGATGGGATAGGATATAAGCCAAACAAGAAATTTATCTTCAAAATGCCAAAGGAACACTTTGTTACATCTGTAATTGTGATGAAGCTCATGTTCAATATTTCTTTCATAACTGCTTTGTTATCGTCAGGCTGCTACGAACATTTTTTTTTTCTGGCTTTGGGCCATTACGTTATACATTATATAATTGAAACAGAGTTGTTAAATACTAAATGTCACCTTAAGACACATTATTTTCTTGATTTATGCCATTCTAACTCACCCTCTTGTCTTCCATTGAAACTGGCTTTGACGAGGCAGTTCACTCAGACCCTTCCCCGGCCTTCTCCGAGGGTCCCCCGCGAGTGGCCCAGGGGCATCCCGACTGCTCTATTGTCTTCACTTCTTTAGATCCTGGCAGAGACCCAGTATCTGTCATGGTGACTGATGAAGCCTAATTTGGCAGCTTTAACGTGCGTTAAACAATTAAACGTGTTTTCCATAACGTAGGATAAGCTCTGATTAAGCACAGAGAACGTTCTCACTCTCCAGAGCAATAAAATAATGAAGGTTTGCACAGCCCTCAACTTTCAAATCTCGGTGTACCCACTCAGTCATTCATTGAGGGAACAGTTAGAGCATTCGCTATGTGCCTAGTGTTCTGTTAAGTATAAAAGATACAAACACTTGACCTTTGTGACAGTCTTATGAATGCTTGCCACAGAAGAAGTTTATCATCTCTCTTTTCTACAGCCAAGGAATACTGAGGCCCTGTGAGGTTTGAACAGCTTACTCAGAAACACACAGCAAGAAATAGACATAACCGAAACTCAAATCCAGGTCTTCTGATGCTTTTTCTAGTAAACTATGCTGTGGGCCAGCCCATCCTGCCAATTCCATTCTGCCAAGCCAAGGGGCCGATGGGTCAGAAAAGATGAGGAGATGAGGGCAGCTTCTTTTACCTCTGTTCACTATATCCCCCATACATGTTGTCAGGGCATTGGGGGAGGGTGTCTTCAGAAAAGTGAGAGGAGATGCTTATTCCTCACCTGTCCATTCATTGTCCTTATAAGTCTATGGAAAGAAACATATTTGCAAAGTATTCTCAGAATACCGCTAATGAATTTCTACTCTTTCCTAACAAAGAGACAAAACAAGATCCCTGATTTCTTTCTCACCCTCTCATTATCCATTACGATTGTCTTAGAGTTATCAGGAGGTTGGCTGGTAGCTGAAAGTCTGACAGTTGTGAGTCAGATTTATTAAGATCATCTTTTGCCCCAGAGAATTCAAAAGATCAGGATAAGCCGCTCCCCATGCCACTCAACAAATGAGTGTCAGGACAATCACTTCAGTGTTTGATCAGGCTGCCACTGGCTCAGTAAAAGCACTGAGCCCCATTGTGTGTCTGATTCGAGTGATTTGACAGACCAGATTGATGAGGGTGGGTGGAGATGAGGTCTGTCTACCCTAGAATTCATGCATACAGTGTCCACACCAGAGGCAAACCACTGTTTAGGAAGTATATTCCCAGGAAGTGTGCCCCTTCCCTAATCAGAAAGAAGTACATTTTACTTCTGCACTAATACACACTGGCAAGGCACTACTCTTGAGGGCAGGGGCCTTGCCTCGTCCATATTCATCTTCATAAAGGTGCCTATGGCAGAGTGGAAGCTCTTTAAATCTTAACTTAGTTGAGACTCCATGCCCTGGAGAGAGCTGTGAAATACCAGGACCACAGCTCCTACCTCAGGAGCAACAGAGAAGCAAAGAGACTAGAACATTGAGAAGGAAGAAATATTATTCCCAGTGAGTCTGAACAATCCCCTCAAGGTTCAATCACAAGATGGGATCAGAGGTCAAGCAGCTCCCTGATCACCTCCTGGTCAGGTCAGAGAACTGGGTAGGGGAGAATTTCATGTAGACCATGATGACCTCCCTCACTTTTCCAAGAAGGGAAGACCATGTTAGGGCCATTTTTTGTTTAGGGCAACTTTTGATATGAATATTTCACTCTTCATATTAAAGTGCGGGTGGAGGGGTGACCAGAAAGACTGGTGAAGGTGAAGTTGCTCGGTCGTGTCCGACTCTTTGCGACCCCATGGACTGTAACCTACTAGGCTTCTCTGTCCACGGGATTCTCCAGGCAAGAATACTGGAATGGATTGCCATTTCCTTCTCCAGGGGATCTTCCCGACCCAGGGATCGAACCCGGGTCTCCAGCATTGGAGGCAGACGCTTTAACCTCTGAGCCACCGAGGATGCCCTTATTAAAGATCACAGTTGTAGCTACACCCTCTACAGTCTTTGGAGTCATGTATCTGTCCAGGGTACTGACTTCTCTCAACTCTGGACTCTATCACTTGTTTCTAGGGTCTCCACCTTGGAGGCTTACTATTTTCAACCTGGACTGTTATAGATTTCTCTCAAGCTTGGCAAAATGGTTCAAACTGCCATACATTTCATCCTCAAGTCACAGCAATAAAAGGCAGATAATTGTTGATCCAAGATAAGAGTTCATCTCTGTCTCCTGCCTTCAAAAGCTGCTATCTCCAACTCCATATTATCTAACTCCACCTGACTAAACACCTGAAAGCCTACTGGCTCTTTGTCACTTGGATGACTGTTCCCGTTGCTGCCCACACCTTCAAAGTCTGCCTTATTCCTTCTCAACCTGTTTCTCATCCCAGACTTTCCAGAGTTCTCTTGGGCACTTGTGTTCTATGTTGTATCCCTCCTTCCAACGTATCTAGGAAGGCAAGGACTGACATATTTGAGAAAAGTGTTCCAGGAGTCAAGGATAATGTTTGTCTTTAGTGATGTCTATGTGTCCCTCCTTTGGGGCTTCCCAGGTGGCTCAGTGGTAAAGAATCCACCTGCCAATGCAGAAAACACAGATGACATGGGTTTGATTCCTGGGTTGGGAAGATCTCCTGGAGTAGGAAATGGCAATCCAGTATTCTTGCCTGGAAAATTTCATGGACAGAAAAGCCTGGTGTGCTACAGTCCATGGGGTCACAAAGAGTCAGGCATGACTGAGCATGCACACCATCCATTGTCCATTCACCATAGCTTTGCTCGATAAAGTTGCTGTAAGCACTGAACCACTGCTACTAAGAAAAACACAAGGTTAGGTTCCTGCAATCCTCTGGTCACACATTTTCATCAACCAGTCAATGCATAACCTTAGTTTGTGTTGGGGAAGGGGCTTTCCTGGTGGCTCAGACAGTAAAGTATCTGCCTGCAATGCAGGAGACCCAGGTTCGATCCCGGGGTTGGGAAGATCCCCTGAAGAAGGGCATGGCAACCCACTCCACTATTCTTGCCTGGAGAATCCCATGGACAGAAGACCCTGGCGGGTTATAGTACATGGGGTCACAAAGAGTCAGAGCAACAAACACACACTGTTTAAAGACACTTCATATGGTATACATTGTTGGTTTATTAACAGTGAACTCATGGCCATCAACACTATTGATAAGGATAAAGGAAAGTTATGTGGCAAATCTATTTTCCCTGTAAGGCACATCACAGCCTTCTTGCACTTAGAAACACTAGATAGTTCTTTAGCACTATAACAAAAAAATGTAAAAAAAATAAAACCCCACAGCACTAAGTGGATGACAAAAACACGTGTTCATAGTGTGAGAGCTGAAACCGGAGTCAGAGCACCATCTTGTTCAACCTCAACTGGCAACGTGTGAATTTTTGCTGCTCTGCACGTGTCCGTGAATAACTGTGAAAGGACTGTGAGTATTGATTTTAGAGCTACACATAAATTTTATCAAGTAGGCGAATTTGCAAATATGGATACAGAAATAATAAGGTTCAACTTGATCTGTCCTTGAAAAGACAATATTTGAGCTAAGACCTAAAGAATTTATAAAAGAAGAAATTTGGTGAGGTGTGGTGTTTATAAGAAATGAAGTGTGTTTGAGGCAAAATGGATAAAAAACATAAAAGCTCTAAAATATAAGAAAGATGGATATGTTTCAGAAATGAAAGCGCAGTTCAGACTGATGACAAATAGGGAATGGGTGTGGGATCTAGAAAGTAGACAAGAATCAGGCCATGCGAGGTGTTCTAAGTCTTGTCAAGGACTGGGTCTTTATCCTAATTGTCCTGAGAAGCCATCAAAGGATCTCAGAACAGTAGTCATGTAGGGAAGATTATCATAGTGTCTGTGGGGAATAGGTTAGGTGGAAAAGAAAGCCACCTTCAAAAGACTGGCTAAGAGATGACGGGAAAGAACAATGCCCTGCGTGATGATGGTAGCAGTGGGGAACGGAGAAAATGTAGAAAGATGTGAGAAATGCTTAAGCAGAAGGCTCGTTAAAGGATTGGCTGAGAAGGAAAGCTGAGCAAGAATGGTGAGGCTGCTGCAGGAGCTCCTTCATCCTGGCATGTTTAATTTAAAGGTCTGGGAGACATCTAGGAGTGATGGTTAGTAACAGTTGGGTCTGGAGCTCAGGAGTCAAACTAGTTGGGAGATACTGACCTGAGATATTGATCTAAGAGTTGTTAGTGCAGAGGCTTCACTGAAGCCACAAGAGTGAGGAAATGAAGCTTCAGCAAAACAAGAGTGACCAAGAGCAGGTTCCTGAGTACCTCCATGTTTGAGGTTAGAGAATAGAAGGGAAGGCAGAGGAGAAGGAGGAGGAAAGGGAGAGGAAAATGGGTGGCCTCAACATGTTTTCACTTTCTAAAGGAACGTGTTCAGGGAGAGGGACCCTACCTATGGAACTATTGAGGACTGTTCACTGACCATGCAACCCCAAAATGTGGTGTGTTGCTTCATGATGCCATAGTTTTCTGGGCATAAATTTAATAAAGAAGCTATGAAACCACATTTGTTTTCAAATAGCAAAGCAATTTAAACTATTTTAAATGTTTATTTCTTCCTAGCAAATTCCCAGAATCCCTGGTTGAGAAATTTTGTTATGCAGCCAAACATTTAAGTCACTGTAACAGGGAGAAAGGAGGGGAAGATAAACAGTCTTCCATCATTTGTGGATTCATGTTTATAAGATACAAATGTTCATCATTGCCTCTTAAGTACTCCTCCTCCTCACCTCCCACACACAAAATGTCAGGGAAACTTTCTCACCAATCTCACTCTCTTTGTTTGCTGGTCCTTTTTGAGATGTGTAATTGCCTTTTCATTCCTGATTGTTCCAGTCCATCCAGTGAATGGTATGATATATATGGATTTGCAGCAATGAAAAGTCTCCAAGATGAAGATCCATTTAAAAAGTTTTCTTTTCACTCTCTTCTCTTTCCTAGCTCTGCCATGATTACATCTCCCTGTTTATGATGAACAAACTCTCTGATGGACTAACCTCCTCACTGAAAGTTCTTCGTATTGCCTTACCTTACGTAAGCCCTCTCCTCAAATAGTCATCATATTTGTAACTATATGCTCAGTCTGGCTCCCTTACTTAACTAGCAGCTCCATGAGTACCATTGTCATATTCATTACTCTTCCTTAACGCCCCTCACACTGCCTGTAATGCAGTGGGGGNAAAGTCTGCCTTATTCCTTCTCAACCTGTTTCTCATCCCAGACTTTCCAGAGTTCTCTTGGGCACTTGTGTTCTATGTTGTATCCCTCCTTCCAACGTATCTAGGAAGGCAAGGACTGACATATTTGAGAAAAGTGTTCCAGGAGTCAAGGATAATGTTTGTCTTTAGTGATGTCTATGTGTCCCTCCTTTGGGGCTTCCCAGGTGGCTCAGTGGTAAAGAATCCACCTGCCAATGCAGAAAACACAGATGACATGGGTTTGATTCCTGGGTTGGGAAGATCTCCTGGAGTAGGAAATGGCAATCCAGTATTCTTGCCTGGAAAATTTCATGGACAGAAAAGCCTGGTGTGCTACAGTCCATGGGGTCACAAAGAGTCAGGCATGACTGAGCATGCACACCATCCATTGTCCATTCACCATAGCTTTGCTCGATAAAGTTGCTGTAAGCACTGAACCACTGCTACTAAGAAAAACACAAGGTTAGGTTCCTGCAATCCTCTGGTCACACATTTTCATCAACCAGTCAATGCATAACCTTAGTTTGTGTTGGGGAAGGGGCTTTCCTGGTGGCTCAGACAGTAAAGTATCTGCCTGCAATGCAGGAGACCCAGGTTCGATCCCGGGGTTGGGAAGATCCCCTGAAGAAGGGCATGGCAACCCACTCCACTATTCTTGCCTGGAGAATCCCATGGACAGAAGACCCTGGCGGGTTACAGTACATGGGGTCACAAAGAGTCAGAGCAACAAACACACACTGTTTAAAGACACTTCATATGGTATACATTGTTGGTTTATTAACAGTGAACTCATGGCCATCAACACTATTGATAAGGATAAAGGAAAGTTATGTGGCAAATCTATTTTCCCTGTAAGGCACATCACAGCCTTCTTGCGCTTAGAAACACTAGATAGTTCTTTAGCACTATAACAAAAAAATGTAAAAAAAATAAAACCCCACAGCACTAAGTGGATGACAAAAACACGTGTTCATAGTGTGAGAGCTGAAACCGGAGTCAGAGCACCATCTTGTTCAACCTCAACTGGCAACATGTGAATTTTTGCTGCTCTGCACGTGTCCGTGAATAACTGTGAAAGGACTGTGAGTATTGATTTTAGAGCTACACATAAATTTTATCAAGTAGGCGAATTTGCAAATATGGATACAGAAATAATAAGGTTCAACTTGATCTGTCCTTGAAAAGACAATATTTGAGCTAAGACCTAAAGAATTTATAAAAGAAGAAATTTGGTGAGGTGTGGTGTTTATAAGAAATGAAGTGTGTTTGAGGCAAAATGGATAAAAAACATAAAAGCTCTAAAATATAAGAAAGATGGATATGTTTCAGAAATGAAAGCGCAGTTCAGACTGATGACAAATAGGGAATGGGTGTGGGATCTAGAAAGTAGACAAGAATCAGGCCATGCGAGGTGTTCTAAGTCTTGTCAAGGACTGGGTCTTTATCCTAATTGTCCTGAGAAGCCATCAAAGGATCTCAGAACAGTAGTCATGTAGGGAAGATTATCATAGTGTCTGTGGGGAATAGGTTAGGTGGAAAAGAAAGCCACCTTCAAAAGACTGGCTAAGAGATGACGGGAAAGAACAATGCCCTGCGTGATGATGGTAGCAGTGGGGAACAGAGAAAATGTAGAAAGATGTGAGAAATGCTTAAGCAGAAGGCTTATTAAAGGATTGGCTGAGAAGGAAAGCTGAGCAAGAATGGTGAGGCTGCTGCAGGAGCTCCTTCATCCTGGCATGTTTAATTTAAAGGTCTGGGAGACATCTAGGAGTGATGGTTAGTAACAGTTGGGTCTGGAGCTCAGGAGTCAAACTAGTTGGGAGATACTGACCTGAGATATTGATCTAAGAGTTGTTAGTGCAGAGGCTTCACTGAAGCCACAAGAGTGAGGAAATGAAGCTTCAGCAAAACAAGAGTGACCAAGAGCAGGTTCCTGAGTACCCCCATGTTTGAGGTTAGAGAATAGAAGGGAAGGCAGAGGAGAAGGAGGAGGAAAGGGAGAGGAAAATGGGTGGCCTCAACATGTTTTCACTTTCTAAAGGAACGTGTTCAGGGAGAGGGACCCTACCTATGGAACTATTGAGGACTGTTCACTGACCATGCAACCCCAAAATGTGGTGTGTTGCTTCATGATGCCATAGTTTTCTGGGCATAAATTTAATAAAGAAGCTATGAAACCACATTTGTTTTCAAATAGCAAAGCAATTTAAACTATTTTAAATGTTTATTTCTTCCTAGCAAATTCCCAGAATCCCTGGTTGAGAAATTTTGTTATGCAGCCAAACATTTAAGTCACTGTAACAGGGAGAAAGGAGGGGAAGATAAACAGTCTTCCATCATTTGTGGATTCATGTTTATAAGATACAAATGTTCATCATTGCCTCTTAAGTACTCCTCCTCCTCACCTCCCACACACAAAATGTCAGGGAAACTTTCTCACCAATCTCACTCTCTTTGTTTGCTGGTCCTTTTTGAGATGTGTAATTGCCTTTTCATTCCTGATTGTTCCAGTCCATCCAGTGAATGGTATGATATATATGAATTTGCAGCAATGAGAAGTCTCCAAGATGAAGATCCATTTAAAAAGTTTTCTTTTCACTCTCTTCTCTTTCCTAGCTCTGCCATGATTACATCTCCCTGTTTATGATGAACAAACTCTCTGATGGACTAACCTCCTCACTGAAAGTTCTTCGTATTGCCTTACCTTACGTAAGCCCTCTCCTCAAATAGTCATCATATTTGTAACTATATGCTCAGTCTGGCTCCCTTACTTAACTAGCAGCTCCATGAGTACCATTGTCATATTCATTACTCTTCCTTAACGCCCCTCACACTGCCTGTAATGCAGTGGGGGTTTAATATAGAATTAATTTAATACCTCTGTTTCAAGCCCTCATATACCAACCCTGTTTTCTTATGCCTCTACCACAGGGAACCCACATTTCTTCTGGACCAAAGTTTTTCCTTGTGTCTTAATACTTTCAAGAAGTGGGTCCTGGTCATGAATTTCAGGGTCATCACTAGGCCCTCTAATAATGGCTTCTCCCCCTCCTTGGACACTATGCGTATATCTAGACTTTCTCAGCTTTCTACTTTCATTTTCTTTCTCTGCAAAAACTCTGCACTCAAATTTATCTCATCCACATCAAAACCCTGAAAGGAAAAGGGGACAGTTCAGCACCCTGGAAGTGAAGTCACTCAGTCATGTCCGACTCTTTGCGACCCCATGGACTGTAGCCCACCAGGCTCCTCCGTCCGTGGGATCCTCCAGGCAAGAGTAGTGGAGTGGGTTGTCATTTCCTTCTCTAGGGGATCTTCCCGACCCAAGGATCGAACCAGGTCTCCTGCATTGCAGGCAGACACTTTAACCTCTGAGCCACCAGGGAAGCCTGTTCAGCACCTTGGACAGCTCTAAAACTATCCACCCATCGTTTCTTGCTACTATTTTGGTTTAGTTTGGCCTTGAAGTACAAAACAAAGCCGGGCAAAGACTAACAGAGTTTTGTCAACAGAACACACCGGTCATAGCAAACACCCTCTTCCAACAACACAAGAGATGACTCTACACATGGGCATCACCAGATGGTCAATACTGAAATCAAATTGATTATATTCTTTGCAGCTGAAGACAGAGAAGCTCTATATAGTCAGCAAAAACAAGACCTGGACCTGACTGTGACTCAAATCATGAGCTCCTTATTGCAAAATTCAGACTTAAATTGAAGAAAGTAGGAAAAAGCACTAGACCATTCATGTATGACTAAAGTCAAATGCCTATGGTTATACAGTGGAGGTGTCAGATTTAAGGGATTAGATCTGGTATACAGAGTGCCTGGAGAACTATGGACAGAGATTCATAACATTGTAAAGGGGGTGAAGACCAAAACCATACCCTAGAAAAAGAAATACAAGAAAGCAAAGTGGTTGTCTGAAGAGGCTTTACAAATAGCTGAGAAAAGAAGAGAAATGAAAGGCAAGGGAGAAAGGGAAAGATATACCCAACTGAATAATTGGAGATATCAAGGGAGCATTTCAGGCAAGGATGGGCACAATAAAGGACAGAAACGGTAAGGACCTAACAGAAAGAGAAGAGATTAAGAAGAATTGGTAAGAATACACAGAAGAATGATACAAAAAATTCTTAATGACCCAGATAACCATGGTGGTGTGGTCACTAATCTAGAGTCAGACATGCTGGAGTGTGAAGTCAAGTGGGCCTTCAGAAGCATTACTACAAACAAAGCTAATGGAGATGATGGAATTCCAGCAGATCTATTTCAACTCCTAAAAGATGACGCTGTTAAAGTGCTGCACTTGATATGTCAGCAAATTTGAAAACTTAGCAGTGGTCACAGGACTGGAAAAGATCAGTTTTCATTCCAATCCCAAAGAAGGGCAGTTCCAAAGAATGTTCAAACTACTGTACAGTTACGCTCATTTCACATGCTAGCAAGGTTATATTCAAAATCCTTCAAGCTAGCCTTCAGCCACACATGAACTGAGAACTTCTAGATGTACAAACTGAGTTTAGAAAAGGCAGAGGAACCAGAGATGGAATTGTCAACATTCGCTGGATCATAGAGAAAGCAAGGGTATTCCAGAAAAACATTTACATCTGCTTCATTGATTATGCTAAAGCCTTTGACTGTGTAGATCATAACAAACTGTGGAAAATTCTGATGGGAATACTGTAACACCTTACTTGACTCCTGAGATACCTGTATGCAGGTCAAGAAGCAACGGTTAGAACCAGACATGGAACAATGGACTGGTTCAAAATTCAGGAAGGATTATGACAAGGCTGTATATTCTCATACTGCTTACTTAATTTGTGTGAAGACTGTGCATGCATACTAAGTTACTTCAGCCATGTCTGGCTCTTTGTAACTGGACTATAGTTTGCCAGCTTCCTTTGTCCGTGGGATTCTTTAAGCAAGAATACTGGAGTGGGCTGCCATGCCCTCCTCCAGGGGATCTTCCCAACCCAGGGATCAAACCCAGGTCTCCTGTGGCTCCTGCATTGCAGGTGGATTCTTCCCTGCTGAGCCACTGCAGAAGCCCTATATGCAGATTACATCATGCAAAGCCAGGCTGGATTTATCACAAGCTAGAGTCAAGATTGCTGGGAGAAACATCAGCAACCTCATATATGCAGATGGTACCACTCTAGTGGCAGAAAGTGGAAAGGAACTAAAGAGCCTCTTGATGAGAGTGAAAGAGGAGAGTGAAAAAGCTGGCTTAAAGCTCAACATTCAAAAAACTAAGATCATGACATCCACTCCCATCACTTCATGGCAAACAGAAGGAGGAAATGTGGAAACAGTGACAGATTTTATTTTCTTGCAGACAGTGACTGCAGCCATGAAATTAAAAGACATTTGCTCCTTGGAAGGAAAGCTATGACAGACCTAGACAGTGTATTGAAAAACAGAGACCACTTTTCCAACAAAGATCTGTATGGTCAAATCTATGGTTTTTCCAGTAGTCATGTATGGATGTGAGAGTTGGATCATAAAGAAGCCTGAGTGCCAAAGAATTGATGCTTTCAAACTGTGGTGTTGGAGAAGACTCTTGAAAGTCCTTTGGACTGCAAGGAGATCCAACCAGTCAATCCTAAAGGAAATCAATCCTGAATATTCATTGGAAGGACTGATGCTGAAGCTAAAGCTCCAGTACTTTGGCCACCTGATGCGAAGAACTGACTCATTGAAAAAGACCCTGATGCTGGGAAAGATTGAAGGCACAAGGAGAAAAGCACAGCAGAGGATGAGTTAGATAGCATCACTGAGTAAATGGACTTGGACTTGAGCAAACTCCAGGAGATACTGAAGGACAGGGAAGCCTGGCATGCTGCAGTCCATGGGCTCGCAAAGAGTGGGACACGACTTAGCAACTGCACAACAACAACTTTGGTGTAGATGCCAGGCTCTTCGAAGAGCTTGGTTCCTCCCTTATCCCTCTGATTACCTGTGGTCTCCTCATCGCTCTTGGACTTAAAGAAATTCCAAGTCACTGATGTTATCTTCTTCCCTTTGTAAGCAGAGAAGTGACCTCCTCCGCGACAACTAGACTTTAGATCTGAAAGCAGGATCCTGTCATTGGCAAGGAACAAAAAGGTTTTTGTGTCTTCAATGAGCCCAAGTGGTTGGGATACTAGGGTCAGAAGAAGACCAAGATTCTATGCCTACTTTTGTCTTTATAGTAACTTTCTCCTCCAGAGATGAAAGTTTAATTGTTTAATACAGAGCAATACCTAATCCCTTTATTTTTTTCATGCCATTGACTTTTGAAAGAACAGGGCCCAATGATCTATAAAATTTGCACACTCTGGACCTGTCTGCTTGCTTCTTTATGGTGTCATTGCTTCCTTGTTCCCCATATTTCCTACAATCTGAAAGTCAGCTGTAAAGACTTGATTAGATCCAGGTTTGATATTATTTGGCAAGAATACTTGATATGTGGTATCAGGGCTACTATAAAATGGGACTTGTGTACTTCATGTTACATCACAGCCATCTCGCACTTAATGACGCTCACGTCTAATGGTGAATCCAGGGCAGGCTGCTTGATTCCTCCATTGTAGACTCTCTCATCACTCTTCATCTAATGGCTTCTCAGTGATGATCAATTAGAGTTACAAATGATTTTCTAATTGTTATTTCTTATCCACTTATTAGCTGGAATCCTTCTGTAAAAAAAAAATTGTCCCTCAGGCTATTTGATTACCATGAAATATAGTTCATAGATGAAAATCAAGATAAATGATTAATTCTTCCCCTTAATTCCAGTTACCCAGATAGCTTTTATAATACTGAACAAATTAAGTGATGATCAATTAGAGTTACAAATGATTTTCTAATTGTTATTTCTTATCCACTTATTAGCTGGAATCCTTCTGTAAAAAAAAAATTGTCCCTCAGGCTATTTGATTACCATGAAATATAGTTCATAGATGAAAATCAAGATAAATGATTAATTCTTCCCCTTAATTCCAGTTACCCAGATAGCTTTTATAATACTGAACAAATTATAACAAGAGTGTTTATTTTCTAATTCATCTTTTTCCTCTTGCTTTCTTCCTCTGAACTGAAAACTCTAATTAATACATTTTCTTTTGAATAATATAAATTCATAGAAATGTATAGGAGCTCAGAAATCATGTATTTTAACCCAGTTACTTTGCTCAAGNATTACTAACCATTTGTTATTTACATTTTGAATTTAAATAAAACTTAAAATATGCATGCAAAAAAATTCTTTGTTGATAAAATAGCACCACTTTTTAACTCAACAGAACCACTGTAAAATTTAACTTGTTCTAGGACTTGCTGATTTCCACTTTCAGTAAAGACACCTATATTTTAAAACATATGAAGTACCTTTTACACCAGGAATGAAGCTATACTAGGACTGCCAGTATGTATGCTCTGCCCGTGAGCCCTAATATCTGCTCCCTGTGGACTGGGTGACTGGAAGCATGTGTCCATCTCTGTGTGTCTCTGTGCTTATAACCCTTGAGACCAATGGCAAGATCTAGAGATGTTGCTTCGGGCAGTGTCTGATTCTCCCTCACCATTATTGAAATGGCTTTTTGTTGAAGAAGCTAGGACTGCCCTTCCAACCCCAAGTGGCATGAGAAGGCAAGATGTGAAAGTAAAGCATATACGTGCCTTCCTTGTAGCCTTCTGTACATACTATGGACACACAGAGATCCTCTAAGAGTTCCTGAATGCAAGTTAAGGATTTTGCAAAGAGAATTATTGGGTTGGCCAATAATATCTTATGGAAAAACCTAAACAAACTTTTTGGCCAACCCAATCTATTCTCCGGGCTAGAGGTATCTCAGAGGTCATCTAACCCAACCCCTCATTTCATCAACATGGAGACAAAGGCCTAGAGAGGACAGAGATCTTGTCCAGGGCACACAGCCAGCAGATGTAGGGAGCAGAAGTCTGAAAGGGGAGGAAGAACCCATTCAGCCTCCAGCCCCGTGTCTCTGTTCTCAGGGATATTTCCCGGCTGGCACCTGAGCCATGTCGACGTGAAGGACAATTCCCGCGACGAGACCTTCCGCTTCCAATGTGACTGCTGGCTCTCCAAGAGTGAGGGCGACAGGCAGACGGTCCGCGACTTCGCCTGCGCCAACAATGAGATCCGTGACGAGCTGGAGGAGACCAGTACGTGGGGACACCGGTGGGCCCTGCTTAGATGCAGCCGGGGCAGAGGCAGGGGGCAACGATGTTGGAAAATCTAAAGGAAGATCTCTCATAGCCGGAGGGGAATCAGTTGCCCAATGAAAGAAATAACATTGGAGCAGTGCATAAGTAGGGCTTCCCTGGTGGCGCAGAGGATAAAGCGTCGGCCTGCAATGCAGGAGACCCGGGTTCGATCCCTGGGTTGGGCAGATCCCCTGGAGAAGGAACTGGCAACCCACTCCAGTATTCTTGCCTGGAGAATCCCATGGACAGAGGAGCCTGGCGGGCTACAGTCCACGGGGTCGCAAAGAGTCGGACACGACTGAGCGACTTCAATTTCACTTTCACTAGTGCATAAGTAAACACCCTAAGTGTTGCTTCGTGAACCTGAGACAGCCAAGATACTGGTGCCAGCTCATGGCCCCAGATCACAGGGACTTATTAGGTAGCAGGAAAACCCACCGGGGACAAGCCTACCCTGGGCAGTTTGATGTGATGCTCTCTCTGGTTCACTTTTTTGTCGTGGACTCTCTCTAACTGATGTCTATGGCAGCAGCCACTCACAGCGTTCTCTTTGGCTCCTTCCTCAGGGCATGTGTAAAGGGGAAGAGGAATTGGTCCCTAAGGTGGATGGCCATCAAGGACCAGGGAGGTGTCTCTTTAATAGAGATGCCAGTATCTGGGTCCAACAGATTTGATGAAGGCTTATCAATAGCAGAGCCTGATGTAAAGAAAGGATTTTCCAACCTTTTCTTACTGCAGCTAGCTAGTTACTGTAACACTAGCTGCAGTAAGATTTAAACCCACAAATCTCAATAGCTAAATACAACAAAATCTGTTTCTCACTGAGGTAATCAGTCCAGTGTGGGTGTTTGGCAAGAGGTCTTGCATGCTGTGATTCAGGGGCCCAAGCTCTTCTCACCTGCCTGCCATTTTCAACATGTGGCTCCCACATTTCTTGAAGAGGGCAAAGAGAGCTGGGAGAAGGCATATTCTATACTTTCTTAGCACATTAACTCATATTCTGTGAGTCATGTGGCTCCACCTAGATGCAAGCACACCTGGGATTGTAGTACCTGGCTGGACAGTTGCCCCGGGCAAGCTCTGTACATCACGAAAGGGAAGCATGGATGCTTGGTGGAAAGCCACTGAGCCTTCTGCACCATGCCATCCAAACTGCCCAGTGATGGACTCAGCTGCTTGGAGAGGGGTGATCGCTGATCGCACTGGGAGAATTCAGACAAGGGCCAACCACTCATCTGTCAGCCTTCATGTATGAGGATGCCTGCCCTAATTCAGAGGGTGAACTCCCAGCTTCTCTAACCACACTTACTGGGGGCCCACTTTTATTTGAGATGCTATGAACCATGCACCTTGCTTTGTGTTTGTTAGTTTCCTTGTACTGAACTGTGCCCATCTGTGTTGTCCCTATGCAGCTATAAGCTCCCAGAGGTCAAGGACAGAATCACTCTGCAGGCTTTGGGACTTCGTAGGTGCGCAGATCATTAGAGCTCAGAAAATGAAGGTTGTTTTTCCTTGGGCCTCACAATCTCATTAGTGGTGTAGGCTAATGCATAATTGTTCACATGAGCAATAAAGGCTCCTGGGGCCCTTGGCATTCAAGGGAGGAGAGATTTGTGAGGCTGGAGCATAACCACAGAGTTTCCTTCACAGATTTCCCACCAAATAGCTTGCTAAGACCTGTGGGATTTGGGTTGGTAGGGAGCTTGGTAGGGGGGGAGCAGTACTTGCATTAATTCCGGAAGGATGTGTGTGGGACAGAGATGGAAGGGCAGGGACACCAAGCCCAGGAATGGTCTGGATCAGTCTGTCATTACGAGGCGCCTGCAGAGGGCAGGGGGCCCAAAAGCCAGTGACACCCATGTCCACAGATGGAGGATCATCTTAGGGAGAGCCAGGGATACAATTCAAGCCAATCATTCCAACCTCAGCTATCTGTAACCAAGTGACACACCCTGGTGTGGGCTCTGGGACACATTAATGAATAGGGCAGAGATCCTGCCCTCATGGCACTTACATTCCACATCTGTGTCCCCAGGGGCATCTCTGGGCACTCGACTTGTAAGAATAAACACCCTCTCATATCTGGACAGAGCTTCATGTGTGTGAAGGTGCTCCACACATCCCCTGTGTCCCACTGGATTCTCACCACCCTACGCCCACCCTATGAGCTGGATAGGGGCAAATTCACCTCTCTATATCCTAGGTATGGAAAACCAAAAACCAGAAAAGTGAAGCAATACATCAAAGACTTAGCCATAGCCCGTAGGACTCGTATGACCTGCTTCCTATCAGGACTCATCATACCATGGTCGCTGTGTCATCACTGGGCCTGGCTGGTCCTTCAGACTGATCAACTACCCCACCGTGTTTAGCATCCTGTTTGAAGCCATTGAACAGTTTTCCATGAGAAGTAGCAAAATCAAACCTGATTTATGATTTCAAAAGATCACTATGATGCATGTAGAAGGGTAGTAATTATAGCATTGCATGTAGAAGTAAAAGTTTGGATAACAACTAATTATCCATCAGTTAGGACAACATAGAAATTTTTTTGTGTGTGCATACAATGGAATACCATGCAACTATGAAAACGGATGGGCAGATATTTATGTACTGATATAGATTGTGAGTGAAAAGGTAAGATGTGAGACAGTGTGTGATATTTGCTATCTTTGTGTAAAAAGATAAAGTAGGACTCTGAAAGAGGAGATTCTGTAAAGAAATGGATTCTCTAGTGGTGGGNAACGGATGGGCAGATATTTATGTACTGATATAGATTGTGAGTGAAAAGGTAAGATGTGAGACAGTGTGTGATATTTGCTATCTTTGTGTAAAAAGATAAAGTAGGACTCTGAAAGAGGAGATTCTGTAAAGAAATGGATTCTCTAGTGGTGGGATTGGGCTTCCCTGGTGGCTCAGAGGTTAAAGCGTCTTCCTGCAATGCAGGAGACCTGGGTTCGATCCCTGGGTTGGGAAGTTCCCCTGGAGAAGCAAATGGCAACCCACTTCAGTATTCTTGCCTGGAGAATCCCAAGGACGGAGGAGGCTGGTGGGCTTCAGTTCACGGGGTCGCAAAGAGTCGGACACGACTGAGCAACTTCACTTAATGGTGGGATTAAGATGGTTCCCTGTTGATCTATGGTGGTACTGATGTCATATGACATCAGCCTTCCCAGAGCTGCCTCTTCTCGTGTTTGATAGGTTCTTCATGTAGAAAGTTGTGGTAGGATCCCTGTTAATCCCATCCAGCATTTCCAAAACAAGGCAATTAAATAATCAGTGAGCATGAAGCTAAGAGTGAAGCTTATTTATCTTACAATGGTTGGGGTTAGTCTGCTATTTACCATGGAAGGAGTTCCTTTGCAGAATCAAACTTGAAAAGGGAGCTGAAGATGGGGTGAGACAGTGCCATGCCTTCAGAGGAGAGAGGAAAGGCGGGTATGGGGGAAGAGAGCAACCTGCTAGCATGCACCAGGGCAACCCGGGTCTGGCTGCCTCCTCCTCTGGCTGTCTTCACCACCCTGGATTGCCTGTGGATAAAGTTAAAGGCAGCGCAGAATCCACCCTTCCTATCATCCCACTGCTTTTCTCTGTCACCGCCATGCCTGGAGCTCTGGAAGTGAATTCGGGAGTGAAACCTGCCCAGGATATAGAACAGAGTGAGTCTGTTATTTCCACTTAATACTGTGCTGGGCTGTGCTTAGTTGCTTAGTCATGTCCAACTCTATGTGACCCCATGGATTGTAGCCCACCAGGCTCCTCTGTCCATGGGGGATTCTCCCTCCAGGCAAGAATACTGGAGAGAGTTACTGTGCCCTCCTCGAGGGATCTTCCCAGCCCAGGGATCGAACCCAGGTCTCCTGCATTGCAGGCAGATTCTTTACCAGCTGAGCTACGAGAGAAGCCCCCGCTTATTACTAACCATTTGTTATTTACATTTTGAATTTAAATAAAACTTAAAATATGCATGCAAAAAAATTCTTTGTTGATAAAATAGCACCACTTTTTAACTCAACAGAACCACTGTAAAATTTAACTTGTTCTAGGACTTGCTGATTTCCACTTTCAGTAAAGACACCTATATTTTAAAACATATGAAGTACCTTTTACACCAGGAATGAAGCTATACTAGGACTGCCAGTATGTATGCTCTGCCCGTGAGCCCTAATATCTGCTCCCTGTGGACTGGGTGACTGGAAGCATGTGTCCATCTCTGTGTGTCTCTGTGCTTATAACCCTTGAGACCAATGGCAAGATCTAGAGATGTTGCTTCGGGCAGTGTCTGATTCTCCCTCACCATTATTGAAATGGCTTTTTGTTGAAGAAGCTAGGACTGCCCTTCCAACCCCAAGTGGCATGAGAAGGCAAGATGTGAAAGTAAAGCATATACGTGCCTTCCTTGTAGCCTTCTGTACATACTATGGACACACAGAGATCCTCTAAGAGTTCCTGAATGCAAGTTAAGGATTTTGCAAAGAGAATTATTGGGTTGGCCAATAATATCTTATGGAAAAACCTAAACAAACTTTTTGGCCAACCCAATCTATTCTCCGGGCTAGAGGTATCTCAGAGGTCATCTAACCCAACCCCTCATTTCATCAACATGGAGACAAAGGCCTAGAGAGGACAGAGATCTTGTCCAGGGCACACAGCCAGCAGATGTAGGGAGCAGAAGTCTGAAAGGGGAGGAAGAACCCATTCAGCCTCCAGCCCCGTGTCTCTGTTCTCAGGGATATTTCCCGGCTGGCACCTGAGCCATGTCGACGTGAAGGACAATTCCCGCGACGAGACCTTCCGCTTCCAATGTGACTGCTGGCTCTCCAAGAGTGAGGGCGACAGGCAGACGGTCCGCGACTTCGCCTGCGCCAACAATGAGATCCGTGACGAGCTGGAGGAGACCAGTACGTGGGGACACCGGTGGGCCCTGCTTAGATGCAGCCGGGGCAGAGGCAGGGGGCAACGATGTTGGAAAATCTAAAGGAAGATCTCTCATAGCCGGAGGGGAATCAGTTGCCCAATGAAAGAAATAACATTGGAGCAGTGCATAAGTAGGGCTTCCCTGGTGGCGCAGAGGATAAAGCGTCGGCCTGCAATGCAGGAGACCCGGGTTCGATCCCTGGGTTGGGCAGATCCCCTGGAGAAGGAACTGGCAACCCACTCCAGTATTCTTGCCTGGAGAATCCCATGGACAGAGGAGCCTGGCGGGCTACAGTCCACGGGGTCGCAAAGAGTCGGACACGACTGAGCGACTTCAATTTCACTTTCACTAGTGCATAAGTAAACACCCTAAGTGTTGCTTCGTGNATCCCTGGGTTGGGCAGATCCCCTGGAGAAGGAACTGGCAACCCACTCCAGTATTCTTGCCTGGAGAATCCCATGGACAGAGGAGCCTGGCGGGCTACAGTCCACGGGGTCGCAAAGAGTCGGACACGACTGAGCGACTTCAATTTCACTTTCACTAGTGCATAAGTAAACACCCTAAGTGTTGCTTCGTGAACCTGAGACAGCCAAGATACTGGTGCCAGCTCATGGCCCCAGATCACAGGGACTTATTAGGTAGCAGGAAAACCCACCGGGGACAAGCCTACCCTGGGCAGTTTGATGTGATGCTCTCTCTGGTTCACTTTTTTGTCGTGGACTCTCTCTAACTGATGTCTATGGCAGCAGCCACTCACAGCGTTCTCTTTGGCTCCTTCCTCAGGGCATGTGTAAAGGGGAAGAGGAATTGGTCCCTAAGGTGGATGGCCATCAAGGACCAGGGAGGTGTCTCTTTAATAGAGATGCCAGTATCTGGGTCCAACAGATTTGATGAAGGCTTATCAATAGCAGAGCCTGATGTAAAGAAAGGATTTTCCAACCTTTTCTTACTGCAGCTAGCTAGTTACTGTAACACTAGCTGCAGTAAGATTTAAACCCACAAATCTCAATAGCTAAATACAACAAAATCTGTTTCTCACTGAGGTAATCAGTCCAGTGTGGGTGTTTGGCAAGAGGCCTTGCATGCTGTGATTCAGGGGCCCAAGCTCTTCTCACCTGCCTGCCATTTTCAACATGTGGCTCCCACATTTCTTGAAGAGGGCAAAGAGAGCTGGGAGAAGGCATATTCTATACTTTCTTAGCACATTAACTCATATTCTGTGAGTCATGTGGCTCCACCTAGATGCAAGCACACCTGGGATTGTAGTACCTGGCTGGACAGTTGCCCCGGGCAAGCTCTGTACATCACGAAAGGGAAGCATGGATGCTTGGTGGAAAGCCACTGAGCCTTCTGCACCATGCCATCCAAACTGCCCAGTGATGGACTCAGCTGCTTGGAGAGGGGTGATCGCTGATCGCACTGGGAGAATTCAGACAAGGGCCAACCACTCATCTGTCAGCCTTCATGTATGAGGATGCCTGCCCTAATTCAGAGGGTGAAGCTTCTCTAACCGCACTTACTGGGGGCCCACTTTTATTTGAGATGCTATGAACCATGCACCTTGCTTTGTGTTTGTTAGTTTCCTTGTACTGAACTGTGCCCATCTGTGTTGTCCCTACGCAGCTATAAGCTCCCAGAGGTCAAGGACAGAATCACTCTGCAGGCTTTGGGACTTAGTAGGTACGCAGATCATTAGAGCTCAGCAAATGAAGGTTGTTTTTCCTTGGGCCTCACAATCTCATTAGTGGTGTAGGCTGAGAAACCAGAAAAGTGCATAATTGTTCACATGAGCAATAAAGGCTCCTGGGGCCCTTGGCATTCAAGGGAGGAGAGATTTGTGAGGCTGGGAGCATAACCACAGAGTTTCCTTCACAGATTTCCCACCAAATAGCTTGCTAAGACCTGTGGGATTTGGGTTGGTAGGGAGCTTGGTAGGGGGGAAGCAGTACTTGCATTAATTCCGGAAGGATGTGTGTGGGACAGAGATGGAAGGGCAGGGACACCAAACCCAGGAATGGTCTGGATCAGTCTGTCATTACGAGGCGCCTGCAGAAGGCAGGGGGCCCAAAAGCCAGTGACACCCATGTCCACAGATGGAGGATCATCTTAGGGAGAGCCAGGGGTACAATTCAAGCCAATCATTCCAACCTCAGCTATCTGTAACCAAGTGACACAGCCTGGTGTGGGCTCTGGGACACATTAATGAATAGGGCAGAGATTCTGCCCTCATGGCACTTACATTCCACGTCTGTGTCCCCAGGGGCATCTCTGGGCACTCGACTTGTAAGAATAAATACCCTCTCATATCTGAACAGAGCTTCATGTGTGTGAAGGTGCTCCACACATCCCCTGTGTCCCACTGGATCCTCACCACCCTACGCCCACCCTATGAGCTGGATAGGGGCAAATTCACCTCTCTATATCCTAGGTATGGAAAACCAAAAACCAGAAAAGTGAAGCAATACATCAAAGACTTAGCCATAGCCCGTAGGACTCGTATGACCTGCTTCCTATCAGGACTCATCATACCATGGTCGCTGTGTCATCACTGGGCCTGGCTGGTCCTTCAGACTGATCAACTACCCCACCGTGTTTAGCATCCTGTTTGCTGCCTCACCTCCAGTTTTTGTTAGCGATGTCAGAAGCTGCTCCGCATCCTCTGTAAGCATCAGCCTCTGTAGGTGATTCCAATGTGCAGGCAAAGCAGAAAACCACTGGCAACTTTTAAATACTACTGTTATTTGGGTCTCACCCCCAGAGATTCTGTGTTAAGTCCTGGACAGTAACATCATGTGCTTATGTGTGCATAAGCATGTACACAACACACACACACACACACACGACACCTAGGAGGACAAAAAATGTCTCTCTGGGGCATGCAGTGTGCGTGCTAAGTCACTTCAGTTGTGTCCAACTTTTTGCCGCCCCATGGACTGTAACCCTCCAGGCTTCTCTGTCCATGGAATTCTCCAGGCAAGAATACTGGAGTGGGTTGTGGGTTGTCATGCCCTCCTCCAGGGGATCTTCCCAAGCCAGGGATTGAACCCGCATCTCCTGCATTGGCAGGTGGGTCCTGAGCCTCCTGGGAAACCCCCTGTCTGGGACATCCTCCAGGAAGACCAATGCCTCCCCCCTCTACAGCCCCCTTCCTTCTTATCCACCCCTACTTGAAGCCTTTTCAGGCTGCTCAGCCAGCCTTATCTGCGACATTTCCAGTTCTGATACAATCAAGCTTGATGACCAGCTCCCCAGGTTGGAGGACTCACTGCTCTACCAGACAGCTCTGGTTAAAAATTCATCTTTATGATTATGTTCTTGAAGCTGCCATCATATTGGCAGTCCCAATGGAGGCAAACAGAAAACTTCAGGAGTGGTCAGGACTTGGTTGTATGCACCCAAAGCCCAGCCCTAAGCTGGCTCCAGGAAAAAGGGAGCATGTTGGTGCCTGGAACTTGGAGGTTTCAGGTGGAACTGGCTGGGGCTTGGCTGTCTCCAGAGGCTCCAGTGGTTTCAGTATAACCTTGTCCCCTTTTCCTCTTAACTGTTTCTTTCTCTACATCATGGGAAGATGGTGGCTGGTACCCCCAACCCCATAGCCTTCTAACTGAACAGCTTTGGTGGAAGGGAAGAGAGCATCTCTTCAGGAAAAATTCTGATTGTCCAGGTCTGGGACTCTCACGCAAAACCACACGGGAGGGACTTGCAGAGCCAAGAGGGGTCCTGGCGACATAAGGTGGGGGAGGAGGTGTGGAGCAATAAGCTGCAGGTGCCCACTGGCTGCCCAGGTGTCCTCTGGTGGTGCTCCTCGGTGCCTTGTGCCCCTGCTGTCCTGGCCTCAAGGCAAACACCTATCTGTTCAGGAGCTGCTCATGTGAGGTGTGTTGGATCTGCTCGGTGCATCCTGGGCTTCTGGTTCATCTCTGTCTGCAGATACCATGCCCAGAGCACAGGCAAGATGTCAAGGGCAGAGAGCTCTGCTCTCTCCTGTCCTGCCACATTCATGCCCGCTAAGCCCACAGTATCTTTGTTAGTGGCCCCTTCACGTGAATGACTTGCACGGTGGCTATGGAGCCACTTTCTCCAGCTGGACTCTCCCATGGGGGTGTTGACCACGGGGTGAGCCTCACGTGGATCCCTGCTAGGCTGGGGCTGCTACCTGCCCCACTGTCAGGTCCCTGGTCCTACTCTGTCCTTTCCTCCCAGCTGAGAGCCACGCCTTCCACATTTTTATCAAGTCATTGATGAAATGACTTTTCCAAGGTGGAAATAGGCTGATTGAAAGACCATTGATGCAGCTGGCCACATTTCTTTTTAAACCATCTGAATGTCCTCACTTACACGCCTTCCTTCTCTGCCTTGTCTTTGGGGCCATGAGGAGAGGGCTGGTTACGATCCACACACATGTTCTCCGTGAGCTGACTGCAGGAAGCAAGTAAGTTCCTAATGCTCCCTGCTTTCTTCCCTGGGCCCTGACAGTCCATTTCTTCTACAGTGAAGGATCCACTTTGAATTCACAGGTGTCTGGTTTGCAGAAATACCTTACCCTCCCTGGGCTGGCTTGGAGCCCCCAGCCATGACTCATTCATTTCATGTCCTGGTGCTGTGAATGGCTGGGCCTGTGGAGACAGGTTCTTCTTCCAGGGTTGTGCTCGCTGTGGATCTCCTCCCCATCCTGGGTTCTTTGCCGGATGCCCTCTATCTATGGCTTGAGAGAAGTCACAAAGGAAACAGGTCACTGAGGGGCTGGGGTTGACATTACATTGAGCTGTAGACGCAGCCATTCCTTCTAACTGTCTTTATCACGTTTCTGAGATAAAAGCACAGAAATCAAACTATCTCTTTGGATCTGGAATCCCAAATCCTCAGTGACTCACTAACTGCTGGAAGACAAATATTGTGTCCTCCTGTGTGCCAGCTCCATCCCACCTGGTCCTCGGAGAATGGGGCTGGATCTCATGGATCTCGTGGATCTCAAGCCCCGCTCCTGCCCTCCAGAATTTTTGCTATGCTCCTTCCCTTGCCCGCTCCTAGAGCATCCCTCGGTCCTCTGTTGATCACAATCATGAATCTTCTTCGAGGCCAAGCTCACACACTGCCTTCTTCATGGAGCTTACTGCGATGAGCCCAATCATTCATTATTCACTCAACAACTATTTATTGAATGCTTATGTGCCAGGCACCGTTCTGGGCACTTGAGGTCTATAATGAGCAAAACAAAGACCCTTGCCCTCATGGAGCTTACATTCAGGTGGGAGGGAGGCATACAATAAGCAACAAAATGATAAATAACTGCTTAGCATATCAGAAGGTAAGGGAAGATGGTAGAGCTCAGTAGAGCAGGCTGGAGCCCTGGGGAAATTGGGTTGGAATTTGGTTAGGGTGGTCCCTGAGAAGGGGACGTCTGAGTAGGACAGGAAGGAGTAAGCCAGGTCAACATGGATGGAGGTGGGAAGAGGAAGGGGATGCCAGGTCAACATGGATGGAGGTGGGGAGAGGAAGGGGACGCCAGGTCAACATGGATGGAGGTGGGGAGAGGAAGGTGACACCAGGTCAACGTGGATGGAGGTGGGGAGAGGAAGGGGACAGAGCTCTAAGGCAGGAGCAGGCCTTGTGCTCCTGGAGCAGCATGGAGGCCAAGCAGAGTGAGCAAGGCAGGGAAAGTGCTGGAAGATGAGGTTGAAGACGTAACGGGAGCCAGATCCACTCTCTCCCCCTTGGGACTTGCGCCCTTTGCTGCAGGTTATTCTGTTCTGTTGTATAGTCAGTGTGTTTCCATCTGGGGCCAGAGATGAGTGCTAGCGTCACCCAGAGTTTAGCCCAGTCCTGGCACTAGACACCCGCTTAACAAATGAAACAATGCTGACCTGCTTGTGGAAACTTCAGGGGAGGGAGGTTGTGACGCTGAGCCAGATACCAAGGTGAGAGCTGAGACAAGACAGAGGCTGTTTGCTGGAGAAAATTCCAGGCCCTTCTGTAGTCTCTCCCACCTGGACCTTCCCCTCCCCTTTCTGCAGCTGGGCCCTGCCTCTCCTCCCTTCTCTTTGCTCCTGATCTTCACTTTGCATCTCAGAGACTCCTCCATCCCTGAGAGCCAGGCCCCAGCATCCATCGGGAAGCTCATCCCCTCCTTGTGGTTTGTCCCCAGATCGAGGCAGGCTCTGTTGACAGTGCCTCGATTGTAAAGATTTTAACCTGTGCCCTGGCCCCCGCACTTAAGGCTGTGGTCTCAGACCAGATGGAGGACCTGAAGGGAGAGGCGAGTTTGCTTCTGCCCCAATGGTGGGTGCCGCCTCCCCTCTGCTGACCGTCTCCCACCTTCTCCACCGCAGCCTACGAGATCGTCATAGAAACCGGCAATGGAGGCGAAACCAGGGAGAACGTCTGGCTCATCCTGGAGGGCAGGAAGAATCGGTCCAAAGAGTTTCTCGTGGAGAATTCTTCTAGACAGCGGGCCTTCAGAAAGTAAGAAGAGGGGGTGCCCACAGGGGAATGGGGATAAGTGGGGTGGGTAAGAGGGGGACTCCAAGAGCCAACCCTTTTAGTTGGGGCTGTAAATATACAAATGGGCCTAACCAGCAAGAACATACTGAGTACCTACTGTGTGCCAACGCCATTCCAGCTCTAGGGACACAACAGGAGCTTTAGAAAAGGGAAGGGAGAGGACTATCATTTAAAGAGAGCCCCCTCTGAGAGACTAGAATCTAATTGTTCCAATGACTAGAAAAAAAAAGGATAATTATGCAATATGATAAAAGTGCTAATTATGGCCACAATGGCAATCATGGTACAATATAAAAATGTTTCAGATTCATATGTTGCACACCTTAAATTTACACAATGATATATGTCAAATGTATTTCAATTTTTTAAAACTTAATGTAAAACTACAACAAAAATCACTTAGTTACAGCAAGTCCACTATGTGGCAGGACTGGGAATCACACAGATGTTATTCCACATCCATGCAAATGAGGAGCTCACAGTCTATTGAAAAGGGAGAATCACCCATGAAAACGCAAATAAGACAGTGTGGAATTTGGTTCTAGTGAGAAGCAGGGAGAGAGGGGAGAGCCTCTAAGATGCTTCATAGGAAAAATCAAAATTAGGTCTTGTGTAACAGCGCCCCCGCTCAGCACTCCCAGCTGCCTGCCAGCCCTGGAGAATCTCACGTCTTCCTGTACATCAGAGCTGCCTCCGAACTGCCCAGATGCCCACTTCATCTCTTTGCTGCCTCCAGAATCTCTTAAATAGAGCCTCCTCCTCCCATAACCTCACTTCACCCTCTATTCAATAACCCCCCTTCCTGAAGATGAGCTGAGCTTCCCCACCCCCAAAAGGCAGCCCACCCCACTTCTTTTCCATTGGCCCTTCCCTCCCTGAACCCAAACTCCAGCCAAGTCAGCCCTCCTTCCAGAAATGACCGCACCTCCAACCTCATGACTTTGCCAAATCAAGTCCTTATCAGAAGATGCTTCCTTTCCCCTTCCCTCTGGTCCCTGAATCTCGTCTCCCTCCTCAGCCCAGTGCTGAGGGTCCAGGGCCTCACCCTCCTCCAACACCATCTACTATTACCAATCCCTGATTCTGGGAACAGGCAGCCTGAAGGGCTTTTTAATGGTTCCAATTGTCTTGTTCCGGAACTAGACTGAAGCCCTCAAGCAATGGAGGCCTGACATCAGGTCTCGCTTGCCAGTCTATCCCTGTTTCTCAGACGAGCACTTAGGATACAGTTGGCACTGGATAAATGCTTACTTCCTTCAGTGGGCGTGAGCAGCGCTCACTGATGCTACCTTTGTGTCCTGCAGGGGGACCACAGACACATTTGAGTTCGACAGCGTCTACTTGGGGGACATTGCCTCCCTCTGCGTGGGCCACCTCGCCCGGGAGGACCGATTCATCCCCAAAAGAGAGCTGGTCTGGCACGTCAAAACCATCACCATCACCGAGATGGAGTATGGCAATGTGTACGTGCGGGGTCTCCAACTTCTTCCCCCAGGGAGGCCTACAACCAGACCATGGGCAAGATGGCAGGGGGCGGGGAGGTGTCCACTTCAAGGCATCTGAGTCAGAAAGGAAAGAGGCAGCTGTACTGGTTCTTGAGTTTTCTGAACCAGAGCATTACCCCAGAGGCAGGGAACTAGACTCGATGACCTTGGGTGCTCCAGCCTTTTTATCCAGTGATGCTTCTTTTGAAGGAAAAAAGAGCCAGTCAGGCAATTCCAGACAGCCGAGTCTTTCCTTCCCTGCCCCCATGATCACTGTGTAATGACAAAGAGATACAGCTTTGAAGCCTGCTGCTCCACAGTCAGAGTGAATGCCCGTCATCCCTGTGGGCAGAGCGGGGACCAGCAGAGAAATCCCATGCCCACCGCCCCGAGGAACCCAGATAAGGAGCTTTACATTTCCCCCTCCAGAGCCTTCTGAGGACATTTCTAGAGGATTAAGGGTCTTAGTTACCTGGGTAACAGCCATCAGTTTTTCTAATTAAAACCGCTTGGTAACTGTGTTGGAAGCTAGAAAGAGCCCTGAGGCTCTAGAAGGCAGAAAAGATACTACAAAGGAACCAGGAGAGGCTGATGGGGAAGCAGAGGGCAGCGTGTGCCTCAGGGAGGGTAAGCACAAGGAGAGGCTAAAACAGCCGGGCTACCCCCAGAACCACTGTCCGCCCCTCCGTGCGCCCCTCATTCCCCTCCTGGGCTGGCCCTGCTCTTGACAGCATCTTTCACAAGAATCGCAGCAGACAGAAGCAGCAGCCCTGCCTGATCAGGCGGGTCCCAGCTTCGGCTCCAGCCTTCAGGGCCTCAGCCCCTCAGGCAATGTCTGTCCATACTCTACCTGCACCCATCGGCTCCCTGGAACTGGCCGTCTCTGAGCAAGATTACCCTTTGGGAATGGAGCAGGAAAGGGTTCTGACATGTGGACTTGTGTCTTAGCTATCTCAGGCTGCTGCGACCAAATCCATGGACTGGGTGGCTCAGACAGCCTTGGAGCCTGGAAGTCAGAGGTCAGGGTGCCAGCGGGGTTGAGTTCCCATGAGGCCTCCCTTGTTAGCTCATTGGAGAGGGAGATCTGGTATCTCTTCCTCTCTCCACTAGGTGGCCCTAGTGAACACACCTGCCAGTGCAGGAGACATAAGACACGTGGGTTCGATCCCTGGGTTGAGAGGACCCCCTGGAGGAGGGCCTGGCAACCCGCTCCAGTATTCTTGCCTGGAGAATCCCATAGTCAGAGGAGCCCAGCAGGCTATGGTCTATGAGGTGGCAAAGAGTCAGACACGACTGAAGTGACTTCACACACACACACACACACACACACTTCTTCCCATAAGGTAACTAATCCCATCATGGGTCCCCATCCTCATGACCTCGTTTAAACCTAATGACCTCCCAAAGCCCCATGCACAAATGCCATCACACTGGGATAAGAATTTGGGGAAAGAGAATTCAGTTCATAGCAGCGCCCTCTCAGGCTGCAATGTTATATTGTTGTTCTTTGGGGGAAAACCAACTGGGGTACAGTAAACCCTGTAGGAGTCACTGGGCGTGGCTGTGAGGAGCAATCCTGTTGAGGACTTGGGAGCTGGGATGCAGGGCTGGGAGAGTTCCAGCCCACCAGCAAGCCAACCTGTACTGCCTCCCGACTGCAAGGAATGTGGCCTCTCATACTTCTCTACAAATGCCCAAAATAAACAAGACAATACAATACAATCATAAAAGAGTCGCCACTTAAGTTAGCTTTAAACACACAGTGTCAGCTGTGAGAGAATCAAAGGTCTCAGTGCCACCCGGCACCTTCCAGTCTCAGGAGGGAGGGGAGTGAAGAACTTCCCAACCCACAGTCCTCAGCTGAGTTGTAGGATTCCTTGTCCAGTAGAAAGAATCTATGACTCCCAGTGAAGCATCTTTTCCTACACTCTCAAAAGTGTGGCCTTTTGTCAGCTGGGCTGGGAGGGGAGGAAGGGATGTCCACGGGCTGGGGATCTTCTCAAAGCGGGTATAGGGAGTCCAGACCCCAGATGCTCCAGCCATCACCTGGTCTGTTGCGTGGCTTCAGGCCATCACCCAGCTCCTCTCTGGGAGGAGAGATGGATGATCTTTAGAGTCTGGCAGGAGGGGAAAGATGGCAGGAGTACAGCCTGAGAGGCTCTCAGAAGTCATGCCCCAGCCTACCTACTGTGCTGGCCTCAAGTCTGTGACTTCTGGTGGGTGACCGCCTCCCTCCCTGTCTGCCAGATATCACCTCTATCCAGAGTGAGGATGGAACAGGGGTGTATGTCACAGTGGCTACTCACACGTCACCATTCTGTGTGTGTGTGTGTGTGTGTCGCTCAGCTGTGTCCAATTCTTCATAACCTCATGGGTTATGAAGCACCCACCAGGCTCCTCTGTCCATGGAATTCTCCAGGCAGGAATACTGGAGCAGGTTGCCATTCTCTTCTCCAGGGGATCTTCCCAACCTGGGTATTGAACCTGGGTCTCCTGCATTGCAGGCAGATTCTTTACTATCTGAGCCTATTTACATGTGACTGTTCTCAGTTCAGTTCAGTTCAGTTGCTCAGTCACGTCCAAATCTTTGCGACCCCATGGACTGCAGCACACAGGCTTCCCTGTCCATCACCAGCTCCCAGAGCTTGCTCAAACTCATGTCCATCAAGTCAGTGATGCCATCCAACCGTCTTATCCTCTGTTGTCCCCTTTTCCTCCTGCCCTCAATCTTTTCCAGCATCAGGGTCTTTTCCAATGAGTCAGCTCTTCACATCAAGTGGCCAAAGTCACTGTTCTAGAACACATTTAAATCCTACCACGTAAAGACCACTTACATAACACTGTATATGGATCCACATTTCCTTTCTAACTAGCATTTGAGCCACAATATCTGGATTTCCATGAAATACAAAATAATTTTATCTCAATCTCTTATAAAAATCTCAAATTTTCACCTTCCAAATGATTCTAGTCCTGACTCTTGCAGCATTTCTGACCAGCTCTTTGTTGTTAATATCCTCAGAACTTCAGTGGAAGGACACACAGAGAGGCTTTTGTTTCTTTTTTAAAAAAACCCAAAACGAAATCGTTGTTTTATCTCATTATCACATATAATACATAATCATTTTAAAATTCAAATAAGGCAAAAAAAATGTGTATGAAAGAAAGAAAAAAATTCCTTTCGTAAAAGAAAGTAAAATTCCCTAAAGTCCTATCCATCAGAGAAGGCCACCATGAACATTTGGTGACCCCATTCTCTCTGGCCATTTTCTGATATCTTACACACACACGCTGTTCAGACAAATATGATCATATTCAACATATTTCTAACATATTCACTTTTGTTCATTATTTTCTACTTTGCCTTTATTATTGCTCACGAGCCCATTGCAAGTGAGAATAGCCTGGCATGTTCTCCTACAGCTGGAGTCTTGATTCCACAGAGCCCTGAGGTCCCACATTTTGGTGATCTTATAATGATGTCTATTAGGAAACGTTTCCTTATAACTACACCAGGGACTAATTTTCAGCCATTAAAAACAACGAATTAAATATGTACCAGAAGATTTGGAGCCATTCCCAGGAAGCACTGTTGAGTGAGAAAAGCAAGATATAGGGAAACATGTATTATATGATGCCATTTTGTGAAAGGAACACTGACGTCCCACATGTGTGTGGGTCTATGTGTGTTCTGTGCAAGGTTGAGCGAAACAGAGGGAAATTTGGCAAGATATATCCACAATTGTTACATGAGTTATCTGAGGTGAAGGCAGGATGCAGGAGGAGAAAGGAGGGGAAAAGGGAGACAGTGCCAAGCATAAAAGAAAAGAGTGCATTTAGAAAACCACATACGATCACAGGATTTGTGCATTTACATAGAATTATGTATATGAGTGGACATTTGCATAAAGAAATACATTTTAAGTGAATGTTTAAGCAAAGAAGGCAAATATATCTCCCTCTAAGAAAGTGTGGTATGTAACAACAACCCAGATTTATCAAGTGACAAGTTGGAGGAAGAGAGCTCTCCAGACAGAATTCGGATTTCCTGCCAAGCGTCTTTAAACGGCTGGCTTCTGCAGTGGCCGGGCAGGCTGGCTCTGGGCCCCGGCTTTGGGTCACCTTGTTCAATGACTTCTCTTCCCCAAGCCTTTGCTTCCCTTCTGTGAAACTGGAGGAGATGAACTCTGTGACCCAGGGAGTTGATGAAATGCAAGAATGCAAAACCCAGGCATTTAGTGACCATGCAGAAAACCAAGTTCTTTTTACTGTTATAGATTTTCACCTAAAAATTAATTTTTCATCTTTGGGCACACCCTTTCAGGGCTACGTTTCTGAAATCATTAGCCAATGCCAGAACTGCTTATTTCCAACACTGTTAAAATGTTAGGAATTTGGATGGGAGAGAAAAACAAGGACGTTTGTTCAGTCTAAACCTCTAGCATTGCCAGTGGGAAAATCAAAGTCACATAGGTGGGAGGTGGCTGGCTGGGGCAGACCCCAGCCCCCTTACCCTCAGGCAGTGTTTTCCCACCGAGCCTCTGACTTCTTCCTGTAATTACTGGACTCAGTGTCATTACCCAGAGGCTAACACTGGGGGTGGAGGTAGAGAAGGGATTTTTTGGTCCCAGACCATTTCTCTTTNCTGTCTCTTATACACATCTACCTCATGACTTTGCCAAATCAAGTCCTCATCAGAAGATGCTTCCTTTCCCCTTCCCTCTGGTCCCTGAATCTCGTCTCCCTCCTCAGCCCAGTGCTGAGGGTCCAGGGCCTCACCCTCCTCCAACACCATCTACTATTACCAATCCCTGATTCTGGGAACAGGCAGCCTGAAGGGCTTTTTAATGGTTCCAATTGTCTTGTTCCAGAACTAGACTGAAGCCCTCGAGCAATGGAGGCCTGACATCAGGTCTCGCTTGCCAGTCTATCCCTGTTTCTCAGACGAGCACTTAGGATACAGTTGGCACTGGATAAATGCTTACTTCCTTCAGTGGGCGTGAGCAGCGCTCACTGATGCTACCTTTGTGTCCTGCAGGGGGACCACAGACACATTTGAGTTCGACAGCGTCTACTTGGGGGACATTGCCTCCCTCTGCGTGGGCCACCTCGCCCGGGAGGACCGATTCATCCCCAAAAGAGAGCTGGTCTGGCACGTCAAAACCATCACCATCACCGAGATGGAGTATGGCAATGTGTACGTGCGGGGTCTCCAACTTCTTCCCCCAGGGAGGCCTACAACCAGACCATGGGCAAGATGGCAGGGGGCGGGGAGGTGTCCACTTCAAGGCATCTGAGTCAGAAAGGAAAGAGGCAGCTGTACTGGTTCTTGAGTTTTCTGAACCAGAGCATTACCCCAGAGGCAGGGAACTAGACTCGATGACCTTGGGTGCTCCAGCCTTTTTATCCAGTGATGCTTCTTTTGAAGGAAAAAAGAGCCAGTCAGGCAATTCCAGACAGCCGAGTCTTTCCTTCCCTGCCCCCATGATCACTGTGTAATGACAAAGAGATACAGCTTTGAAGCCTGCTGCTCCACAGTCAGAGTGAATGCCCGTCATCCCTGTGGGCAGAGCGGGGACCAGCAGAGAAATCCCATGCCCACCGCCCCGAGGAACCCAGATAAGGAGCTTTACATTTCCCCCTCCAGAGCCTTCTGAGGACATTTCTAGAGGATTAAGGGTCTTAGTTACCTGGGTAACAGCCATCAGTTTTTCTAATTAAAACCGCTTGGTAACTGTGTTGGAAGCTAGAAAGAGCCCTGAGGCTCTAGAAGGCAGAAAAGATACTACAAAGGAACCAGGAGAGGCTGATGGGGAAGCAGAGGGCAGCGTGTGCCTCAGGGAGGGTAAGCACAAGGAGAGGCTAAAACAGCCGGGCTACCCCCAGAACCACTGTCCGCCCCTCCGTGCGCCCCTCATTCCCCTCCTGGGCTGGCCCTGCTCTTGACAGCATCTTTCACAAGAATCGCAGCAGACAGAAGCAGCAGCCCTGCCTGATCAGGCGGGTCCCAGCTTCGGCTCCAGCCTTCAGGGCCTCAGCCCCTCAGGCAATGTCTGTCCATACTCTACCTGCACCCATCGGCTCCCTGGAACTGGCCGTCTCTGAGCAAGATTACCCTTTGGGAATGGAGCAGGAAAGGGTTCTGACATGTGGACTTGTGTCTTAGCTATCTCAGGCTGCTGCGACCAAATCCATGGACTGGGTGGCTCAGACAGCCTTGGAGCCTGGAAGTCAGAGGTCAGGGTGCCAGCGGGGTTGAGTTCCCATGAGGCCTCCCTTGTTAGCTCATTGGAGAGGGAGATCTGGTATCTCTTCCTCTCTCCACTAGGTGGCCCTAGTGAACACACCTGCCAGTGCAGGAGACATAAGACACGTGGGTTCGATCCCTGGGTTGAGAGGACCCCCTGGAGGAGGGCCTGGCAACCCGCTCCAGTATTCTTGCCTGGAGAATCCCATAGTCAGAGGAGCCCAGCAGGCTATGGTCTATGAGGTGGCAAAGAGTCAGACACGACTGAAGTGACTTCACACACACACACACACACACACACTTCTTCCCATAAGGTAACTAATCCCATCATGGGTCCCCATCCTCATGACCTCGTTTAAACCTAATGACCTCCCAAAGCCCCATGCACAAATGCCATCACACTGGGATAAGAATTTGGGGAAAGAGAATTCAGTTCATAGCAGCGCCCTCTCAGGCTGCAATGTTATATTGTTGTTCTTTGGGGGAAAACCAACTGGGGTACAGTAAACCCTGTAGGAGTCACTGGGAGTGGCTGTGAGGAGCAATCCTGTTGAGGACTTGGGAGCTGGGATGCAGGGCTGGGAGAGTTCCAGCCCACCAGCAAGCCAACCTGTACTGCCTCCCGACTGCAAGGAATGTGGCCTCTCATACTTCTCTACAAATGCCCAAAATAAACAAGACAATACAATACAATCATAAAAGAGTCGCCACTTAAGTTAGCTTTAAACACACAGTGTCAGCTGTGAGAGAGTCAAAGGTCTCAGTGCCACCCGGCACCTTCCAGTCTCAGGAGGGAGGGGAGTGAAGAACTTCCCAACCCACAGTCCTCAGCTGAGTTGTAGGATTCCTTGTCCAGTAGAAAGAATCTATGACTCCCAGTGAAGCATCTTTTCCTACACTCTCAAAAGTGTGGCCTTTTGTCAGCTGGGCTGGGAGGGGAGGAAGGGATGTCCACGGGCTGGGGATCTTCTCAAAGCGGGTATAGGGAGTCCAGACCCCAGATGCTCCAGCCATCACCTGGTCTGTTGCGTGGCTTCAGGCCATCACCCAGCTCCTCTCTGGGAGGAGAGATGGATGATCTTTAGAGTCTGGCAGGAGGGGAAAGATGGCAGGAGTACAGCCTGAGAGGCTCTCAGAAGTCATGCCCCAGCCTACCTACTGTGCTGGCCTCAAGTCTGTGACTTCTGGTGGGTGACCGCCTCCCTCCCTGTCTGCCAGATATCACCTCTATCCAGAGTGAGGATGGAACAGGGGTGTATGTCACAGTGGCTACTCACACGTCACCATTCTGTGTGTGTGTGTGTGTGTGTCGCTCAGCTGTGTCCAATTCTTCATAACCTCATGGGTTATGAAGCACCCACCAGGCTCCTCTGTCCATGGAATTCTCCAGGCAGGAATACTGGAGCAGGTTGCCATTCTCTTCTCCAGGGGATCTTCCCAACCTGGGTATTGAACCTGGGTCTCCTGCATTGCAGGCAGATTCTTTACTATCTGAGCCTATTTACATGTGACTGTTCTCAGTTCAGTTCAGTTCAGTTGCTCAGTCACGTCCAAATCTTTGCGACCCCATGGACTGCAGCACACAGGCTTCCCTGTCCATCACCAGCTCCCAGAGCTTGCTCAAACTCATGTCCATCAAGTCAGTGATGCCATCCAACCGACTTATCCTCTGTTGTCCCCTTTTCCTCCTGCCCTCAATCTTTTCCAGCATCAGGGTCTTTTCCAATGAGTCAGCTCTTCACATCAAGTGGCCAAAGTCACTGTTCTAGAACACATTTAAATCCTACCACGTAAAGACCACTTACATAACACTGTATATGGATCCACATTTCCTTTCTAACTAGCATTTGAGCCACAATATCTGGATTTCCATGAAATACAAAATAATTTTATCTCAATCTCTTATAAAAATCTCAAATTTTCACCTTCCAAATGATTCTAGTCCTGACTCTTGCAGCATTTCTGACCAGCTCTTTGTTGTTAATATCCTCAGAACTTCAGTGGAAGGACACACAGAGAGGCTTTTGTTTCTTTTTTAAAAAAACCCAAAACGAAATCGTTGTTTTATCTCATTATCACATATAATACATAATCATTTTAAAATTCAAATAAGGCAAAAAAAATGTGTATGAAAGAAAGAAAAAAATTCCTTTCGTAAAAGAAAGTAAAATTCCCTAAAGTCCTATCCATCAGAGAAGGCCACCATGAACATTTGGTGACCCCATTCTCTCTGGCCATTTTCTGATATCTTACACACACACGCTGTTCAGACAAATATGATCATATTCAACATATTTCTAACATATTCACTTTTGTTCATTATTTTCTACTTTGCCTTTATTATTGCTCACGAGCCCATTGCAAGTGAGAATAGCCTGGCATGTTCTCCTACAGCTGGAGTCTTGATTCCACAGAGCCCTGAGGTCCCACATTTTGGTGATCTTATAATGATGTCTATTAGGAAACGTTTCCTTATAACTACACCAGGGACTAATTTTCAGCCATTAAAAATAACGAATTAAATATGTACCAGAAGATTTGGAGCCATTCCCAGGAAGCACTGTTGAGTGAGAAAAGCAAGATATAGGGAAACATGTATTATATGATGCCATTTTGTGAAAGGAACACTGACGTCCCACATGTGTGTGGGTCTATGTGTGTTCTGTGCAAGGTTGAGCGAAACAGAGGGAAATTTGGCAAGATATATCCACAATTGTTACATGAGTTATCTGAGGTGAAGGCAGGATGCAGGAGGAGAAAGGAGGGGAAAAGGGAGACAGTGCCAAGCATAAAAGAAAAGAGTGCATTTAGAAAACCACATACGATCACAGGATTTGTGCATTTACATAGAATTATGTATATGAGTGGACATTTGCATAAAGAAATACATTTTAAGTGAATGTTTAAGCAAAGAAGGCAAATATATCTCCCTCTAAGAAAGTGTGGTATGTAACAACAACCCAGATTTATCAAGTGACAAGTTGGAGGAAGAGAGCTCTCCAGACAGAATTCGGATTTCCTGCCAAGCGTCTTTAAACGGCTGGCTTCTGCAGTGGCCGGGCAGGCTGGCTCTGGGCCCCGGCTTTGGGTCACCTTGTTCAATGACTTCTCTTCCCCAAGCCTTTGCTTCCCTTCTGTGAAACTGGAGGAGATGAACTCTGTGACCCAGGGAGTTGATGAAATGCAAGAATGCAAAACCCAGGCATTTAGTGACCATGCAGAAAACCAAGTTCTTTTTACTGTTATAGATTTTCACCTAAAAATTAATTTTTCATCGTTGGGCACACCCTTTCAGGGCTACGTTTCTGAAATCATTAGCCAATGCCAGAACTGCTTATTTCCAACACTGTTAAAATGTTAGGAATTTGGATGGGGGAGAAAAACAAGGACGTTTGTTCAGTCTAAACCTCTAGCATTGCCAGTGGGAAAATCAAAGTCACATAGGTGGGAGGTGGCTGGCTGGGGCAGACCCCAGCCCCCTTACCCTCAGGCAGTGTTTTCCCACCGAGCCTCTGACTTCTTCCTGTAATTACTGGACTCAGTGTCATTACCCAGAGGCTAACACTGGGGGTGGAGGTAGAGAAGGGATTTTTTGGTCCCAGACCATTTCTCTTGGCCCTGGACTTGTTTCTGCATGTAGTAGCTTTTTCAGTACTTTGCACCCCCTTTGTACTGTGTCATCCGTGAACACATGCATATGTGTGCACACACACAACACAGATACACACCCATGGTTCAACCCAGCCAAGTGCAAGGGGTTTGGGAGCATACCTCTATCTCATGCTTACTTTTCCACTTGATTTGGCCTAGAATTGTCGTCTGGTCCCATAGCTCCTCTGAAGGTGACAACAGTGGATAAAAGCATTCATCAGTCCCTTGGAAGAGCAAGAGAATCAGCCTGATTGGTGTGCAGTGAGCTTAGAGAAGGGGAGGAACAGGTCAGAAAGGTAAACCCTGGGTGGAGGATCAGATCGTGTAAGGTCTTGCAGGCCTTTGTAAGGTGGTGGCTTTTATTAATACTTATTCTGGGAATAAGTATTAATCCATCACTGGTTCACTGGACATGAGTCTGAGCAAACTCTGGGAGATAGGGAAGGAATCCTGGTGTGCTGCAGTCCAAAGGGTCACAAAGAGTCGGACACGACTGAGCAAGTGAAAAACAAAAATTCTGAGACTAAGGATGAAAAAGAAGAGGAGAATCAAAGGGCAGTTTATATTCTGAGCAGAAGGATAAGATTCTCGGGCTTACATCTCCACAGGATCACTTGGATACTGTGCAGAGAATTCACCGTAGGTAGGTGTTGAAAAGCAGATAGACCAGTTAAGAGGCTGACACATTCCAGACAGAAGATGGTGGTGATTTGGACGAGAGGAGTGGCAAGGTAGTTAGTGAGACTGTGCCGATTCTGGACTTATTAGATTGTATTTTAAAGATAGGGTCAGTGGGAATTGCTGGTGGATCAGATGTGGACTGGCTCAGCAGGTAAAGAATCCATCTGCAATGCAGGAGACACGGGGGATGCAGGTTTGATTCCTGGGTCAGGAAGATACCCTGTAGGAGGAAATGGCCACCCACTCCAGTATTCTTGCCTGAAAAATCCCAAGGACAGAGGAGCCTGGCGGGCTACAGTCCATGAGGCCTCAAAGAGTCTGCAACGACTGAGCGACTAAGCACAGATGTGGAGTGTGAACGAAAATTCACCTGAAAATTCTATCCTCATATTTCCACGCGGACGATTTCCGCCCTGAGGTCTTGTCGTCTGGGACGGAATCTCTGGTGGATGCCCAGGATCCTGGGGGGGAGGGCGTGAGCCTTGGCTGGTACTCCCTGACCTCCCCTGCTCCCACCGGCAGGTATTTCTTCAACTGCGACAGCCTCATACCCCTCAAGAGGAAGAGGAAATACTTCAAGGTCTTCGAGGTCACCAAGACTACGGAGAGCTTTGCCAGCAAGGTCCAGAGCCTGGTGCCGGTCAAGTACGAGGTCATCGTGACGACCGGCTACGAGCCAGGGGCGGGCACTGACGCCAATGTCTTTGTGACCATCTTTGGGTCCAACGGCGACACGGGCAAGCGGGAGCTGAAGCAGAAGATGCGCAACCTGTTTGAGCGGGGCAGCACCGACCGCTTCTTTCTGGAGACGCTGGAGCTGGGCGAGCTGCGCAAGGTGCGCCTGGAGCACGACGGCAGCGGCTACTGCTCGGGCTGGCTGGTCGACAAGGTGGAGGTCACCAACACCGGCACCGGGGTGGCCACCATCTTCACCTGCGGCAGGTGGCTGGACAAGAAGCGGGGCGACGGGCTCACCTGGAGGGACCTCTTCCCCTCCGTCTGAGGGCTGCAGCCCTCCCTCTCCCTTCGCACCAACTCGCCCGGCCACACCTGCCGCCCTCCACCAGGGCTTTCAGGAGTCCTTTCCTGAAAGCCTCCTGGAACTTGGACTGGGGGGCCAGAGCTCTATGATCCTTCGGAGGTCACTGTGGGTGACAGCTGGTGAGATCCCGCCCTCTCCTGGGTCTCCTGAATCTATAGGAATCCATCAACGTGTGTTATATATAATCTGTGGCTGCCCCAAAATAAGTTTTGGCATTTTCTTTTTCAATAACTGTAGTGACCAAGCTGAGATGGGCTGGGCGTGGATGGGAAATTGGGGCTTCTTCACCCAGGGGATAGAAGTGGGGAAGAACAGGTCCTCAAAGCGATGTATTTTAAGCAAGAACTAATTAACACTTTTTTCCAAAAAAAAAAAAAACTGGGCTAATTAAATTATTACCAACCACACTTGCAATGAATTCATCTGGGCATCTGCTCACTTAGAAACACATCCTTTTCCCCGGTTTCCATAAATCCAGCAGCCAATGGAGAAAAACATCAGGAGGAAGAATTTTAGCTGAAAGGATTTATAAGCCTGTGAACAGATACCTGATTCTTTCCATCACTTTTCAAAGAACGCATAGCCAAGTGCCTGCGGCCTCAGCCAGAGATAACACAGTTGAGACACAGAGACCTGAGCAGCAGGTCACCTGGAGCAGCCTGGTCCCTGCTGTACAGGGGCTGGGAGGGCAGGGGGACATCTGTGGTGTTTAACACCTGTCACCTGTGGCTTGCTGTGGGCAATGTGGACTGACAGCTGAGAAAGGACTGGAAGAAAATAAAAGTGTGGTCTCTGCCCTTGAGGGGGATGACCCTGATGGAGAGGCAGCTGGAGAGCCACATATCTGTGTGTGTGCACACACGTGCTTGCGCACACACACACACACACACACTCCCTGATCAACCGTCACAAGAGTGCTGCAGAACTCAGCCCATGGCTTCTCATTTTCCTGCAGACGGTGGGGTGGGACTGAGCAGAAAGGTGCATCAGGCCAGGAAGTCTTGCTGTAGGAGGCACCCAGTATCAGCATTTCTGCTGTGTCACCACAGGGCCTCTAACCCAGGCAGGTATAAACTTGGTGGGGCTTCCTGGCTCTGCGCTCTGAGAGACCCTTGGAGAGAGGCTGCCGCAGTAAGCACAGGCCAAGAGACAGCAAGAAAGAAGCAGGCCTGAGTCCCAGCTCTTCCTTCTCCCTATTGGGAGAGACTGGGCACATTATCTCATGTCTCAGGCCTCAGTTTTCTCATCTGTTAAACAGGAAGAATCACACTGACTTTGTAGGTTATTATGAAGACTGAGTGAGTTAAAATGCAGACCAGTTAACTCAGTGCCTGCAGTAAAGGGTTTGTCCATCATATTGAGTAAGCAGGACTCTAGGGGCTGGGGTAGGATCGGGGACCAGTAGTCATTAAACAGCTTTCTCTGTGTCTTTTACTGGAGCTGGTTCTTCCCCTGTCCCTGGACGAAAATTAAGGCAAGCCTCATAATTCTCCTGGACTCTCGTAGGTAATAAAACGTCCAACAGCCTCTTTAAAGCCACAAAGCCCATCTCAGTTCTGTAATTTAAATGTTTGGCTCCAGTACAAAGACTAAAGCATTCTACTTAGAGGTGAGTCTCCTCCCATCCCCCAGGTCAGTCCGGTCCCAAGCAGCAACCAAAGTGAGAAAATAGGAGTGTGTGTGTGTGTCAGTGTGCACACGTGTGTGTATGAGTATGGGGTCAGCCTCACCTCCTGTCCCCACTTTGCACATTTACTCCTGACCCTGATACCCCACCCCTGGGGGAGGGAGGAGAGGTGAAGAGGGCAGCTTCCTGCTGGGGGCACCATTGTGGACAGCATCCTGCTTCCTGGACTGGCAGCGTCTGGAGCCTTCCTCCCTCGAGCACTGTGTGGGCTCTGTCTCAGGGCCCCCACCTCCCTCTCCCACTGTGTTGTGCTTAGAATCTAAGACACCCAAAAGGAGGCTCTCTGGCATCCTTTGCTCTCACAAACCCTGGGCAATCAGGCCACTCTGCCATCAGCAGTCAGTCTGCCCATCCCTCACTCCCAGTCTCTCTGGATGCGGCACGGCGCTGTGTCCTCAGCTGAGATGGACACGTCCCCCTCTCCAGACAGCCCCGTTGAGACCCGTCACAGCCTTGGGCAAAAGGGCAGCCAAAAGAAGGGAAGGGGGACTCCCTGCCCACCCTCAGCTCTTTCTGAAAGCCCTGCCCTCGTATCCATGCCCACCCCCTCTCAGACTCTCCGTCTCTCTGTCCGTCCTCTGTTATACCTGGAGGGTGATGCTCAGCTCAAACTTAAAAGCGCTTTCTGCTCTGTCCTCTGGCAAGCGCTATTCCATCTGAGTGTGGAATGTAGCATCTACTGTTGATCCAGCCAAGACTGGGAGGGGAAAGGCCCTGTGTTTTTTTCAGTTGCTGCTGTGCTCAATAAATGTGGGCTTACTCTTGCTGCAAAGGGCTGGACTGACTTGGGAATACACCCCGTGAACTGCATCAACTTTCTTCCCATCTCTTCCGGGCCCTGGCTCCTCTCCCGCCTCACCAGGGACTTGTGAAGACGGGATGAAACTGTGCTGTGAAAGCTGTCAAAACTGTTATTCCTTCTGTTCATCGGGGTGCACTCCACCTCCCGCAGGGCACCTCCCACCGCCGGGTTTCCCCAAGTCCCTGGGGACCTGGGCCGGTTACCCCGGCTGTGTGTCCAGCCTGTTTGCCTCCAGCGATGCCATGCACTGTCCGTCTGCTGAGCCTCTGGTTGGAGCTGTTCCTCGGGTTCCAAGTCTTCTCCCCACCATCCAGCCCTCCCTCCCATCTTTCTTCCCATCTCTTCCGGGCCCTGGCTCCTCTCCCGCCTCACCAGGGACTTGTGAAGACGGGATGAAACTGTGCTGTGAAAGCTGTCAAAACTGTTATTCCTTCTGTTCATCGGGGTGCACTCCACCTCCCGCAGGGCACCTCCTACCCGCCGGGTTTCCCCAAGTCCCTGGGGACCTGGGCCGGTTACCCCGGCTGTGTGTCCAGCCTGTTTGCCTCCAGCGATGCCATGCACTGTCCGTCTGCTGAGCCTCTGGTTGGAGCTGTTCCTCGGGTTCCAAGTCTTCTCCCCACCATCCAGCCCTCCCTCCCACCCTGTTCTGAGGCCCCAGGCCAGTCTGGCCTCCCCGCTTCAGAGGGGCGAGAACTGAGGACTAGAACGGGCCTCTGACTCACCAAGGCGCCCAGAGGGACAAGGCTGCGCTTGCAGAGGGCTGTCTGATACCCTTTGTGCTCCCAGAGGAGGTGGAGGGGAGACGGGCAGCGCAGTGGAGAGGGGAGTCTTGCGGAACCCTCCAGCATCAGGTCTCTTCCCCACAGATCTGCTTCTTGGGGCTGGGCACTGCCCTTCCCTCGGGGCCCTGAAGTCCTCCTTCCCCCTCCCAGGCTGCAGGTGACCCTGCTTAGCAGAGCACTGGGGAGAAGGGCAGCGAAAGGAGGGGCCCCTGCTCGCCCCTGCTGTGCCCTCTCTGCCCTGAGGAGGGAATGTGGGACGCCCCCCTTCACAGAAGCCTCCAGGAGGGGGCACACTCCAAATCTCCACCCCTCACCGGCCCCTGGGCTGGGCTCGATCCCTCAATTCCTGTCTATTCTAGGCCAGCACAGGAAGGGCAGCAAGGAAAGCTGGGATTGGGAAAAGCAAGCAGGCAGCCCAGAGCACAAACATTAAGGAGGAACTCAACCTCAGCCTGTGCAAAGGCAGGGCTGGCACCCAAGAGTGGGGCTTCCTTAAACATTGCATCCAGGGTACCTCTCTTGCCTCATCATCCTAGTCCTGGCCCTAGAAGAAAGACATTTTTTCTACCCAAAGGCCCCACAAAGCTCTGTATCCCAATAGTCCTAATCGCAAGGCGGAGACTCAACGGCCAGTCATGGGGAAGGTGAACAGCCCCTTCTCTATGGAAGGTGTCTCCTGAACCCTTCCCACCTCCAGGTCCCTGCTGCTGACATGGCCCCTGGTCACTGCTGGGGGCATCAGCCATGGCTGGTAGCCCTGGATAGTCCCTTTCCTCCAACCAAGACAAAACCCCTTAAAAGTGAAAGTCGCTCAGTTGTTATCTGACTCTTTGCGACCCCATGGACTGTAGCCTGCCAGTCTCCTCTGTCCAAGGAATTCTCCAGGCCAGAATACTGGAGTCGGTAGCCATTCCCTTCTCCAGGGGATCTTCCCCAACTCAGGTATCGAACCCAGGTCTCCCGCATTCCAGGCAGATTCTTTACCATCTGAGCCACCAGGGAAGCCCCCGAACCCCTTAAGATGAAGAAAACAAAACAAGGAACAGTCTTGTCCTCCCCTGCTCCTCTGTTCCATTTCCTACTGTCTTCTCCAGACCTGCTCGTTCCTTCCCCAGCCCCACCCCACTCCTGCACTGACAACTCACATTGTTAGAAAGTTCTTTTTTAAAAGGATGGCTTCTTGAGTGCCAAGGTTTATATCAGCATCATCTTTCCTCATTTGATTCTGAGGCAAGTCTGCATTAAAGAATATTTGGAGAGAATCTTAAATGTAAAGCTACAACTACAAAGTATTTCCAAATAAAAACTTGCATGCGTGCATGTGTGCTAAGTTGCTTCAGTCGTATCTGACTCTGTGCAATGCTATGGACTACCAGGATCCTCTACCCTGCAAGATAAGTCTTCCAGGGACCTCAGCCTTGGACAAAGGGAGTATGGGCAAGGACCTTTGACTTTTCTAGTCCTAAATTCAAGAATAGTGGGGCAAGAATAGTGGAGTGGATTGCCATGCCCTCCTCCAGAGGATATTTCCGAACCCAGGGATCAAACATGCATTGGCTGGCAGGTTCTTTACCACAAGCACTACCTGGGAAGCCCAAATACCCCAGGGTCTGCATTAAAGAAAAAGACTCATTTGCAATTAGCACAAGTTATTTACACAGGAACTGTTACACCAAAGTCTAAGAAACACTTTTTCTCAGAAGCAGGTTAAACAACAGCCTTCAATCATATTTTCCCAGCTCTTTACCTGAACAACATTCTCCTTCCAAGATTTTGATAAGTAAACTCAGCTCTCTTCAGATATACCCCTTCTGAATTCTGATTATGTGGGCTCCAAATGGAATAAGGTCAGAAGCACTATAGATGCCCGCTTCTGGAGGACCCTTGGTGCTGTGTCTTTGTCTTTAACAGAGACCCCCATTGCTCTCAGCCCCTTGGCAGAGATTGACCCCAGGCATCACCCACCTGCAAACAGCCAAATGTTCTGAGTGTGGGCAAGGTAAGTCTTCCAGGGACCTCAGCCTTGGACAAAGGGAGTATGGGCAAGGACATTCGACATTTCTAGTCCTAAATTCAAAAGAAGGTTGGGTAGTGTCACTGGAATGGGGGGAGGGGCAGTGATGCTATTGAGCTGGAGGGAGGGTGGGTTCTGTGTGTCCAGCCTCAAGGCCTCAATGTGGCTTTTCTTCTAGACTCTCCAGTTGAATGTGGGAAGACTTTTATTCAAGCAGTTGTTCCTGGTGTCTTGATTTTAAGGCCTCAGCCAGCAGCCCTTCTGCTGGACAGACATTATTGGTGGCTGACCATGGTCTGGAATGGTCAGAGAGGAAGAGTGGACATTGATGGGGCCTCGGAAATTCTCCAGAGAAAGTAGAGGAAAGAGAGGAAGAGAGGAGAAAGACAATGGAAGACAGGGATAAAAAAAAAAAAAAAAAAAAAAAACACGCACACACCATCACCATTATCATCTTTGTCATGGCTATTATTTATAGAGCACTGACTATATTCCAGACAGTGCCTTACCCGCGAGAGCTCACTGAAGCCTCAGAAAGATCTATGAGACAGGCGCTCTTGTTACCCCTATTTCACAGATGAAGAAACAGAAGCACAGAAAGTGTAAGCAAAGTCACACGGCTAACAGGTGCCACGGAAGGGCAGGGTTTTCCTCAAACAAAAATGTTAGATGGAAGCTCAAAGGTGGAAGAACTTCAGCTGCGGCTGGTTGCGGGCAGGGAGGGTTCTGAGACAGAGAGCACTCAGGAAGGGCAGGCCCTGTGGGCAGGAGCCTTGCTTGCAGGCGAGGCTGCGCCCAGAGCAAAGGTAAGTGTGGAAAGGCAGTGCCTGGTGGGGAAGGCTCCGGGGAATGGGGAGTGTGGGGGAGAGTCGGGGCCAGAGGCCAGGTGTCATCATGGGGCCGCGTGGTGTGTGCTGAGCGCAGCAGCTGGGGAGGCCTGAGAGGGAGGTGGGACCGGGATACGGGTTAACCTTCGGTGTCACCCGGACTGGCCCTGGGGCACCAGTGATGGAACATGCCCCAACCCCATAAGGCCGTGCCCCAACAGAGATTAAGTAGCTAAAGATGACAGAGGGGGCCTGTGGGATGTTGGGGGAAGGAGCTTGGCCTCCTATCTCTGTGCTTACAGCTGACAAACAGGGATAGCGGGTGGGAGCACACGGCTGACTAGTGGCGGAGCGAATACTAAGGAGCCCAGGTTCCCGGAGAAAGAGATACAGGTGGAACTGTCAGGAAAACAACAGATAGCATTTTGGATCCTCTGACTCAAATGAGAGCTAGAGATTTAAATGTTCATTTTGTTTGTGTGTGTGTTAGATGCTCAGTCGTGTCCGACTCTTGGCAACTCCATGCACTGTAGCCCGCCAGGCTCCTCAGTACATGGGATTCTCCAGGCAAGAATACTGGAGGGGGTTGCCATTCCCTTCTCCTGAGGACCTTCCCAACCCAGGGATCGAACCCCAGTCTCTTGCATTGCAGGCAGATGCTTTACCATCTGAGCCACCAGGGAAGCCCATGTAACATTCATTTAAATGTATGAAATTACATACAAAAAGAGTGAAAGCGATGGACCTTAGCTAATAATAAGGTAACAATGTTGGCTCCTCCACTACAGCAAATGCACCTACTAAGGCGAGATGTTAACGGGTGGCCGTGAGGAAATGTATGGGAGCTCTGTACTCTCTTTTCAGTTTTCTGTACACCTAAGACTGTTCTGTGGAGAAGGCAATGGCACCCCACTCCAGTACTCTTGCCTGGAAAATCCCATGGATGGAGGAGCCTGGTCGGCTGCAGTCCATGGGGTTACAGCAAATGCATCTACCAAGGCGAGATGTTAATGGGTGGCCGTGAGGAAACGTATGGGAGCTCTGTACTCTCTTTTCAGTTTTCTGTACACCTAAGACTGTTCTGTGGAGAAGGCAATGGCACCCCACTCCAGTACTCTTGCCTGGAAAATCCCATGGATGGAGGAGCCTGGTCGGCTGCAGTCCATGGGGTCGCTAAGAGTCAGACATGACTGAGCAACTTCACTTTCACTTTCCACTTTCATGCATTGGAGAAGGAAATGGCAACCCACTCCAGTGTTCTTGCCTGGAGAATCCCAGGGACGGGGGAGCCTGGTGGGCTGGCGTCTATGGGGTCGCACAGAGTCGGACATGACTGAAGTGACTTAGCAGTAGCAAGACTGTTCTGAAAAAGTAAGGTCTGTGACTGAGGGGAAAAAAGTTCATTCACATGGGCTCTGCTTGTAGTTTCTAAGAGAAAGTCATCTTCCAGTTCACTGACCCACACTTTTCTGAGAATAGACTCTAGACACAGCAAAGATTGTCTGAATTTGGGCTCTTACAAAGGAATAAAAAATCCAAGTCCAACTTTCAAAAATCAAATCTTTCTCTTCTATGGAGAAACTGACGAGACGCCAGATCAAAACATAAGAGGTTATGTTTGAAAATGATTTTGTTTTTAAGTGTGCACTTTTTGCCTTAAGTTCCATAAACTAAAGTTTAGGAAAACTTTAGGTTTAGGTTAATTAGATGATTGGTTCACAGAATATAACAGATTCTTTGAGAGATTAAAAAAAAAAGTAAAAGAAAATACTAGATCGGAGAGGAGGAGGAGGGAGGGGAGTTGGGAGCAGAAGTGGGAAGCTGAGGGAGGAGGAGGAAAAAGGGAAGCGAGTGGAGGACCGAGGATGAGGAGAGGGTGAACTGAGGACGAGAGAGCAGGCAGCGCCAGGTGTCCCGGAGGAGCACAGGCCCGTCTGGGAGCACTGTTCTCTGGACATTTCCTGGGTGTGCACAGAAACAAACACCCTGCACGAGTGAGGTGTAGTTAGCAATGCAGTTCATTTTTATTAGTTATAAATAAAGTACAAAAAATCCACCAAAAGTGAATCTAAGCATTTACACAATTCCTAATGTCTCCGCCTCTTCTAAAAAAAAAAGTAAAAGAAAATACTAGATCGGAGAGGAGGAGGAGGGAGGGGAGTTGGGAGCAGAAGTGGGAAGCTGAGGGAGGAGGAGGAAAAAGGGAAGCGAGTGGAGGACCGAGGATGAGGAGAGGGTGAACTGAGGACGAGAGAGCAGGCAGCGCCAGGTGTCCCGGAGGAGCACAGGCCCGTCTGGGAGCACTGTTCTCTGGACATTTCCTGGGTGTGCACAGAAACAAACACCCTGCACGAGTGAGGTGTAGTTAGCAATGCAGTTCATTTTTATTAGTTATAAATAAAGTACAAAAAATCCACCAAAAGTGAATCTAAGCATTTACACAATTCCTAATGTCTCCGCCTCTTCATTGATGCACTATTGCTTTAATATCATAATAAATATCTTCTAGCTTTCTGCTATAAAATAGTCTATGTAGCAAAATGGTGCACAGCACAACAGGACAGCAGGAGGATTACAAAAAAAGGACAATCAACACTGAGGATAAGCCTCTCACTTACCAGGGCAACCAAGTCACCCCCTCGCGGGCCTGGGCTCGCTGGCTCCAGAGCTGAGAAACGAGCCGCGGGCAAGGCCAGGGGCGGGACTGGGGGANCTGGCTGCTGTCTCTCCCAGCACCTGCACTGGCAGCACTCAGGACAGATGGCCTTGGTCTGAGTGAGATCCTCGAGATTCCTCCTGCCAGAAGCCATGAGCCCTGTCTCTTATACACATCTAGATGTGTATAAGAGACAGCCCCAGAGCAGCATAAGGCGTGTCCGTCCCGGAGCCCTGCCAAGGGGCAGCATCTGCCAGGCCGTGCCGTGTGCTGTCGTGCTCCAGTGGGCAACTCCACAGGCTGCCTCCATAGGAGCCAGGTCTGCATGGCTCCAGGGTGGAGGCAGAGGGAAGCTGGGCAGGCAGCAGGCAGGAAGCCCAGGGAAGGGGACCCATAAGTCCAGCCAGAGCCACGTAAGGCTGAAAGGACCTAGCCACTCTCACAAGTGGGCCAGGCAGTGTGGCAACTTTGAGCCTCCACTCCCTCCCCAGTCAGCACCACCCTACTGCGCCTCATGTGGAGGGTGGATCTCTCCACCAGGCAAAGGCAGTGATGTCAAGAGGCAAGAAGGAAGGATGAGCTGTAAAGAAAGGGGAGGGAGCAGACAGAGAGCCAGAGCTGCTCAGAGGGGACAGGGACCTTCTCTCTCTGCCTCTGGCACAAAAATAGCTGGGCTCATCACTGTGCCAGGCTTCGAAGCTATTGATCCTCCAGCTCTCCCTTCCTGCCTCTCCTGTGGGCAGTGAGATCGGAGGCCCCCAGCTGTCCTCCACAGCAGCCCCTCCAGCCCACAGTCCCCTTGGAGCAATGGCAGAGGGTGAAGGAGATGCTGGGAGGAGAAACCCTGGGTCTCAAATCTGTGTCCCGATCTGCTGTCAAGGGCGAGGCCTCAACAGCAAAGGCTCCGGGAGATGACAGGGTGGCAAGGTCAATCCCAAACACCAGAGACTGGCACCTATATCCTGCTGACCCCGTCCCCATATCTAAGAAGACATGGATGGCAGCTCACTCTCCAAATGCCCAGCAAACCTTGTGAAAGCCCATGTCCAAGGACGTATCTGCCTGTCTTGCCCTCTGTCCCCCGCAGGACACTGCGTGTCAAAGGACAGACATCCTTCCACTGGATAAGTACTCAGTCCACTCTCTTCCTCTCCTTCCCTCCACACTCCCTTTCTTCTCTCCTAAGAGGATGGACGAGCACAGCGTGGTGGGCTCCCGCCGGCTCTGTGGACGCTAGAGAAACCCTCCTATTCAGCTTCCTCATCCCAGCCCAGAAAACTGAGACTTAGGAGGCCAAGTGACTTGCTCAAGATCACAGGGAAGTCCGCCGGAGAGCTGGTCTGAAAAACCGAGCCTCGGGACCCCAGGTCCAGAGCCCATTCTAATAAATCACAGGCTTTGGCTCTGACACTCCTGCTGGTAATGTCCAAGGGGCTTAGTTCTCGAACTAAGATGGGCCCCCATCCCTCCCACCCCTGACCTTCCCCAGAGGATGGGGGCAGGGTGGGCAGAGGGTGTGGAAAAGGGGAAGAGGAAGAAAAATGGGGTGCTTAATGATGGGGAATGGGGGGAGCAAGGATAGCAAGTGAAAGGCTTACCCCAGTCTGCTGACAAGTGCAAATTATATTTATATATGTGCTAAATACAGTCACTATATTGGAGTTTTTCACTAGGATCACAGCATACAGAATCAAAGGTTTGCATTTCGTATGGAATGTATCCAAAGAGGCCAGCACCACAGTAGGACAGCTTGCAATCACACACCCTGATAGTTTGGACGAAATAAAGTTTGCGGAATTTTTATTTTTTTTTCTTTTTTGTATTCATAGTTGTTTGTCATCGTACCAATGCATGCAAAGCATTCCACTCCCAGAAACAACGCCAAAATGAGGTAATAGGAGTAATAAAAAAAATTAGTATCCTTTCTAAATAAATAAATTATAATTAAAAATGCAAAACAACTATAAAAATAATTAAATAAGAACCCACGATATCTACAAGTTAGTCATAAATTATGATTGTTAAATATAAGGCATTTAAACTCACAAAACCCTGTAAACTAGCAACGTGCCATGTTTTTTGTTTTTTGTGGTTTTTTTTTTTTTTCATGTTTGTTTTTCTATCAGCTGAAATCGCTCTAGCATTTGCTCTACGCGCGCGGGAGATGAAACACGACGGGAGGACCTGACGGACGGTGCTACAGCCCCACGCGGGGAGTGTCTGTCCCGCCGGCAGGCGGGGGGGGGCTGGGGGAGCGGATTTCTTCAGGAAGAAAAAAAAAAAATCTGGTGCTTTTTCTTCACCATTGAAAAAACTGTGCTTGTTCATTAGGCGTAAAGAGTTGAGAATACTTGCACGGAGGCTGGAAAGATGTGCAGGAGAGGAGCTTGGAGTCCCGCCACGAGTGAGGGGCGAGGGCTGGGCGGGGCCGGCGGGAGGAGCCACCTGGGCCGGGCTTCGCGGGGTAGGCTCGCGGGTTGGCGTCCCGGCGGCCCGGGCTGCGCTGTGGCTGGAGGCCCAACTGGAATCCTGGGGCCGCTGTCGCCCCAGAAGGCACTCATGCGACTCGGTCAAGGAAGGGTCTGAGTCCCTTGAGTTGAGCAGAAGGACGACCGGAGGTCTCCCCTCTCGGAGGTGGTGGGTGTGAGAGTCTGAGGCCCAAACCTGCCTCTTCTCCAGTCTTCCCAGGCTCCTGGACGATGGGGAGGGCCGCAGGAGGGGGCTTCGAGGGAGGAGACACGCAGACTCCCTTTCCTCACTTCTCACACTTCTCACGCCCCCGGCGGGTCTGGGGAGGAGAGCCCGAGAGAGATGGGCATGGGGGTGGGCTCTAGGATCTACCCCCAAAACCAGCGCTGACCTCTCCCCTCTGGGCGGTCCTCACCCCAGTTAGTGCCTCATGATAGCCTGGGGGCCTGCAGGGGGTCTGCAGAGAAGTGTGGGGAGAAGGGGACCTGTCCCACTCTCAGCCTGTGATACAGATGTTGGTGCCCCTGGAGAGAATCGTTGTCAACAGCTTGGTGGGCACACAGCTCTCCCAACTTGAAAAAAGTGTGTTGATGTTAGGGAGGATCAGAGAATATGAGCGTTGGAAGGAAATTTAACAAGCATCCAGTTCGAGCTCCTTGTGGGCAGCTGAGGAAGCTGGGGCCCAGGGAGCAAGGGCAGGTTCTAGAGCTGCCACGTTGTCAGTGAAGAACCTGGACAGAAGGCAGACACCAGCTCCCCACTGGCCCCCACCTGCTGGCCTTTCAAACCAGCCTCAAGAGAAGAACAAAGACTAAGTGAATGGGCAGTGACCCTCCCTGGGCAGCCCCACCCATCTCAGGTCAAAGCAGGGTAGGGGGCGAAGTTCCTAACTTCCTGGAGCCACTAGTAATTAGCTCTGCCCAAAATCCTGACAAGCTCTTTCCCACTCGTGGGCTCTCCAGTCACTGGCCCTGGAGACCAGGTTCACACACGGGAACCGCCGAATGGGACGGGATCACACCCAGGCCATTAACCCCGAATCCGACGAGTCACCCTGCCCCATCACCCTGGCCCCTCACCCAGCCTGTAAGCTCCCCGGGGCCAGGCTGTGGCCTCCCTGGCTGCTGTCTCTCCCAGCACCTGCACTGGCAGCACTCAGGACAGATGGCCTTGGTCTGAGTGAGATCCTCGAGATTCCTCCTGCCAGAAGCCATGAGCCCTGCTCTCTGCCTGCAGGTGCCCAGAGCTACGCCCCTCTGCCTGACACCTCCACATGTGCCAGAAGGTTCTATCTCAAGCCTCGCCATCATTTTCACTCATTGATCCTGGTTCTACCCTTTGCAGCAACAATGCAGACTCAAATTTTCTTAACCCTGTCCCCCTTAGTCCTATCTCACTGATACCAAGGCATTGAGACTGGGACACGGGGTAAGTAAGGGGAGGGGGAGGCTTGAAGGGCAGTACACAAGAGGGAGAGAAGAAGCCAGAGGCAGGGGCGGAGGAAGGCAGCAGAATTCCAGCTGAGCTGGTATTTTCCACAGACGGACAAAGAAAGTTGGCTTGGGATTGGAAGTTGGTGGACTCTCCCATCTCCATTCTCCTCTCTTCCTTTCTCTCCGCTCCCTTTGAAATTCAGAAAGAAAAAAAAAAAAAAAACCAGCGGAGCAGTTCAGAAAGACCGCAGCTAGGGAGGCAACATCCTGGCTGCAGGGAGCTTACAGTCCAGCTATGACATCACTTGGAACTTAGGTCTTGTCTCCCTCCACCCTATCCCTCAATCCCAAGGAGGTTCCCGGGAGAGAGCACAGAAGTCGTCGGGCGGATAGTGGTACTCCTCGCGACACCTCGGTGAGGTAGAGGAAGTGGAAACTGGCATACACTGTTGCTTCTCCCCGCTGTAAGAAGAAGGAAACTGAGGCACAGAAAAAGAAAGAGACTTGCCCAAGGTTCTCAAAGAGCCAGAGAAAGGGCTAGAGACGAGGGCCTCCCAAACCCACCAAGGTGGTGTCAGGGCCAGGGTCCTCTCTGAGGGACTCGATCAGGATGCGAGACATCCGTGATGGAAGCTCAAGATCCTCCTCAAGGTCCACGTGTTTGGCCTCAGCCTGCGCATGCTAGCTGAGAGCACTTTGGCCAAGACTAAGTGTCTGTCACCGGTGCTACTTGACCTTTAACATCTGATTAGTTCTTTGCATTAGGGAGGCAGTGGCCACATTGCCTCTTTGTGGCAGGGTCTGAGCACAGCCAAAGAAAGAAGCTGGCATGAGCAGGGCTATCCTGGCTCCGAGGAGCCTGAGGCAGCTCTAACTGAACCCCTCCTGGTTCAGTGTGGGACTGGGAGGCGGTGAGGGATGGCTGGAGCTAAGTAGATGGGCTCTGAAAGTGGGGAGCCCTCCTTCAAGACAGATTTATGCCTTTCACCCACTCAAACGCTGCCTTCGCAAGCCTGGCTGAGCTCCTGAGAGGCCCATCGAAGGCCCCCATCTGCTCCATCTCCAGTCCTCACCGCCTTCTCACATGCCCCCTCCATGCTCGCTCCGTGCGCTTGTAAACATGAGAAAAACAAAAGCCAAGAAAAAAGGCAAAAACAAAACCAGGATCCCCTCCCGCCTCCCAACCTGGGTGAAAAAAAAAATCATCCTTTTTCACCGTAAACAGAATTTGGCTCTTTTTTTTTTTCACCTTTGATTCTTTTTTTTTTTTTTTTTTCCTTTTCTCTCATAAAGGCGGGAAGATTTTGGGCTGTCGTTGGTTGGTTCAGTCAGGCACCAAAACAAGCAACTCAATGAGAAATATTTGGTGCGGATTCGGTAACAGCGACGTCCACCACAGATGACTGGAGCACCACACAGGACATTTTTTTTCTGAAGCTAACATGCTCTGGCTGCCATCCACAGAAATAGCTAGAGACCCCTACATGGTTTCTACGTGGTTGAGAGGTATATATACAATCCTTTGAAGGACAGGATCGAGGGGCGGGCTGTCAGCTGGGACCTGCAAGACCGCCTCTAGACTCTCAGCAGCGTGGCCCCCCCTTCCCACCCCTGTTCCGGGCAACGCCAGCTCCCTCCCTCCCGCGCAGCAGGCGGACGGACGACGGACGGACGGATGGAGGGACGGGGCAGTCACCACTCTGCGTGGGTGGGCCTCCCCCCACCCCCTCCTTTCCTGGATACGGATTACCACCAACTCCTCTTTCCACAAAAATGTGCTTGCAGGCTTTTCCTCTACATCAAATGGCTCAGAAGGCAAAGTTTGGCTGCAAGGGCTATGGCCGTGGGGGGACCTGGTGAAGGAAAACGGGGTGTCCACTGGCTGATTCCTCCCTCAGCTGTCGGCTCCCAGTTGTGTCTCAATGTCCACTCGGCAGATGGGGCATTTCTTGCTCATGGCGAGCCACTGGTCCACACACAGTTGATGAAAGAGATGCATACAGGGGAGGCGCCTGGAAGAGGGAAGGGTAAGTGGGAGCAGTGGTCAAGGGGAAGGATCCTGCACTGCGCCAGGAGCTGAGGGAAACCAACTACTCGGGGGACCAGGAGACCCACACCCAGAGGGTCTTGGGGGCCCTGCCGTGGAGTGAGCTTGTGGCTGGGATGGGACTGCACGACAGGAAGGAGAGTCCCAAGACCCCCCTCCTCCTGGCCCTCCAACTCGAAGCCAGGACTTAATCTGAGATCCATCCAGGCCAAATGCCCCTCTGCTCTCTTAGCTTGGTGTCTGGTTGTCCACACAATGGGCACCACACATCCAGAATGTTCCACACTCCACCTTCCTAGGACCACCACGGAGCACACTGCGCACTCTCGCACACTCACGCATGTGCGCAGGCAAACAAGCAAGCACTCCCCCCACCCCAACACGCGGCAGAGGACTGGATCAGCCCCAGGAAGGGGGACGGGGGCCCAAGGGGCCGCGCTCCCACCTCACATCTTCTCCATCTTCCAGCAGAGACAGGCAGATGGTGCATTTCTCATCGGTGTCTGACTCCTCCCCCTCCTCCTTCTTGCCCTTCCCGTCCTGGGATCTTCGCTGTGAGAGGAGACGAGAGCATCTGTTACCTGAAGCCGACTCACGTGGTGGCGGCTATTGTCTTTCATCCACGGCACTTCCCCTCTGCCTTTCAGCCCCCTTTCCCTGTGTGTCGGTCACTTTTGAAGTTCTAAAGTAACACCTAGACTTTGTTTTCGGAGAAGGACATGGCAACCCACTCCAGCATCCTTGCCTGGAGAATCCTGTGGACAGAGGAGCCTGGCCGGCTGCTGTCCGTGGGGTCACACAGAGTTGGACACGACTGAAGCGACTTAGCATGCATGCATGCATCGGAGAAGGAAATGGCAACCCACTCCAGTGTTCTTCTCTGGAGAATCCCAGGGACGGAGGAGCCTGGTGGGCTGCCGTCTGTGGGGTCGCACAGAGCTGGACACGACTGAAGGGACTTAGCAGCAGCAGTGGCAGCCTTTGTTTCGTTTTGTGTCGTTTTTTAACACCTAGGCTTCTGCGTGCTCCCAGACTCGTCTCCCTGCGTCCTCCCCACACCCCCTCCTTGGTGCAGAATACAGAATGTGGAAGGAACCAAATGAGTCTTAGCCTTGTTGTTCCAGGCAAATTATGTCCAGGGTATAAACTTAATGCAGTCCTAAGGGCAGAGAGTCTGGAACGGAATTGGGTGGCTAATGAATCACTCTTGGCAAATCTATGGCTGGTGCATAAACAGCTGCCCCCTTTCTAGTCCCCTCACGCTGTCCACTCCTCCTTACATTCTCTCCAACCTAGATCCTTGCCTCCACACTTCTCCCTCCACTTTCTCCCTTCCTTTCTCTCCTTCCCTCAGCTAATGTCTATTCAGTTATTCATTCATTACTAGATGAAGGCAAAGTGGGTTTTACCTCTTAATTTTCATACCATGCTTATTTTATGTTGTTGGACCTCTCTGCCTACCCAGAAAGTTCCTTTAAAATAGGTACTAGTTCCACCGTGCACCAGAAACTAATACAACATTATAAATTAACCATACTTCAATTTTTAAAAGTTATTAATTAAAAAAAGGATATAAGTTAAGCACTAGTTTCAGTATCACATTAGCCAGCATATAGGCACTCTGTTTACACCTCTTAACTTTGTCTTGTTTTAAATACTACGCTACGTATTTGAAAAAGCTGGCTTGAAACTCAGCATTCAAAAAATTAAGATCATGGCATCCAGGCCCATCACTTTATGTCAAATATAACAGGAAAAAGTGGAAGCAGTGACAGATTTTATTTTCTTGGGCTCCAAAATCACTGTGGACAGTGGCTATAGCCATGAAATTAAAAGATGCTTGCTCCTTGGAAGAAAAGCTATGACAAACTTAGAGAGTGTACTAAAAAGCAGAGATATCACTTTGCTGACAAAGGTCCATATAGTCAAAATTGTGGTTTTTCCCATCGTCATGTATGGATGTGAGAGTTGGACCATAAAGAAGGCTGAGCTCTGAAGAATTGATGCTTTTGAACTGTGGTGCTGGAGAAGACTCTTCAGAGTTGCTTGGACAGCAAGGAGATCAAACCAGTCGATCCTAAAGGAAATCAACCCTGAATAGTCATTGGAAGGACTGATGTTGAAGCTGAAGCTCCAATACTTTNATGCTTTTGAACTGTGGTGCTGGAGAAGACTCTTCAGAGTTGCTTGGACAGCAAGGAGATCAAACCAGTCGATCCTAAAGGAAATCAACCCTGAATAGTCATTGGAAGGACTGATGTTGAAGCTGAAGCTCCAATACTTTGGCCACCAGATGCGAAGAACTGGCTCATTGGAAAAGACCCTGATTCTGGGAAAGATTGAAGACAAAAGGAGAAGAGGGTGACAGAGGATGAGATGGTTAGATAACATCACCGACTCAATGGACATGAATTTACGCAAGCTCTGGGAGATAGTGAAGGACAGGGAAGCTTGGCTTGCTGCAGTGCATGGAGTTGGAAAGAGCCAGGCATGACTTAGGGACTCCACAACAACTCTCTATGTAGAGAGTTCCAAGTTCTTAGATGGCATGCACCATGGCTCACCCTTCTTTAGGTTCCATGCACACTTGGTCAAGTACACGGCATATCATTGGTGCTTAAAAAAAATATTCTGGGGAGGAAGGAATCTAATCAGTGAATGAAGTCAGCCCACTTTCTTGTCCCCATCTCCATGCCAAACAGTCAAACGTTCTGATAACACCCATGGGAATAAAACTAGCTCCTTCCCTGGTAGCTCAGCCGGTAAAGAATCCACCTGCAGTGCAGGAGACCCTGGTTCGATTCCTGGGTTGAGAAGAACCCCTGGAGAAGGGATAGGTTACCCACTCTGGTATTCTGGGGCTTCCCTGGTGGCTCAGCTGGTAAAAAACCCACCTGCAATGCGAGAAGCTTAGGTTTGATCCCTGGGTTGGGAAGATCTCCTGGAGAAGGGAAAGGCTACCCACTCCAGTATCTGGCCTGGAGAATTCCATGGACTGTATAGTCCATGGGGTTGCAAACAGTCAGACATGACTGAGCACCTTTCACTTCACTTCTCTCCCTTCTCCAGGGATAAGCAGACTTAAAGGTCATTTAGCCAACAGAAAAATCTGAAGTGTCACGAGGTAAAGACCACCCAGAGAATGACTCTGATCTTGGGGCCAGGCCTAAATTCCAGGTCTCCGCAGTCTGGTTCCTGATCCTCAGTTCTGGAGTCTGAAGCAGTCTAGGGAATTGTGTAGCCTCATTAGGACATACAAGAAAATCTATGCCTTCTGATCTCAGCTTCCCTGTGCCCTATACGCCCCATTGCAATAAGCTTACTCTTAGCCATAATCCAGAAAATCAGAATTACATCCATAGTCTCATACAGTTGTCATGGGTTTGGATTATGAATGGAGTTATGATCATCTGCCTGCCTAAGAACCCAGCTGTGTTTGCTGGAGGAGTGGCCTTCTTTTAGTCAACCCTTTTAGAAAAGAGAGTTTCATAAAAAAATACCATGGAGACTATTTTCTATTGTCTTCTCCCATCATTATTCAGGATATCCTTCTTATAGTTAATAATTTTAACTTAATATTCCTACTTTGTTTTGCTATGTTTAATCTATATTTCTTTAAACTATTGTCTCTTTTTCAAATCTTATCCTATTTCTTCTTTTGTATTTTTAATCTTTTAGGTCTTCTGGTTTTTGTCTTCTCTTTTCATTATCCATGAAACTTTTATCTTAACTATAACTTTCTTCAGCATTCTAAATTTAATATTTATTTTATCTCTTTTACCCTTACTTTCTCATTTTCATTAACATTCCCTTTTTACTTTGATGTTACTGAGATTAATTTTGTATGCTGTTTTCATATCTTTTCCTAATTCTTGTTTCTCTGTATTTTCTTTTTAGACTATATTTTAATTATTCTTATCATTATTACTATTTTAAAATATCCTTTTCTGTTTTATATTATTTTACTGAGTTTAAATTTTTTAAGCTTTTTTTATATTTTAAAGGGTTTTAAATGCTATCATTTTGCATTTTTAATTCTTCTTATTCCTTATTTTAAAATATTTTATTCCCCTAATTCTCCTTTTATTCTTATACTTTCTTAGCTCAGCTCTTTGTCTCATTGGCTCAGTTCATTTTTCCTTTTCATTCTTAGCATTTGTTCTTTTCCTTATCTCCTCTCAACCTGTTGAAGTGATGGCAAATGAAGTGTGCAGTCTGGTGTAAGTGAGGCCACCCTGGTCAGGAAGGTAGAAGTTGTTCCTGGGCTCCTGAACACACCTTTCTCCCTTCTGCGTTCTTCTCCATAAGCCTCAAGCTCTCCCACCAATGAATGGTCATTTTCTCCATGCCAATGGCCCCTTAATTACTGAAATCCTGTCATTTCCTCCTTGCTGTTGTTCAGTCACTCAGTCATGCCAGACTCTTTGCGACCCCCTGGACTGCAGCTCGCCAGACCTTCCTGTCTTTCACCTTCTCCCAGAGCTTGCTCAAACTCATGTCCATTGAGTCGGGGATGCCATCCAACCATTTCATCCTCTGTCGTCCCCTTATCCTCCCACCTTCAATCTTTCCCAGCATCAGGGTCTTTTTTAATGAGTCAGATCTTTGCATCAGGTGGCCAAAGTATTAGAGCTTCAGTTTCAGCATCAGTCCTTCCAATGAACATTCAGGATTGATTTCCTTTAGGATTGAATGGTTGGATCTCCTTGCAGTCCAAGCAACTCTCAGGAGTCTTCTCCAGCAACACAGCTCAAAAACATCAATTCTTTGGCACTCAGTCTTCTTTATAGTTCAACTCTCACATTCATACATGACTACTGGAAAAACCATAGCTTTGGCTAGACAAACATTGTCAGCAAAGTAATGTCTCTGCTTTTTAATATGCTGTCTATGTTTGTCACGTTCCCTATTAACATGCTATGCATGACTGACACATAATAGGTGTGTTATAGATGTTGGTTGGAATCACTGATGGATAAATCCAGTGCCTCCAAGAGAAGCTGCACAGGCCAAGGGTCATGGTCTTTGACATTGACACCATGGGTTCTGGGCAAGCCTAGAGTGAGCAAGCCTGCTCTCAAGGTAAGAGCAGCTCCCTACTCCCAAGCTCTCAGCAGGCACAGGCAGGGCTGGGCTGTGCATACACACTGTCCCACTGAATCCCAGAGCCTCTCTATGGCAGCTACTAATATATCTTTCCCATTTTACATTAAAAAGGGCAAGGGGAGGGCCAGAAATGCCAAGTAAGCTGTCCAGAGTCACACAGCTATAACTAGCGGTTATGGTCTGAATGTTTCTCTCTCCACCCCAAATTCATATGTTGAAGCCCTAACCACGCTTCCAGTGTGATGGAGATGAAGCTCTGGGTGGTAATTAGGTCTGGATGAATTCATGAGGGTGGGTTCCCCATGATGGGATTGGTGCCCTTATAAGAAGAGAAAAAGACACCAGAGCCTCCTTTCTGCCACGTGAGGACAGACCAAGAAGTGAGCCACCTGCCAGACAGGAAGAGTGCCCTCACTAAGAATCAAGTCAGCCAGTGCCTTGGTCTTGACCTTCCAGGCTCCAAAACCATCAGAAATAAGTGCCACCAAGCCACCAAGCAGATGGTATTTTGTTATAGCAGCCCAAAGACAATAGTAAAACTGAAATTTAAAACTGATTCCAGCAGGTAGTGCTCGCAACCACTGCAGCCTAGGACCTCCTGAGGGGGTGAAGACAGGCTCCAGCTTGACCAGCACGAGCATTTTCCAGCTCCAAGATTCTCAGTGCTTGTCAAGCTTTTAATTCCTAAACTTAAAGAACTATTTATTTGCTTTCATAGCAGACTTCATTTCATAGAGTTGTGTCAGTTTATATGAAAACTAAGCAGAAAATACAGCCTGTTCCATCCCTTCCCCTCTCAAAATGCACACAGTTTGCCCGACTGATATCTTGCATTAGTTTGGTGTATTTGTTACAACTGATGAACCGAGAGTGATACCTCACCATTAATAAAGTCCATTGGTTTACATTAGAGTTCTTAGGGTTTTGACAAATGCAGTGTCCCGTGCCCACCATTACAGTAGCATAAGAAAATAGTTTTACTTCACTGCAATCCCTTGTGATCCACCTGTTTATTTGTCTATTCCGCCCCCCGCCCCAGAGCCCTTGGCAACAGTGGATCTTTTTACAGTCCAGTCTTCCTTTTCTAGAATGCTGTACATTTGCAATCATACAGTATGCAGCCTTTTCAAGCCAACTTTTTCCACTTAGTAATATGCATTTAATATATATTTTCTGTATGACATCTATTCATGACTGATTTTTTTAAAATCATGGAATATATACATGTACCACAGTTTATCTATTTCCTTATTGAAAAACATCTCAGTTGCTTCCAAATTTTTTATTTATTGAATTTTAAAAAAACTTAACTTCAATTCCTGGGCTCTACTCCTATTCCAGCTTCCCAAGAAATAGCCCTGGAGAGTCTTCCTCTGCAGGCTTAGGGTAGAGCCTGTGACTCTGTGGTTTTAAAAGTGGTCCAGGTGAGCCTGACACTCACTGAGGACCGGAAACGTACACTCTGAAGCCTTAGCCTCCCATCTGTCCACAGGTGAGGCTGGACTCGGAGTCTTTCCTAAGGCAGACCTTAGCCTCCAGTGCTGGTGCTCCCTTGGCCCTCCACATTCAGATACACACATTCATCTGCCTGTACACCCACCCAGCACACTACTCACAAGTCCACACGCACACACACATGCACCCAGCTCCCCTCCTGTACTCATGAGACACTGCCATCAGCCCTCCTGATCACACCAGCAGAGGCGCTGGAGAAGGCCCTGGAAAGGAGGAGAGCTTCCTCTAGATTTTAAACTGCGCCAGGATCAACTAGACCGCTCCCCACCCCCACCTCCCGACTGCAGGCTGACCTGCTGGCCAGCGTACCTTCTTGTACTTGTGGGGGAAGGTGAATCTCTCGATGGTGTTTTGCACTGCTCCCCGAGTCACGTTTCCCAGCCTGTCCTCAAGCTGCAGCAGCTCCTACAAACAGAAAACGTGTGGATGCGTGCACTCCACACGTGCAGACACACAGATGCACACACGATAAGGCAGGGGGCGCTGGGAGACGTCAGCAAAGATTCACATGGGGAGAGCTAACTAACTTGTCAGAGGCTCAAAGCCCGAGAGATCTCTACTCTTTTTCTCCCTCCTACTCTCAACCCCGAGGCTCCCTGCCACCACCTATGCCTCCCCCACCAGACAGGGAGGGACAGGAGATGGTGGGGTCTCCACCAACCCAGCGGGAACCAGGCAGAATGGGAGGGTTCCCCCCAGACAGAAGCATACCTCATAGCTCTCCCGCACAGCAGAGGTGTGTCTGCTGGGGTTCAGTCCCTGGAGAGCAAGGAAGTGAAGCTGAGGGTAAGGGTAGTTTCGGATTTCGTGGACGACCTGTTTGGGAGAAAATGCCTCAGACAGGATTCCAGGCTCCGGGAGCCCAGCTTCTGATTCCCCCTCCCATAGCTGCCAGTCAGCGCAACCCTGAGGCACTGCAGGTAAGGGAAGAGAAGCGCTGTCTTTCCTCCTGCTGTCTTTTCTGCTCATCAAGAACCAAGCCTGTGCCAAACCAGCCCCAGAAAGAATCACAAAATCAGTAAAGTAACAAACTAATCTGATTGGGCATTTATTTCATAGCAGGCACTGTTCGAAGCCCTTCTCATGACTAACTGAACTATCCCACCTGATCTGTCACGTGGGTACAATTACTATCCCCATTTTACCGATAGGGTAAACGAGATGCAAACAAATGAAGTAAATGACATAACTATGGTTTCAAACCCAGGCAGTCAGATGGCAAAATTCACTCTCTTCCCCTCTGCACCACGCTGCCCAGACTAGGGTGGGACAAGCGAGGGCACAAAATTCAGTGACTCAGTAACCAAGAGAAATAGTACTTTAATATAATATTTTAAAATCAAAGTAATACCAAAAAGTCCATAATGAACAAAAATATCAAAATTTTAAAGAAAAACATGATCTGACCCTTTCCTGGCATGGCCCTACCTCACTCACTGTGAGTCAGAGCTCTTCAGCTTACTCCTGCATGATCCTGGACTTAACCTCTCTGGGCCTCAGTTTGCCCATCTGTAAAATAGGGATAAAACCTTTCCTGTGGAGTGATCCTTGGGTTGGGAAGGTCCCCTGGAGTAGGAAATAGCAACCCATTCCGGTATTCTTGCCTGGGAAAGTCCATGGACAGAGGGAGCCTGGTAGGCTATAGTCCATGGGGTCGCAAAGAGTCAAACATGACTGAGCAACTGAACATACAGTGCTTAGAACGGTGCCTGGAATGCACTAAGTTCTCAGTAACACAAGGTTTTATTCCTAGGGGGGTGGTGCTTCATACGTGAACCTTAGAACTTCAGAGCCGACCAGGCTTCTGAGATGACGCATCCTAGCTCTCACTTTACAAGTGACGAGACTGAGGTGCTGGGTGGTTAAAGGGCAAAGGCAGTACGGAAGGGCAGAGCTAACACTCGAGGGCAGCAGCGTGCAGAAGACGTCTGGAAATAAGGTTTTCAGTCGGTCTTCAGCTGCCTTAACGGATTCACTTCACCTTCATTCATGAAGTGTCAAGAAGCTTGGGATGCCAGGAACACAAAGGCCCCCAAGCCCAACCTGACCCTCCCACAGTCCCCGCCCCTGCAGTGCTGAAGGCCTACGCTCCACTCGAGGCTGCCCCAGACCAGCCGGCAGCCCTAAAGGCCACCTCTGGGGTCTCATGTTCCCACACCAGGTGTCTTCATCCCATTTCACAGATCAGTAAAACCAGAGCCCAGGGAGGCACCCACCCTAAATGAAGTCATATGGGGTTGGGGGACCACCCTGCTTGTTCTTAGCCCTGAGCATTTCCCCCAACCACCCCCCATCCTCACTCACTCCTACCCCCAGCCCCACACCCCCAGCCTCCCCAGACCACAGCCTGCCACACTGCCCCTTGCCCCTCCCCCAGCACCTCCACCCCTCCTTCCAGCAGTGCTAGCTTCTGGCCCAGCAGCTTTCCCTTCTTTCCCCTTCAAGCCTGATTGGAACCGGGAGCTGAGAGGGAAGCGTGGCAGTGGACCTGCCTGGGCACGGGGCACAGAGCCGCAGGCCTCAGCCCGCCACTGGCACCAACAGACGGCAGAAGACTCAGTCACCTGGCAAAGCCTCTCACTCACCATCTGCGTGGAGGAGGAGTTTCGGGGAAAATGGTGCATTCGAAGAGTTGCTAGGTAATGCTGATAGTGCTGAGGGACAGGCCGCACCTGGAACTGAGCAGAACTCAAGCCGGCATCCACACTGAGATCCCTGCAGGGACAGGGCCACAGTGAGGCACAGGGGGTTCAGCTGTCGGGTGTGAAGGGACCCCAGACATCTAGCCCATCGAGTAGAATCAGGGTCACGAATTGCTGCAGAGGCAAGGGACCCAGTTTCACCTAGTCCGTCCCCCTCTTTATGACGAGGAGAACCAAGACTCAGAGAAGGAAGGGCTCTGCGAGATCCGAAGGAACTAGAACATTCTGAACCTCATACTAATTGGGACTAGTACACAAATCTCCTTCCCAAGGCAAAGTCCATTCCTATGAGAAATGCTGAAAGAGAAATCCAAATAAGCCAGACACAGATTCAGAGCAAAGGAAAGACAGGTCCAGATAAAGTGAAGGGGTCAGAGGCCACACTTTTACCTTTAAGAAAATAACAGAAGAGGGACCTACAGCCTTGGGGCAGGAAACTCTCCTGAACCACTGCCCGCATTCTTAACCGTGCAGGAAATTCACTTCTTAGTAATCAATCAGTTAATACTGAAAAGGAACCAGGGTTTCTTGAAAAAGAAAAAAAAAAGGGCTAAGTTCAGGTCTGAGTACAAAAAAAATGTGCAAAATGATATTGAAACATCTTGTCATAACTGAAAGCAAGAAAATCATCAAGGTCAGGTCAAAAGGATTCAGGAACCATCTCAAAGAGGCCCCCATTGGCAGAGTTTGGACATTTTGCATCAATGAGTGTAACTGCACTAGGTTGAAATACATCAAATAGGTTCAAATCCATGAGCATGAAATGATGCTAAAACAAACCAGTCCCCTTTGAAGGATGCTAGGGAACCAACGCTTCATTTGAAAACTAATAAATACAGGAGAAGAAACAAACATTTATCCTGTCTTTCCTCTATTAACTGTACTTCAGGGTAACCAAATCACGACGAAGGGAAATTGCTCTTTATGAAACTTTCCTATGTAATAAATGAATAAGGAATGATTGAATTACTTGTCACCTTCTCATGTCTCCTAAAGAAATAGAGGGTCTGGGGGAAGATCATCAATTACTATTAAAATCACATAGGAGAGTCAACTGGTTTTTGGCTGGAAGAACCCAGCATCTCCTCTGAAGTGTTTTTACCAGAAATTGCGAGTTGAAGCTGAACCTGCTCAGGTTGCAACCTGAGTGCCAGGGTGTAGGGAATATAGCCAACCAAAGGGCACCTGAGCAAATGCAATTTGTTTAAAACATGAGGAACACAACAGGAATTTCTGCTTCCATCTGTGATGTCTGGACAGTGTGATGTAAATATATTCCTAGATTTCCTCCATCAGCTCAGTTCAGTTCAGTCGCTCAGTCGTGTCCAACTCTTTGTGACCCCATGGACTGCGGCACACCAGGCTGCCCTGTCCATCATCAACTCCTGGAGCTTATTCAAACTTATGTCCATTGAGCCGGTGATGCCACCCAACCATCTCATCCTCTGTCATCCCCTTCACCTCCCACCTTCCATCTTTCCCAGCATCAGAATCTTTTCCAAGGAGTCAGTGCTTTGCATCAGGTGGCCAAAGCCCAGATCCCTGGCACAACTCCTGAGTCTGCCCCCTTGGCGAATGAGGTAACTCTTAGAGTTGGTTGGAAGTAAACTTAGAAATCCTCTGAGTCCAACCCCTCATTTTTGCAGGCCCAGCGGAGGTCTGAAGAAGGGCAGTGCCCATCCACGGCCCTGGGCTAGCCAGTCTGGGACTCCAGGGTTTCTGACCCTCACCTGGGCTCATCCTATGACCTGCCACAACAAAAGGAGTTCCACGGGACACCTCATGGGCATGGGCGGAAACTCAGACTCTTAGCAGCTGCCCAGCAGTCCCAGCAGATTTACAGCTGCAGAGAGATGTTCAGGGAATTCTAACAAAAGCAAAGTCCCAAGCAATTGAGAACAGAATCGCTCCAATTCCGAGAGCGCTGACTAGAGAAGCAAAAGACACTTTCAGCCTCAGATGAGTTGGGTGATTTGCCCAGGGTGGGCCTGGGTGGGCTCTGGAATCCCCTTTTATCATCTCATCAAAAGTCTGATCCAAAACCCAGGATCCCCTAACAGCTGCTGCAGGGGAAGGAAGCCAGGAGGCTCTCATGTCCCCTCTCTACCTGTCCCAGGATGCCTGAGCAGGGCGAGGACTAGGTGGTGGGGCGGCCTGCAGTGGGGGCAGAGAAGGAACCATAAACCCAGGACTGAGTCAGAGGGTTGAGAATGGAGACACTGGAGCGGGGCACAAAGTCAGGGCCAAGTTACCAGGCCTGGGCCAGAAAGGTGGGCTTCGTGGGGGGATTTACCCCGCAAGGCCTGCTGCCCCCACACTCTCAGGCCAGGCTGCTCAGCTGAGAGCAGCTATGTGGGTAGGGCTGAAATCGCCTAAATTTCAGGGAAAGGCCAGTCAGTCTCAGGCCTGGGGCTGGACCAGGCTCTGGGGGCCGGATCCTGGAATGACTAGGGCAGAAGTCAGTGATTCCTGATGGTTTAAAGGAAAGGGGAGGGGGGCTGGATCCAGACACACTCCCCACCTCCTCCCTCCCAGGGCTCCTCGCAGAGCGTGAGAGCGGCCCCTCCTCTACTGCGTTTCCTGTCATCTAATTTCCAGAACCTTGCATCTCCTGGCAGAAGAGACTTCCCTGGAAAAGAGAGGGGACGGGTATGTAAAGCCCCTTGTCACCACTAGGCTGGCCCTTGCTGGAGCAGAGCTCATTACAGGGAGGAGAGGGGGCCTCCTGCTTGGGAAGTGGGGACAGGACAGGCAGAAAGGCCCAAGGTGGCCCTGGGCACAGGGGCCTCCCAGCCTCTCAGGGCCCCAGTCTCTCCCAGTCCTCGGGGCAGGCAGGGGTCAGGAATGCAGAGCAACAGAAATTTGAGGAGGACAGGAGATTTAAAGCAAGCAGGCTTACCCGCACACCACCCTCCTCCTGACATCTCTGCAGCATCACCCTCACTGCGTCGGTCACCTGTCCCTTCCCACTTGCCACGTGGGAACCCCGTGTGGGTATTCAGATCCCTCAGCTACACACAAGGACCCTGGTGCTCTGTGTGCTGAAGTGAATTAAACTGAATTGACTTGCCTGCTGAGGGACAGAATTTCATCCAAACAACAATTAAATCTTCCTAATTTGAATCTGCTAATTAGAAAGAGGCTGGGCTGAAGCTGGCTGTGGTACAATCTCTTAAGGAAGCGTTAAATCTATCAGAGAAAATTTGAGAACTAGCGAGGGCTGGAGGCGATGGAACCTGTGAAAACAACCCTCTCCTGCACCTAGAAGCACGTTTAACTTCCAATCAACCAGAACTGCCCCTCAGAACTGTTCCTGGGTGTCCAGTCCTGGTTGTGTTTCCAAAGCAACCCTTGCCCATGAAAGTTAGCCTGAGTAAATGGCTGAGTTGTGACACTGCTGTATGTCTGTTTTATAAACACTCCATTCCCTTTTGTTGAGGTTTTTTTTGTTTTTACATCTTTTAAAGAAAAAATATTTTTTTAACCTCAAAGTTGCAAGAACAGCACCAAAAAATTCCTGGTTATCCTTCATTCAGATTCCCCAGATGTTAAAGCTTTACTACTTCACTGCATTTCTTTTTCCTTCTCTCTCTCCATTCATCCATCCATCCATACCTACTTATACGTACCCATACACAGTGCCCCATGGATTTTTTTCTAAACTATTTAAAAGTAAGTTGCAGGCATGATGCCCTTTACCTCTAAGTACTTTAGTGAACTACACATCTTTTTTTTCAAGTGTTCTAATGTTTGGATCTGACCCTAGGTTAGGTCAGCCCTCCCTGAGCTAGAACCTGTGAGTAGGGTGGGACCAAGGACACAAAACCAAGCAGTACTACATCTCAGGGCAAGAAAGACCTCTGTCCTGAGCTCAGGAGATTGTGGGAAGACTTCACATGGTCCCACTGCCTACAAAGACCCCTCAACCAAGCCCTGAACCTCTCCCCAGGCAGTCTCCCCAGGCCTTGCCTCCAGGCTGGCTGGTTCCATCTCCCTGAGCCTCTTTTGCATGGCTGGCACGCCCTGGCACTTCTCTCTGGACTCCTCAAGGCCCACCTCCTCCAGGAAGCCTTCCCTGACCATCTTGCTAGCTCCTGAGACTCTTCTATCTGCTCTCCTTCCAAGGACTACTGGGTCACAACACTCCCAGGACTTGGGAAACGCGTTGCGTCCCTGTCAGCTCCTCCAAGGCAGAACCACAAGAACTGAGCCCCAGGCTGGGCTCGTGGTGGTGCTTAGCCACATCTGAGCTTGCTGCCAGAACTAGGCCCCCGGGGGCCCATCTGGCTCCGAAGGTGGCTGGGGACAGGGCAAAAGCTGGGGCTTGAAGACGAGAACTCCTGCATCGTTGCTGTGAGGGAAACAGGAGCTCCAAGGATCAGGCAAGACCCTCCTCTCCCCCTCCCCCAGGGGCCCCAAAGACTCACCAGTCAGTGCCCTCAGCCAAATACCTGGGCTGAGGTGTCTGTAGTTGATGGCCGAAGTCGAAGCTGGGGTGGAGGCGGTGGGGATGGACAGACACGCGCTCCTGACTCCGCCTGCACCGGAAGGGAAGGAGGACCCAGGTGTCAGGGAAGTCCTGGGCCAGCCCAGCTTGCAAGAGCGCTGAGCCCCCGGCGGCCCCCACCCACGCCTACGTACGGAGCAGTGGCCTTCAGCCCTCTTCTCAGGCTCCAAGGGAGCTTCCTGGGCAGCAGCTCATAACTCAGACATTCCCGCTGTCTGTGGGCTGCCCACTACACTAAGGCCGCTCCCTGGGTCTAACTGCTGCTGAGCTGCTGTCTCACCCAGGCTCCCTGCCTCCTTTGCTCCTTCTCCTTCTGCTCCCCTCTGTCCTTGGTGGGTTGTATCCAGGACACACAGACCTGCCTCCTGTAGCATCTCCCACGTCTATGCACCCATTCCCTCTGCTGCCACCATGCTCTTCTCCTCTCCTCCACCCTTCTCCACACTCTTCCCAGTTTTCATGGCCCAGGACTAGGCCTCCTCCAGAAAGGCCTCCCAGAACACTCCAGGTCATAGTGACCTCTCCTTCCTCTGACCTCCTTCAATACTTACCTTCTGTCCCAGGTGCTCCAGCCTCTATAGATATGAACACTTAGGGCCTTCAAGACCATCATGTCCAGAGGTGCTCAAAGTATGCTCCAATGACCCCTGGCAGTCCCTGTGACCCTTTCACAGGGTTTCTGAGGTCAAAATGATTTTCATAATAATACTATCATGTATTTGCTTTTTCACTCTCATTCTCTCACAAATGAACAACGGAATTTTCTAGAAACTACATGACATTCAGCTACAATTTGAGTGCAGAGGCAGATTTGAGAATACAGCTGTTTTCTATTCAGCCAGGCATTAAAGAGATTTGCAAATATATAATTTTTAAAAGTCACTCTTTTTACTGCATTATATATAGCTATTTTTTGAAAAACATTATTGGCATTAATACAATTTTGTTATTGTCATTTTTAAATGAATTAACAAGTGTTTAAATATTTTTCATTTTTAATTTCGAATAGGGTATCAATAGTCATAACCCACATAAGCAAAAGTTTGCTATAGTCCTCAATAATTTTTAAGAGTGCAAAATGTCCTGAGACAAAAATGTTAGAGAAACACTTATCTTGTACAACTCCTTCTCTTAACAGTTGAGACTCAGAAAGGTGACGTGACTTGCCCAGGGTCCCACAGTCAGTTCAGCCCCATTTGATTAGTACTGCCTCATTTAATTTTGCATTTGTTTCATCGTTGATCTCTCCAACCACATGACGGGCTCTTTGTGGGCAGGGTTGACCCAGGGCATCCCTTAGGGACCTCCAGTGTTAGAATCAGGTGACCGTGAAGTTTGAGAAGGTGCGAGGGGTCCCTTAGCCTAATCTCCCACACTATGCAAAAGTCCACCGTGAGCATCCTAGCCCACTAGTTACCCGACTCCTGACCAGCTACCTGGGCCATGTGGCAAGGACACGTGCTAGCAACAGAGGGAGCCGGTGTCAGGCTAAAGCCGCGCTCACTACCCGGAATGAATGCAGTGCCACCCCACTCCAGAACTTTTGCCTGGAAATCCCATGGACAGAGGAGCCTGGAAGGCTGCAGTCCATGGGGTCGCTGAGGGTCGGACAGGACTGAGCGACTTCACTTTCACTTTTCACTTTCATGCATTGAAGGAAATGGCAACCCACTCCAGTGTTCTTGCCTGGAGAATCCCAGGGACGGGGGAGCCTGGTGGGCTGCCGTCTATGGGGTCGCACAGAGTCGGCACGACTGAAGCGACTTAGCAGCAACCAGAGCAAAAGCTGCCTCCTACAGGGAGACTCCTTTGGTGACTGATGGCAGGCCAAGCCTGGCAGGATGGAAACAACCAGGGGTCGCGCCCTGGGCCCCGCCCCGGCCCCGGCCCCGGCCCCGCCCATTTGGCGCACATACCTTGGGTGCGAGACGAGCCGGCGGTGCTGGGCTTCCAGGAGCTGCTGCTGCAGGAGGTATTGCTGGTGCAGGGCCTGAGGTAGGAAGGAGGGACCTGTGACGTCCTGGAACTGCAGGGTGGGCAGCGGGGTCAGCGACTGGTGCAGGGCGCCGCTGTGCTGGTGGGCCGGGGCCATGTGGGCGCTGAGGCCCGGCTGCGACTGCACGGGGTGGGCCAGGGGGAAGTCGGGAGCGAGCTGCTGCGGCTGCGGGGGGCCCAGGTGGAAGTGGCGGCAGGAGGTAGCGTGAGGAAGCTGAGACCTTTGAAAGGGGGCACCTGGAGAAGCAATGACAAAGACCCCATGAGGACTAGCCCTGCTACCCTCCCCCACGGGTCTCATCTCCCCCTACCGGCAACCTGCAGCCCCTGAAACTCAAAACCTTCATTAGAACCCAACAATGTCATTATTTCTATATACAAATGATCATCAGTGCTGCCTGGTAAAGGCTCAGTGCAGAAGGTGTTGGAGGGAGGAGGCGTATTTTGTTTAATAAATAGATAAGCATTCTCTTTTAAATTAACACACTAGTTAAAGGAATTTTAAGGTCCCAGGAGACAGTTTGGCTTTCTTGAATTTCTCCCAGGCAACTTTATTGATTTTACTACCTTTTAAACAGATGCCTAGAGAAACAGCCTGTAATGAAGGAGACCCAAGTTTGGTCCCTTGGTTGGGAAGATCCCCTTGAGAAGGAAATGGATACCCACTCTAGTATTCTTGCCTGAGAAATCCCACGGGCAGAGGAGCCCGGTGGACTACAGTCCATGGGGTTGCAAACGGTATAGGACACAACTGAGCAACCAACACACACACACAAGAAAATATAGTCCAACCTAGTCAGTGTTCTTGCCTGGAGAGTCCCAGGGACGGGGAGCCTGGTGGGCTGCCGTCTGTGGGGTCATACAGAGTCGGACATGACTGAAGTGACTTAGCAGTAGCAGCAGCAGTCAAGCTCTGAAGCCTTGGCTGGCCAGGACGAAGCCTGCAGAGAGCCCAAATTTCTGAGAAAACAAGTTGTTTTCCATGCAGTTTTAAGAAAAAAACTAATCACACAAAATTTTAAGTATAATTAATTCGTTGTAATATGGTAATTTTTTAAAAAAACAAAAATTTCCAGCAATAAGCCAGGCTCACGCTTTATTTAATCTAGTCTCCACCACCTTCTAAATAAAATTGACCTTGATGATGGGGAAAGTCTTGCAGCTTCTCCATAAGCAGAGATCCAGCTCTCAGTGCTGGAGTCCTTTAATAAGGAAGGAAATAGACTTGACACCTCAGGAAGCTTTAAAGAGGCTTCCTGTTAAATGTGGCAGGTTCAACAGATATCTCTTCCTTCCCAAACCCCACTGAAATGAGAGCAAAGGAATAAAGAGAAAATAAACAGACAAGGACAGGGAGAACAGGAGGCGTGACATCAGCAGGAAACAAATGTCAGCAGATTTTTGGAAGACAGAAAGCAGATGGAGGAATTAGCAGAGCTGAGAAATTGGAAACAAAGCCCCTAATGAAGGTGTGGCCTTTCCTGTAGCTCAAACGGTAAAGAATCTGCCTGCAATGCAGGAGAACAGGGTTCGATCCCTGGGTCTGGAAGATCCTCTGGAGAAGGAAAGGACAGTCCACTCAGTATTCTTGCCTGGAGAATCCCATGGGCAGAGAAGCCTGGCGGGCTATAGTCTGTGGGGTCACAAAGAGTTGGACATGAAAGTGGCTAAACACACACACCCCGAAGGTGCAGTCGATGAGAAATGGATAGATCTTGCCATGCATGCTGGAATGGGGTGGAGTTGGAGGTGGTGACTCCTTGGGAAGGCGGGAGAGATGGTGGCGCTGAGAATGGGGAGGCTGTGCCAACCTACATGAGGAGCAGTTCTGCCCTCTCCAGTGCAGTGACTGTCCCTCCCGCGCCCTGGCATTTTGCAGGGAAACTGAGCCAGAAAGGCCCCAGTAGTGGAGGACCCGGATGTAGCACCACGCTCCAACAGGGGGTTAAATGAAAGTCTACACGTGGAACTCTGGAAACCTCTGTTCCCTTCTGGCACTTGGCACGGTGGATGCTGCCCCTCGTGTGCCTCTCCACTATCCCCCACACCCCACGGCTCCAGGCTGGAAACTGGCCCCAGAAAGAGCTCGACAGATCCTTCTGGCTGGGAGTACCCAGTAAAATGGCAGAGTCTTCAGCCGGCCACTGCATAATAAAGCCCGCAAGTTGAAAGGTCCACGCATAGACACAGAGCTTCTGGAAGTTTTGGTGATCTACTCTTTAATGTGAACAGACAGCCAAGGATGGCTAGTCTCTTGAGGAAAAGTGAAAAGAGAGAGAGAATATACTAAAATTTAAAAAAAAAAAAGAAAAAAACTCAGAGAAACAGAAGTAATGCAGGGATCCAAAAGAAAGAAAAAAATAAACTTCAAAATGTTTAAATTAATATCCTCAGAAAAAGTAAGATATTGGATCCATGAAACAACTGTAAGCCCCTTTAAAAGGAGCAGTGAGGACGCAAGAGAGGCTTGGAATTTAAAAATTATAAGAGGTGAACTCTGAAATTTAGCGGAAGGGTTGGAAGATGACACTGGGTTAATTTCCCAGGAAGCAAAACAAGAAAACAAAGAGATGAGGAGAAAGATGCCAAAGTTGAAGGGTTCAGTCAGAAGAGTCCACAGTTTTTCTAGGAAGAGAAAAAAATGGAGAAAATTATGAGAAAAAGTATTTTAAAAATTTCCCAGAACTGAAGGTCAGCTTCTAGATAGAAAATGCCCTCTGAGTGCCCAGCAAAATGGGGACGGGGAGAACCACACAGTGAGGCATCTCACAGGGAAACCCCCAAGTACTGGGGGCAAAGAGATGATTCACACCTTCCAGAGAGAAGGCAGAGCAGTCCCATTCGAAGGTCAGGAAGCAGGACAGACCAGATGTTTCAACAGCAATGTCGGAAGCTTGAAAACAGTGGCGCAACCGCCTTCGCGGTACTGCGGAGATGAGGGAGGGGGAGATTTTCAATCTAGGATTCTGTGTCCAGCTAAACTTAATCAGGCATGAGATTAGAACAAGACTGTTTTCGAACATGCAAGGTGTCAAAAAAAAAAAAATTAAACTTCGCTGCACCCTTTCTCAAAGAGGTACTAATGCAAACCAAGAGAAAGGAGAAATGAAATAGGGGATGACACCTGGAAGAGAGGGCGTTTCCCATGCACACAGCTGTACAGACCCTCCAGCAACCATTTCAAGGGGGGCANGGTGTCAAAAAAAAAAAAATTAAACTTCGCTGCACCCTTTCTCAAAGAGGTACTAATGCAAACCAAGAGAAAGGAGAAATGAAATAGGGGATGACACCTGGAAGAGAGGGCGTTTCCCATGCACACAGCTGTACAGACCCTCCAGCAACCATTTCAAGGGGGGCAGGAGGGAGGGTGCACTGAAGGTATCTGGGGGGTAGATAAAAAATATAGGATTACCATTAGATTTGGCCACAATAAAATAATAATTGAAGAAATCTTCCAATTTTATAGGGCATTTGGTAATTTATAAAACTGTCATAGAAAGCAGGCAAGTATTACCTCTAGGAAGGGAAAATATTGTTCAGAAAGTGTAATTATTATGTACTACTTGGTTCAGCAGTGAACAATCTCTATATATTAATAATGCAATAAGCATTAATAAACTATTTTAGAACAGAAAAGGACATTTATCCCATATTAAGAAGAAAATAGACAATGTCAAAATTGAAAAATCCACAAATAGCCATATAAGAATTTATTTAGAAATTTACTTAGTAATTTATGTATTTCAGGAAGTAAATACTTGAAGAAGAGCTGGGAGTGTTGAGCTTCTGGTGGTGGGGCTGTAGTGGGGAGGGTAAAGGGCAGACAATCCCTGTTTTACTAAATGTGTCTTGTACTGGAGTTACTTGTCTTTGTAAATGACATGCATGTCACTGATAGGTTTTTTAAAAAAACTTTTAATGAATATTTGCCAAACAAAATGGAACTAAAATATATTTCTGGCTCATTACAAGTAAGCCAGAAAATAATTATCTAGAATCTTAACTCCCACAAGCTTTACAGATCAGTAGGCCTCCCTGCCTGGTGAATTCTGACTTCCAAGAGTCCAGGGGCTGTGGCCTGAGCAAGCTGGCTCTGGCTTCCTCCTTCTCCCTCACCACCATCTATCATCAACACAACTGTAAAAAATGGAGGCGAAGGCCCACGCAACTGAAGGAAAGAGGGCAAGAGAGGAATGGAGAGCTGTCGAAAGCTAACGAAGTGGAAGACAGCCACGACTGCAGAGGAAAGGAATGGGGTGACAAAAAGAAAGAATATTGTGAAGACTCCAATCCACCACTGTCTGTTCAGTTACAATGTGAGCCATATATGTAACCGTAGATTTTCTAGTATCCACCTCTAAAGAAGTCAAAAGAAACAGGTGAATGTAATTTTAATAATATATGTTGTATAACTCAGTATATCCAAAATGTTATTATTTCAACATATACTCAATATAAAAATTTATTGAGGGACTTTCTTGGTGGCCCAGTGGTTAAGAATCTTCCTGCAAATGCAGGAGACATGGGTTCGAACCCTGGTCTGGCAAGATTCTACATGCTGGGCAACGAAGCTTGTGCTTCACAACTACTGAAGCCCATGTGCTCTCCGCACATTGCAGTGAAGACCCAGCACGGCCTAATTAAATAAATGAAAATTTTTTTTAAGTATTGGGATATTTTACATTTTTTTCCATACTAAGTCTTCAAAATCCGGTGTACACCTAGCACAGTACATCTTGACCACTTGCAGTTAGCAGCTTCCATGTGGGACAGTGCAGCTCTAAAGACCAGCTCCACACACAGGGCAAAGCATTTTAGCCAGTTTGCTAACGTGTCTGTTAGAGGCCCCCCTGGCTTGCTGGTGAGATTCACACACCTTAACCTGATCATCCAGCTCCATCCTCCTGATCCCTGCCACCCTCACCAAACCCTCCGCCATCACCCACGCTGGACCACTCGAATCTGCAGACATCCACATTCTCACTCCAGGGCCACTGCTCACGCTGGTGGCTGCCTTCCCTACCTTTAAAGGTCATGTCACAACAACTCAAAAAATGCCTCTCGTGCCCACCAGCCCCCAGGGACATCTTCCTCCTCTGTGTTCCCGTAGAAGGCCCTGTCGCTACCACTCCTTTGGCACTTGGCAGTGGCTATCTTGGGCTGTGACTTCATGCCCGCCACCCCCAGCTGGCTGAGCTTTGTGTCTTGCTGTTTCTGGATCCTGACACGCCTCCCTGGAGCTGGTGCTCAGGGTTGATGACTGCTGGAGGGACTGCTGTGCTGAGGCCGGTTGAAGGCAAACTGATATGAAATTGAGAGGGAAGGAAGGTGGCCAGTAGGGCTGGAGTGAGCTCTCGGTTTTAAAGCTGCAGTGCCCAGGGGCTGGTCAGGCTGAGCGGGCTGGCATCCTCCGCCTCAGGCACTGATGGAGTCTCTCCCATCACGGGGAACAGCAGCTGCCTTCCTCCCACAGTCCCCTCCTGCCATGAGGGCACCCACCCTGCGAGGGGGGAGCCTTTCAGATTCCTGTGGAGGGGCCACCACCCCAGCCTGGAGAGATTTCCGACACGCTGGGCAATGAACACCGGTGCCTTCTCTCCTGGGTGGACAGCAAAAGTGAACCGAAATATCTATAGGTCCCAGATTGTTTCAGGCAATTTCTATGTGCACAAGTCCTTTGACCTCTGTTCTGGGACTCTGTGCCCCTCTCCCCTTTCACCTCCATCCCCAGAGGGCTCTCCGTCACAGCCACCCTACTCAGAAAATAGTTAAAGGCAGGAGACACCCATTCTGGGGCTCCAGCCTCTCCCCAGCCTGTGTCCTGCACTGTCTATGAAAGCAGCAGATAGCGGCTGCTGTATGTGGTCTCTAAGAGCAGAGGAGTGAAATTCTTAGGGTACACAATTTGGGCCCCTGGCAAGCCAATGATCAGTGACATCTGAATAACACTTACATCTCACAGTGCCCCCATCAATAGACAACCTGCAATTTTCCCCATTAGAATTACTCCTTTGGGTTAAAAAAATAATCTCCAGATGTCCTTGACTATACTGTCCATTTATCTTATTTCCCCAGGGCTGAAATGACATCAGTTGGAAGATTCATCATGAACTAAATAACATGATTAGGGAGTGGGGGAAAAAAGAGGGGTTACATTTTTTTTAAAGCACCACATTAAAGGAACACAGCAAAGTATAAGACACACAGTAGTTTCAGAAATGTGAAAAGAAACATGTGCATCTTAGAATTCTGGAAACTGGTGCTAGGGGGTCCCTCTGAGAGCTAGCTGGGAGCACCTTCAAGCAGGAGTGTTCCCCAGGGCAAGGCTGGGATGGGGCAGGCCATTGTGCGGGCCTTGTCCAGTGGCCACCTGGCACACACAGGCACCCCACAAGAGCTGGTGTTTGACCTGTGCCTCGTGGGCGGGGATCCAAAAAGGCTGGCAGCTAGAGAGTGCGTGGATCAGAGGACAAGCCCCATGGGGAGGGGAAGGTGAAGGAGAAGCGGAGGATGTGGGGCCACAGGCTGTGGGCCAGGTGGGTGGGGAAGACAGTGACGGAGATCTCGCATCTCTGGAAGGTTCACTGACACTCATCTGGTAAGTGACAGAGCAGAGGCTTGAACTGAGGCCTTTACTGAAAGGCAGCTGTCAACGGGGAGGAGGGGTGGAGCCCGCGAACCGGGAGGCTTGATAAAGTGAGAGGTCCTTCTGAGGAGGAGAGCAGGGCAGAAACAAGGCCCGGCACCCGGAGCATCCTCTGGGCCAGGCCCGGTTTCCTGAGGACAATGGGATGGGGACAAGGGGGCAGAGGAGGCTGGTTGGGAGCTGAGAGGAGCCAGGCTGAGAAGTCGGGAAGCCAGGGACGGCGGTGGAAACAGCAGAGCGGTGTGGCCAGCCGGGCTTCTCCAAAGCTGGAGGGATGTTCTAGCTGAATTCTCACTTGCACCTGCTTGATCACCTCAAGAAAAATGGGCTTTCAGCCTCCAGACCCCAGAGTGAGGGGCACTGTCTTCAAATCCTCAGACCAAGAAGGAAGGGAAGGAGCAGGCAGTGTGGAGACAGCCACCAGGGGGGCCCGCTGCCCACCCCACGGCCCCGGGGATAACCACCTCCTGCCGGTGGGGACCTGGGGGACAAGGCCGCAGGCCCCTGGCCAGCCAGGCCAGATGTCCCCCACTTCTCTCGCGGATGGGTGCCAGACCCTGGGAGGAAAGGATGGAGCCAAACCCTCCTGGGTCTCCAGGGAAGCTGGCATCCCCCCTCCTCAGGCCAGTTCTCGGGCCCCAGGTTCCTGTTGTCCTCAGGTCACTGACCGCCTCCCTCTCCCTCAGAAGTGGAGGCAGCTCAGGAAGGCAGCGGCCACAGCAGAGTCGGAGGGGAGGGGAAAGTCAAAGAGGCCCCCTCCCGCAGGCCCCGGGATGGAGGGGTGGGGACCAGCCGGCCAGCGGGCCCGGAAGCTGCCCCTTGTCTCTGCTGAGCGCTTCCTGAAGCCAGGTCTGGAGCCAGAGTCTGCTCCTCTCTGAAAAGCCAAGCTCTCAAGTGGCACAAACAAATCGGCCTTTTGAAAGCCGATTTCTGCCCCCAAGCAGCCGGGAGGAACGCCTCCGGTACCGAAGAGGCGTTCAGAGCCAGGCAGAGTTACCCCGTGGAAGGGCTCCGTGGTAGGGCCAGGGTGCCTCCGCTCGCTGTCAGACCTGCAGGGACAGTCCGCTTCTCTGGGCCTCAGGCTGTGACCCACCGTGATGACACCCATCCTACACGCTTGCTAACGTTCCTCCGCTGTGGGGCGGGGGCACGGCAGGCATCTTCTGGCTCAGCCTCTCCTCTGGCTCGTGGGGGACCCGGGGGCAGTCACACACTCAGTTCACGAGGTCTGCCGTCCCCCCTCCTGCTGAGAAAGGCCTGTGTGTCTGTGCCACGTCCAGCACCGGAAGTGAGCTCGAAGCGGTGAGAGGCAGCAGCCAAGCAGTGCTCGCTTTCAAAATCCATCTTCCAGTGGCTGCCAGTTTTGAGCAGTCCATCCCTTGCGAACACCCTTTCTGGCCTTTCGCTCTCTCTCTCTCTGCTCCCTGTGACTTTCTCTCTGACCTCTCCCGGACCCCCAGGGGACTTGCCTGACCCCTGACCCCATACCCTACCTCCCAAGACTGTCTGCGTTCTGTCGGCATTAAACACCCAAGGCAAATGTTAACTCTGGGATAGAGTCTCCTGTTGGGTTTGTGGCATTTGCCTGTTACACTTCGCGTTTCACTTCTGCACACATTTTATCCCTAATAATCGGCTGTAAAGTGAGTGATTTCAGGACAAATGCCATACAGTAAGCGTCCTTTGTTCTTAGAAGGATTTAGGAAACTTCCAAGAGGGAAGGGAGAGAAGATGAGGGAAAGGGAAAGAAAAGCAGGCAAGTGGGAAGGAGAGAAGGAAGGAAAGGAGAGAAAGACTTTTCATTATTTTAGAAAAGTTCACTATTAGTTTATTAGCTAGTAAGGAAATACAGGGGCTTCCGTGGTGGCTCAGATAGTAAAGAATCTGCCTGCAGTGCAGGAGACCCAGGTTTGATCCCTGAGTTGGGAAGATCCCCTGGAGGGGGGCATGGCAACCCACTCCAGTATTCTTGCCTGGGAAATCCCATGGACAGAGGAGCCTGGTGTGCTACAGTCCNGTGGTGGCTCAGATAGTAAAGAATCTGCCTGCAGTGCAGGAGACCCAGGTTTGATCCCTGAGTTGGGAAGATCCCCTGGAGGGGGGCATGGCAACCCACTCCAGTATTCTTGCCTGGGAAATCCCATGGACAGAGGAGCCTGGTGTGCTACAGTCCTTGGGGTAGCAAAGAGACACAACTGAGCAAATAACACGCACACAAGCGCGTGCGCGCGCACGCACACACACAAGGAAATACACAACTGCAGGGAATGCTAGAATATTTGAGTTAAATGAGGCTCAGAGACCACACAGCCTTTGTTCTACGAGATGAGGATCTCGAGGAGGCTGGAAAAGGGGGACGGCTTTTCCAAGTGCTTTCAGGTAGTTATGGCCGAGTTGGGACTGGAGTCCAGGCCTCTGAGTCCCCGTGGGGTGTGTTCCATGTTCTGCTGCACTTCAGAGTCCCCCACCCAGCACCAGCTCCTCATGTGCCCACCCCAGTCCACACGCAGTGCCCAGGAGCCCAACTGCCCAGGCCCCGGTGGTCTCCCCGCCTCTCCCCCTCCCCCATCCCCATCCTAAGCCTCCCCAGGAGGAAGCCTTTCCTTCCGAAGGGAGTAACTGAGGGGGGACGAGGACCAGCAGCTGGTGCCCGTGGGAGCAGTCCGAATCTCTGCTGTGACATGCTGAGGAGTGGCCGTGGTGGCCGACATGGCTTAGGCCAGGCAGTTCACCTTGGCCAGCAGCCCCAGGCCTCTTCCCTGGCCCAAGAACAAGGCCCAGCCTTTTGGAGTAGGCCAAGGTCTTCGCAGCCCGTTGGGTCCTCCTGGCAGAAGGCAACTGCTGCTCCAGCAGGGTCCCTGGGAATCCTCCCATGTAAAGCTTTGGCCCTACGATTCACAGTTTTAACTGATAAAGAGGGATGGAGGAAATTCTAGGGTCCTGGCACCAATTCTGGGCACCTTGTGTTAATGTGGACACCTAAACTGAAGTCTGATGAGGAGACCAGGGCTGGGAGGGGACTTGAGATGTCAGAAAGGAGGCTGAGGAATCCAGGCATGAGCAGCACAGAGATGACTCTGGGACAGGGAAGAGCTCAGGCAAAGGGAACCACTCTTTTTGGTGGATTTGGGTCAAGGTGAGGAAGACGTCTCTTAGAATTCAGTTGCCCTCTAAAGTTCCTCATCACTGGGCATGTCCATGCAGAGGCTGGGCAGCTGCCTGGCAGAGGAGTGTGAACACTGGAGAGGGAGATGGCCCTGGAACACCTCCAGGGCCCCTTCTGTGCTCACCAGGAGATGATGCAAACTCATTGCAGCATCTACCCCCTGCCTGAGCAGGCCAAATTCGTCTTTGGAGGCACAGAAAGCCTATTCTGGGTGAGGGGGGAAAGAGGAAGGAACACGGCAACAAGCAGAGAGCACACCTGAGTACTCAGGGCCCAAACCTACAGGTGCAAGGAGGAGGAGCAAGCCTCAGGCAGAAAACCAAAGACAGACTCCCTCCTCTTCTCAACACGGTCCCAGGAGCCTCCTCTCCCTCTGCACTGATACAGCTCAAAACTTTGGTTTCCTGCATCTTCTGAGCCTCTCAATGACCCCCACTGACTCCTCCATCCTGGGAAATGTTCAAGTTTCATGTTGCTAGGTAATGCACCCTTTGTGATCCTCTCAGATGCAGGATGCTTGGGGAGATGATACTGGAAAGATGGAGGAGGGTGCAAATTGTGGGATGTCTGAATGGCAGGACCAGGAGGTTGGGGTATACCTCGTGAGACAACTACTTCAGAGAAACCCAGAGAAATCAGAGATGAAGAGTATGGATCGCCTGCCCAGAACCCAGCTTCCTAGACTGTTCTTCCTGGCCTCCTTACTTACTCCAGGTAAACTGAGTTAACCTCTTCTGATCCAGCTGCTCGATCCAAAGAAGAATATTCCCTGGCTCGGCCTCTTGATCTGCTTTTCTTCCTCAGCATAGTTTGGTTTCCTGACCAACAGGAACAGACAAGGCTTAGAAAGGAAATGATATGCCCAGAGGGATTCTTGACCGCCAAGAGCAACTTTGTGAATGCTTTCCCAGGGCCAGGCTTTGATCTCTAATGAAAAGCTCAGCTTCTTCTGAGGAACTGAATTCCTGGCTCTGGAAGCACTGGTGGAAGGGAACTTTCCATCCTAAGGAAGCCTGCTTGCCCATGGGCATGAGATAATTAAACAGCAAACTTCCGGGAAACACTAAAGGATCTGTGCTCCAGTTGTGGTCACAGACCAGGAGTAAGGGAAGGGAGCCCAGGAGTGCAAGGTCAGCTAGAGACAGGATGCAATTACAGAAGACAGTTCTCCAGGCATCATCCATCCTGGAAGATGCCTTTTTTTTTGTCTAACGCAGATGAGCACTATACAAATATTCCCACCAGAGTCATAAAAGGGCAATTTGTAGAAGCTCCCTGTGGTTAGGAGACCTCACTCCCTGGGAAAAGGACCAAGCTCTATTTCATGCACCCATATTCCTCGTGCATGGCACAGATCTTGACATGTAGTAAGAATTCACAGAAGAAAAAAAGGAAGGAAAAAAAAAAGAAAAAAAGGAAGGAAGGGAGGGAGAAAAATGAACATGTAGGCAAACACATCTTGCTAAAAACCTTGGTAAGTGTGCAAAACAGCCACCTCCCAGCATTTCAGTGCTTGGGAGTTTTCCATGGTGGCAAAGGAATAAATGCAACTCAGGGAGGTAAGATGTAACATAGAAAGACTGATCTGGGAGATGCTGCAGACAAAAGGATTGGGAATTCTTTCAATGAGTCTGGTGAGGTGAGGTGAGGTGAGGTGAAGTCGCTCAGTCGTGTCCGACTCTTTGTGACCCTGTGGACTGTAACTTACTAGCCTTTTCCGTCCATGGGGTTCTCCAAGCAAGAATACTGGAGTGGGTTGCCATTTCCTTCTCCCAGGAATCTTCCCGACCCAGGGATCGAACCTGGGTCTCCTGCATTGGAGGCAGACGCTTTAACCTCTGAGCCACCAGGGAAGCCTAAGACCAATTTGGCCTACCTGTGCTCAGGCAGGGGGTAGATGCTGCAATGAGTCTAGGGACCCAGTTACCAGTCACCATGGGCTGAGATGGCCCAGCACACCCAGTGGTCAGTGTGAACCACAACCAACTAACCCAGAAGAAGATACAGTTTCAGACCTAGAACAGAAAGCCTCCTGCCATCCCTGGCTAACACTGTTGATGGCATTGGTTAACTTTCTTATAAACCATATATAATTCCTTCTAGGTCATACTTGTCTAATATTCTTGATAAAGACTCAAGTAAATTAAAAAAAAAAAAAAATCCAAGCCCCAAGAACTTTCAAAGAGTGCCAGGGCAGCTTCTGGGCCCACCTCACACAAGTATTTCCTGGTGCCCAAAATAGAGCAAGTTCAGAAAGCCGCTTCACCTGGGACTCTCTTGAGATCTGCAGAATACACGTTCAGTTCAGTTCACTTCACTTCAGTCACTCAGTCCTGTCCGACTCTTTGCAACCCCATGGACTGCAGCACACTAGGCCTTCCTGTCCATCACCAACTCCCAGAGTTTACTCAAACTCATGTCCATTGAATCAGTGATGCCATCCAACCATCTCATCCTCTGTCATCCCCTTCTCCTCCCACATTCAACCTTTCCCAGCATCAGGGTCTTTTCAAATGACTCAGCTCTTCGCATCAGGTGGCCAAAGTATTAGACTTTCAGCTTCAACATCAGTCCTTCCAATGAACACCCAGGACTGATCTCCTTTAGGATGGACTGGCTGGACCTCCTTGCAGTTTTAGGGACTCAAGAGTCTTCTCCAACGCCACAGTTCAAAAGCATCAATTCTTCGGCACTCAGCTTTCTTTATAGTCCAACTCTCACATCCGTACGTGACTACTGGAAAAACCATAGCCTTGACTAGATGGACCTTCCATTTTCAGCTTCAACATCAGTCCTTCCAATGAACACCCAGGACTGATCTCCTTTAGGATGGACTGGCTGGACCTCCTTGCAGTTTTAGGGACTCAAGAGTCTTCTCCAACGCCACAGTTCAAAAGCATCAATTCTTCGGCACTCAGCTTTCTTTATAGTCCAACTCTCACATCCGTACGTGACTACTGGAAAAACCATAGCCTTGACTAGATGGACCTTCCATGTGACACCCACATAAAGGCCTGGCCCTGTGAATACTTCGGGCAGGACTGAGATTAACTTCACTCCTTGGCCTCCTTTTTCCCCCGGGAGAATCCTGTTCCTTCTGACTCTGTGTTCCCCGGCACCACCTCTGCCCTGCTCCCAGACTGGCTCTCGGGGCCCACTCACTGTGACGGGCAGTGATGGACTTGCAGTGATGGCTTTTCTCAGGAGTGGTTATGTTTTAGCAAGATCATATCATGAAGTCCTAATGATGGAATTTCAGAGAGCAGCCAGTGAGTCTTGGCACGGGAAAGGGGGGAGAGCCCAGGCTTGCCCTGAAATTAAATTTCGAGGGAGTCAGAAGCAATTAAATTACACTCCCAATTGGTTCTACCCATGGGCATGTTGGTCTGGTACCCTGGGTTGTGTGTGTAGGGGGGTAGGGTTGGGGGAGGGGAGGTGTGTAAAGAAAGAGAGAGGAAGGAGGGAGGGAGGGCGTTGGGTTGGTTAAAATCCATGAGAGCTGAGAAAGGAGGGCAGGAGACTGGCTGTAGGAGAAAAGAGGGAGGGGGACGTCTGAAGGGAGAGGGAAGAGAGAGGAGGGCGGAAGAGAGACAGTGCTCTCACTGCCTCAAAACCAGCAGGTGATGCCTCAAACAGCAAAGGCCTGTCCCGGGTCACCTCAGGGGATTCTGTAGGCCCCTCGGGGGCCCCTAGCTTGGCCTGCAATGGCTCCTGCCTCCACCAGCACGATGGGCACCCCCCCCCCAGGCAGGCCATGTCCAGCTGTGCCCACGTCAATCTGCTCACCACCTGGTATCCTTCATAGTTATCATCTCCGGCCAACGTCCCTTTGATCAAGTCACCCCAACTGGACCAAGAGCCCCCAGAGGCCAAGACTGCGCACCGGACAGCAGCTGAGTCACTCCACTTCTTAGCTCTGCACTGAGATTCTGATCAGCAAAACGAGCGCCTGGCAGGGTGACCAGAAGACACCACTTGTGAATGTGTCTTGCAGAGGACAGGCGCTCTCACCCTCCACCAGCCTGGGTGCAGAGAAGAAGCCCAAGGAAAACCTCCGTCTTCAAAGTCCTCTCTCTCCCCATCAAGCCTCAAGTGTGGTCTCTACTGGCCTCCTGGCTCCTGGGGTGAACTCCAGGACACCAGGGACACTCAAGGAATGTCAGTAATAGCATTCCCACTGGAGCCAACAATTCTCCAGGAGGGAGTCGTTGCTTTGAATTAAGCATCACTCATTCCCACTTTTAAGATGCAAACATTCTCAAGAGGGTTGCACATTAAGTCCTTACTGTTTGGTGTGGATGAACCTGCAAGACTTTCTATCTGTCCGGAATGAATGGAAAAATCATTGAGATGCCAAGTGAGGTGGCAAGGCTGGGAAAGAAAGCCTGATTTTATCTCCTTCACAACTCTGCCCCAGCAGCTCTGAGGATGGAGACAGCCAGCGACAGGTCATTTGATTGACCAATTGCATTCGACTTTAAACTTGGCTTATCCACTCACCAGATATTTACTGCATGCCTATTACTTGGCAGGAACTGCTCTAACGTTGAGATACAGCCGTGAATAAGAGTCAAAAACATGTGCCCCCATGGGACTATAATCTAGTCCCGCACTGTCCTGTATGGTCCCCAGTGTGACTGTGTGTGACTGTTCAGCATGCGAAATTGGCTACTCTAAATTGATAAAGGTGGTCAGTGTAAAATAAGTCTGCAGCACCAGACTTCAAAGGTGTTGTACCAACAAAATATTGTAAAAAATTTAGAAACTTGGCAAATTGCTTTTATGTTGAAATAACAAGTTTTGGATGTAATGAATTAAATAATGTATCTATTAAAAATAAATTCCATACTTTTTTAAATGTAGCTGTTAGAAAATGTTAATTTATATTTTTCTTACATTATAGTGGACAGTACTGGTCTAGACAGTAAGTAGGTATATCAGAAAAAGTGTCATTTATCAAAGACGATAAAAGCTATGAAGAAAACAAACAGGGAAGGAAGATGAGAAGGAGGAGTTAATTTTTTCAAACCTTCACTGAAGTGACTTTTCTGTAAAGAGCTGAAAAAGCATGAAGATATCAGAAGAGTTTTCCAGGGAGACAGAACTGCAAGTGCAAAGGCCCTGTGCTGAGTGTGAGCCTGGCATTGAGAAATATCAGGAGGCCAGTGTGGTTGAAGCAGAATGAGGTGGGGGACAAGGGGGAATGGTAGTTTAGGTAAGATAAATATTGGGGACTCAATAAACGTTGAGATTGTGCTGAACCTTGTTGGCCGTTATAGGATACTGGCTTTTACTCTGAGTGAGATTAGCTTTCACTCTTAGTGAGAAGCCAAAGGAAGGTGTCTGGGCAGAGAAATGACAAACTTTGACTCCCTTTGATTGCCATACTGAGAGCAGGCTACAGGGACTAAAGGGCAGAAGCAGAGACCAAGAAAGATACGGTTGTTCCTTGGACCAGGGTGGGAGTGGTGTAGAGAGATACGAGGTCGCCAGCTCCGAAACATATTTCAAGGGTGGTGACCGGATCTGCTGATGGTTGGACATGAAATGTGAGAGACAGAAGACAAGGGTTCCAGATCTTCTGTCCCGAGCAACTAGAAGGATGGCGTCTTAACAGTTTGCTAAAGTGGCCCCAGTCCTTCCCTCCTGGTATGCACACTCTTTGCAAGGTGACTTTGCAGCCCCTCCCACCAACAAGCATAATCTAGTTCCCTACGTCTTAAATCTGAGCTTCGCCATATGACTGACTTTGGCCAACAGAAAACAGTGGAAGTGACATCATGCCAGTTCTGAGCCTGGGCCTCAAAAGACCTTGCTGTTTCCATTCTCATTCAGAGCCCTGCCCCTCCCATGTGACCAAGCCCAGGCTAACCCAGTGGAGGATAAGCAACCATGTGAAGCAGAGATAAGTTTCCAGCTGAGACCACCTTAGACCAGTCTGTCCCAACTGATTGTAAAAATACAAGTGAACCCAGTTAAGACCAAAAGAACTCCCAGCTGAGTCCAACCCAAATTCAGTTCAGTTCAGTCACTCAGTTGCGTCCGACTCTTTGCGACCCTATGGACTGCAGCACCCCAGGCCTCCCTGTCCATCACCAACTCCCATCACAAACTCATGTCCAAATTATCAACCCACTAAATTGTGAGCTGAATAGATGGTTGTTGCTTGAAAATAAGCTTTGGAATAGTTATCATGCAGAAAAATACTAACTGATACAGATGATATTGCCATTTATTAAGGTGGAGACTCAATTTTTAATTATGCTGTGATTGTTTTGAATGTGAGTCTGGATGCTCAGAGAACAAAATCCTTGTCTTCTCTCCCTGAAACACTCAGAGTACCCTCAGGAAAGGACTAGATGGAATCTGGGTGCTCAGTGCACACTTGGATGGATGGATGGATGGATGGATGGATGGATGAATTCATTTGATAGATGACTTATTAATAGTCTCCCCAAGGACCAGCCAGGTCCCTGAGTCACCCTTCCCTTGACAAAGCCAGATGAGCTTTAAATGCTTCCTCCCCCCTACTAACCACCTGCTACTCCGTTGAGAGTTTGCAGTTGAACCTTGACTTCCCAGAGCTTCCATCAGGAAAGCAACAGAGAACTGAAACCCACAGATCCGTGTGTTTCCTTGAGAACACGAGGCACTGATTTCTAGCCTGTTTTGACCTCCCACACCCAGCCTTTTCCCAGATGTGCTGGCAAACAGACAAATCAATTGTTTGGGGTTTATCTTCCTCAACACCCCCATGACATGTAAATTAGCAGGGGAAATGCCAACGGCAAAGTCAAAAGGGCTGAGGCCAACCCCCAGCTGTGAGTAGCCAGTTGGTGCAGCACTGGGCGTCTGGACTTTCCACTCAGGGCTGGAGCCCTTTCCCAGGGCTTCAGGCACTGTTTTCTGCTTCTCTGTTTGTCTTCCTCCACACCAGGTGCTCCAGGACCCTTAGGAATGCACACTGGTGCTTCTGTGATGCTCTTGGTAATGTCGGGACATCAGATCATCTCCTTCAAAGCATCTCCCAAGTGCAGCCAGCCCCACAACCATCCAAGCTGGGTGAATTAGAAGACTATCCCCATTTTAGAGATGAAGCAACTGAGGCTTTGAGAGCTGGCAGACTCACCCCACACCACTTAACCCATGGCTAAGTTTAGAGCCTGGTTTTCTGATTCCAAACCGGTCTTTCTTTCACTATTGGCACCATCAAAATATGTTCTCAATAACGGGCCAAATACACTGAGAACGACGGCAGAGGGCTCCTTAGGCAGATTATTGGTAATTTTAGGTTAGATCTCCCAAGGGCATATAGCCCATGTCAGTTAAATTCTGGCTGCAGTTAGCCGGGCCCAGGCAGGGGGCACTTTTAAGAGAAGCCCAGGCCCAGAAACTGTACCTGGCTGCCTCACTGGGGCTCCAGCAGTCATCTGAAGCTAGAAGGGAATCCAAGAGACAACAATAATGGCCCATCGCCAGGCTCTTTAAAAGATGTGTAGCTCTGAGCAGGCCCTGAGCCCGCCCACAGTGCCCCCTTAAAAGGCAGGGTGAACAAAATGAAGGCGTTTACTGGAGGCAAACTGGCCCCAACTGAACCTAGCAGGGTCTCTGGGGAGACCCTCCCCAGCTCCCACTGCACCGCTCCCTCTCCTCCAGGGCAGGGGACTCCATAGGCTGCCTACTCTTCTGGAGTTTGGGTGTGTGGAAGGACTGAGTGTATGTGAGTGTACATGTGGGTCCACAACCTGCCCCATGGCCTGCTGGGATTAGTTAGGCTTGCCTGTTAGCAGTGCCTACACATAGTCCAGGTTTGCCAGGCCAATTATTGTTTATTAAATACCTGCTCTATACCCAGCATAATATACAGGGAGTGAAGTATTTTCCCTTGTGGAAGTAGTAGGATATATCTGCCTGGGGAAATCAGGCAAGTTGCATTTCAGATCAGTTCAGTTCAGTCGCTCAGTCGTGTCCGACTCTTTGCAACCCCATGAATCGCAGCACGCCAGGCCTCCCTGTCCATCACCAACTCCCGGAGTTCACTCAGACTCACATCCATCAAGTCCGTGATGCCATCCAGCCATCTCATCCTCTGTTGTCCCCTTCTCCTCTGCCCCCAATCCCTCCCAGCATCAGAGTCTTTTCCAGTGAGTCAACTCTTCGCATGAGGTGGCCAAAGTACTGGAGTTTCAGCTTTAGCGTCATTCCTTCCAAAGAAATCCCAGAGCTGATCTCCTTCAGAATGGACTGGTTGGATCTCCATGCAGTCCAAGGGACTCTCAAGAGTCTTCTCCAACACCACAGTTCAAAAGCATCAATTCTTCAGTGCTCAGCCTTCTTCACAGTCCAACTTTCACATCCATACATGACCACAGGAAAAACCATAGCCTTGACGAGATGGACCTTAGTCGGCAAAGTAATGTCTCTGCTTTTGAATATGCTATCTAGGTTGGTCATAACTTTCCTTCCAAGGAGTAAGCGTCTTCTAATTTCATGGCTGCAGTCACCATCTGCAGTGATCTTGGAGCCCAAAAAAATAAAGTCTGACACTGTTTCCACTGTTTTCCCATCTATTTCCCATGAAGTGATGGGACCGGATGNGGAAAAACCATAGCCTTGACTAGATGGACCTTAGTCGGCAAAGTAATGTCTCTGCTTTTGAATATGCTATCTAGGTTGGTCATAACTTTTCTTCCAAAGAGTAAGCGTCTTTTAATTTCATGGCTGCAGTCACCATCTGCAGTGATTTTGGAGCCCAAGAAAATAAAAGTCTGACACTGTTTCCACTGTTTCCCCATCTATTTCCCATGAAGTGATGGGACTGGATGCCATGATCTTCGTTTTCTGAATGTTGAGCTTTAGGCCAACTTTTTCACTCTCCACTTTCACTTTCATCAAGAGGCTTTTTAGTTCCTCTTCACTTTCTGCCATAAGGGTAGTGTCAGAATAAGTAGCAATCTTCAATAAATAAGTGATTACAAGAGAATTTGGAAATAAAGCCAGATCTATTTTAAATGTGTAAGATTAAATGGTTTTATGAGGTTGGCTCACTTAAAATTTTTAATTTTTAAATTACAGAAATAAGAAATGCTCATTTGAAATAGAATAGTCAAACATATGTAGGTATATATAGTAAGAAGATTAGCTCCCCACCCCCTCCTTTATCCAAATGCCAATGCCCAGGATTAACCCTATTAATTACAAATAGGCAAATATGTCTCTCACCATATATATGGTCTTCCCTTGTGGCTTAGATGGTAAAGAATCTGTCTGCAGTGAGAGAGACCCAGGTTCGATCCCTGGGTCAGGAAGATGAATATGTATTTTACAAAAAAGTGATGTTGTAGCACATATAGTTCCACACTTACTGTTTAACTTCAACCACATATCATGACATCATCCATGTCATGACATACACACAGACGTCCATCTCTATGGATGCACCACAATGAACTGTGGAATACTTATGTTCAGTGCTCCCTGGCTTCAAAAGACGTAAACATCCACAGATTCATTCAACAACCTGGAAAAATCTCTCCCACCAGACTGTTTGGGGAAAAGTCTCCATGTGAAACAAGAGAACAAGTTCCTTTTTTGGCTGCCCACAAGCACTGGGGGAATGATCAAGTCCAGGGTGCAGACTAATAGTGAAAACCAATTTGAAGTAAAAACTCTCCGGGTTAGCTTGACCATTTAAAAAATATACACATACCCGCCCAAGCCCTGCCTTTTTTTCTGTATAAAAAATTGCTGATCATGTTTCTCCTTCAGGTCAGGACCAACCTACACCTCCTTCAGGGAGGACTTAGGCAAGTTCTCTCCCCCAAGTGTCTACCATGATGCTCCAAGTTCAACCACTGAAAAGTGTTCACTTAATCCTTCTGCGTGTTCTTGTCCCCCTAGATCATTCACTGAAGTGCAAATACCAAGAGAGTGTCCAGCCATGTCTTGATGAGCCATGATCCCTTTCTGAGGCCTTGGGCTGAGAACTAGAAAGAATGAGACCCTTTTTTGGAAGGACACATGTGGAAAAGGAAGCCATCAAACATGGAAGTGAGACTGGGTCCACACTGGGGATTCTACCAGCTGCCTATGGAAGGTCATGAACAGCGGAGTCACAGGCTCCAGGGACGCTGAGAATAGGACCAATTTATCTGACTCTTTGTGACCCTTCGGACTTAGCTCACCAGGCTCCCATGTCCATGGGATTTTCCAGGCAAGAACACGGGAATGGATTGCCATTTCCTTCCCCAAGAAGACCGATTAAAGTTTTTTTACATTGTCTTTACAATATTCCCAGACTTATTACAAGGGATATGAATCATGTGTGGCCACTGCAGATCCCACATCAGATCTACATTCTCTTCCTTTACCATTTTGTTGGAGGGAATCCTTTTACCACTTGTTGGAGGCCATCCAGCTGTTAGGACTCTGAGCTTTCACTGCTGGGGCCTGAGTTCAATTCCAAGAAGGGGAACTAAGATACTGGAAGCTGAGTGGCACAGCCAAAAAAAAAAAAAAAAACCAAACAGAAAAAAACATTTTATTGGAATCATCCAAAAACCATGCTTCTCTGCTTCATATTAAAAACGTTAGGATGTTTTCAACAAATGGTGGTGAGACAATTGGATATGAACATTCTAAAGATTGAAGGTAGACTCCTTCCTTAAGTATACCCCAAAATTAACTCAAAATGAATCATAGACGTAAATATAAGTGCTGAAACTATAAAACTCTCAGAGGAAAATACATATTAAATCATCACGAACTTGAGGATGGGCAGTCTTCTTAGATATGACACCACATGCAAAAGTGAAAACAGCCAAATTAGATCCAACCACAATGACAACAGATACTATCAAAAAAGTGAAAAGAATTCACAGAATGAGAGAAAATATTTGTAAATCATATATCATACTGATAAGGGACCTGTGTATGGTATATGTAAGGAAGGCTGACAACTCAGTAATTCAAAGACCAATAACCCTATTTAAAAATGGGCAAGGAATATGACTAGATATTTATCCAAAGAAAGTATGCAAATGACCAAGAAACATGAGAAAAAATGCAGAACCTCAGTAGACATTAGGGAAATGCCAATCAAAACCACAACAAGATACCATGTCGTACCCACCACGAGAGTTAAAATGAAAAGACAGATAATAGCAAGTGTAGACAAGGATGCGGTGAATCCTCACTGCTGGTGGGAATGTAAAACGGTGCAGTCACTTTGGAAAACAGCCAGGCAGTCCCTCCAAAGGTTAAACACAGAGTTACTATGACCCATTCATTCCACGTGGATATTCAAAGAGTCATTACTCGTAACAGCCAAAAAGAGGAAACAGTCGAAGGTGTTCCATCGATGAATGCATAAACAGTATATACTATAGAAACACAATGAAACACTACCCAGTCATGAAAAGGGAATGAAGCTGACATTCACACCATAGCCTGGATGGTCCTCTGAGCAGTGCATAATGCTTGGGGGAGGCCAGGCACCGAAAGCCATATAGTGTACGATTCCACCCTCACGAAACGTCTAGAACAGGCAAATCCATAGAAAGTGGAAGAGGAATTGCCAGGGGTGAGGGACTTGGGAGAAAAGGGGAGGGGATGCTGACGGGTGTGAGGTGGTAAACAGGTATGGGCTCCAGACAGACATGACGGTTGCACTCCACTGTGTACATGACAAAATGTACCGAATGTACATTCAAATGCTTCATGCACACGCAATGCACAGCTTAAATAGGTGAGTTACGTCACATGTGGATTGTATCTCAATAAGGTGGCTATTAAAAAAACGTCAGGGTCATTATCAATGGGCTTGGTCTCTTACGCACAAAAAGGGATTTAATGGCCTGAAAGACTATGTATCTTCCCAGGTATCATATTATATTACAAATAATTTTTTCTCAAGTGTGCCTTACTTCCTTGATCTTCTGGTCATTAAGAGAAGGATCAGTTTCACAGTTGTGAAGAGAGACAGCCTGGCACCTGAAGGAGAGAGATGGAAGGAATGGCCTCTTGCCCTGACTTTGCCATGACTAGCTGTGTGACCTTTGGTGAGTCACTTAACTTCTCTGGACCTTAACTCATCTGAAAAATGAGAAGCCAGAACTAAATAAATTCACCCACATTATAATTCTGTGATTCACATTTAAAACGGCATATGTAAATATAAACACAATTATGAAAGCAAAACATATTGTATTTGTTATTTTTTTTTAATATGTAACAACGTGTGAATCAGCGTTTTTCTTGTATGATGGATTATATTAGGGTTTTACCCTGGTATGTTTCTCAGTTCTTCCAGAACACAAGAATATTTAATTTTATTAAATATTTAATCCATTATTATTATTTAATAATTTAATTTTAGTATTTGATCCCTTGAAAAAATATTTTAAGTGTTGAATTGCATGTATTAAAATGTGATAACTTGATTGACATACAAGTCTGTTAAATCTACAAATACAGATGCAAGACATTTGTGATTTTTCCAACCCCTAGGTCTTTTTAAAGTTGGGGTTTTCTATAGAGAATTAAGCTTTCTTTGTTTAAATGTGTTCTTCGTTTTCAGATTGATTATAGTCCTTGGCGCATAGCTTCGAGTCTCAGAATGTCTGTGCATTGTGCTAAAGGGAATAAGTAGAAAAATACTTCATCCTGCACTTTCGTATGCAAAACCTGATTATATGCAATAGGTCTGCACTAATGACAAGACGAAAGCTGTGGTAAAATAATTTATGATGTACATTCAGTCATGTTCCAGTGAAGGAAGTAGTCAAATGGTGATGACTGCTTTTAGTTTAAATTTCCAAACCAGGAAACCATGATCTCCATGAGGCAGAGAAAACACTTTAACGAAAAAGATTTTTTTCAATTGAAGCATTTTTAGTGTGTACGTTTGAAATGACATTATATCTTAATGAGCTTGAAACGAAAGTCATATATTTTAACCTTAGATACAAAAGAGGAAAAAGACATGTCCAAATAACCAGTTTCCCTAATTAAAGACCAACTAAGCCATGTATTAAAGAAGTGAATGAAAATATAGTTGAAGATCTAAAAACTGTTAACTAATGCAAGAGTCTTGGTGGATTTGGGACGAGAGGACATCAAACATCTATCCACATGTGCCTCCATATGTTTGTTCATTAGGATGGGAAAACTGATCTGGAGGTCATAGTGGGCCTCAGATCCAATGCATCCACAAGTGGCTTTTCCTCTAGGAGGAAAATAGCCCCTTGCAGCTTGAAGAGGCCAGATAAACACTGGTTCCTTGCCTATCACTGTGTGCAGTTACAGGCAATCACTGGTCTAAAGACGTCCTTGTGTGTGCTAATTATTTCTGCAACTCAGAACACATAGAGATGGGATTAGGAAAGGAAGAAATGCACACGTGATGTCAGGAGGGCTATAGTTTTGCCTGGCTTCTTCATTGTCTTTCTTATTTAAATATCCTGTTGTGTAAGTATAAAGACAGGAAGTGAGTTATACAAAACCTTACAACAGCAGCAGTGTTGAGTTTCAGATAAGCAGATCCAGCCCAGGGTTTGGGGAGCTGATAGATATTTAGTTTCTTGAAAAGTGCTAAAAAGTACTCCATTTATCCCTGGGAACAACATTTTCAACATTTCAAAAGAAGTTTTGACAGTCCTGCATAAATATTCTCTGGGTAATAATTGCCCCTTGGGCCTGTAGCAGCAGACTTTAATTATTTAGCTTCTGCTTTATTTGTGTTTCTTTGAAAACACTTAAATCTTGTCTTCAACGGTGAGAGAGAGAAAGAGGTGGAATAAATGGGCAACACGAAATACGCTGCGCATTGTTTCTGCCTTGGCTCTGCTGGGTTTCCATGCTGATCAGGATCTCGGGTGCACAAGGAGATCCCCTTACATCCACCCACCACTGGCGGCTTGCCGGCCAAAACGGCCGCCGTGTGGGAGCGTTTCCTCTGGTGCTCAAAACCCTTAACGAGAGAGAGAGAGAGAGAGAGAGAGAGAGAGAGAGAGAGAGAGAGAGAGGAATGTTGAAAAAAATCTTCTTTTAGGGCCAGAATCAGAAGAGTCCCCTTCTGAGTCTTTTTCTGATTGTTGGTTCATTTTTCCATTTAAATGTCCTTGGCAGCATCTTGAATTACAGCCTGATTTTCAAAATCTATATGTTTTCTTCGGTGGAGGAGTATGAAATCACTGTGGTTGAGAGAACAGAATTCAGCTTCCCCACTCTTGTCTTTGTAAGATAAACTGGATGAAATGTAGTAAGAAGGCATGGGAGGGGGTGCACTGATTTTGTTAACACACAAAATGTAAACGGTGCTCTTAATTTATAAGGTATAAAAGCAATTCTTTTCATTGTCCTGAGTGAAACCCTGGACCCAGAGGAGGAAGTGGAGGGAACTGGAAAGGGAGGTTTCATGAGTTTTCCTCGGTTTCTGAGTTAACACTCTGCTCCCCACCCCCTCCTTCCACGGGGTCATGAGATGAGGTTCATTTTCTGCTGTTGAAATGCTGCGGCCTCCTCCCAGGATGCTTTATCTCTGCAGCCAACTCAAGTGATGAATAACTGTGTGTCCCCGACTTTAACACCATGAATGTAACTTAAGCTTGAACAAACAACCTGTTTTCTTTCAAGTTTATCTTAGAAAGATCACAAAATTCTGATGAGATTGAAAAGAACTGTAAAATCCAGCATCTAGGGGTGGGAGAGAATTGGCTACGTTTTGCTGTCCTGGGTACAGGCTGACCGTTTGCATTCAGCCAAGAATTAGTTTGTCAACAAGCTTTATTTAAGACCTATTACCTTTTAAAAGTCATTTTAAGATTTGAGGAAGAGATCCAAATGTCCTATTTCAAAACAAAAGCAACAACCTAATTTCTTGCCACTGGCTCCCCTGCCCTTTTTTTTTTTTTTTTTTTTGTGTTACCGGGTAGGAAGACTGTTATTTTGAAAGCCCTGTGCACATCTATGAACAAATCTTTTCAAGCAGCCATTTGTATGAAATGTAAACTTAATAAGCTTAAGGAGAGCATTGTCCCATATTTGGCTTGAGAGCAGCCCACCCCCCTTCAAGTGGCGTTAGTGAAGCCCAGCTTTAAAAGCTTAATGAGCGGGCGCGTAACCCGCAGTAGGTAGCCTTGTTAGAAACTACAATTTGGTACAAAGACTGCTTTTTTATTTATTTGATTTGCTGATTTCTCGGAATTAGGTAAGCTGTTGCTAGTCGTATTGATTTTATGCTAGAATCACTTGAAAACACTATTTGGATAGCCGTGTTCTAGGCATCTTAGCTGAATCTCTGTTTCTGGGTTTTCTCAAACATTGGGGAAAAAAAAAAAAAACAAATCAATGGTCCTTTGGCCACTTGAAATCTTATCTTTATTTCACTTACATAACATGAAGCTGCAGATGAACCCTGCAAACCCTAAACTATGTGAACGTGAATACAGATGCAGAGGTATTACATTTACAATTGGATTTTAATAAACACTCCCTTCTAGTTATGATTCCACTTTGATTACAATTTGTTCTAGGATTCCTACCCTTAGTCTTAATGAGATAACAAATGTATCCTTTAAGTATTATTTAATGGCCTTTAGGTTTGACACACAGAGGATTCTTGTGTCTATTCACTGGCTTTGCAACAGAATAGTCGACTTTATCCCTAAAACTGTCAGACTCCTCAGAAAATAATAACTCCTGACATTTGCAGAGTGAAAATAGAGGATTAAAGATCAGCTGTTAACTCCCAAAATGAGTATTCAGTGTAAGAGTATTCAGTGATTCTTTTACCCATCTTATTTAACTCAAATTCTCTGCTAAAGTCAGAAGGACAGGTTGAGTCTTTCCCTTTGGGCTGGAGTGGCGGGTGGGGTGCGGGTAACATTAGGATGACGTTGCCAACCAGATTTTGGAGTAAAATCAGAGATTACAAGGATGGCTACCTGGAAAAGTGGCAGACTTGTAGTTCCGCTGAAATGCCATTAAGACTTCAGAGAAGTTAATGATTAACTTTAAGAACTGCAAGGCCTGAATCTCAGCCCAAGAAGTACAAAAGCTGAGACTCACCACGCAGTCTGGACCCCTCTCTGCTGTCAGGCCCCAGCCTCTAAATGGGAGCACTGGGGGCTAGGCTCCAAGGTGGCCATGTCCCAGGAAGCAAAGATCATCTTCTCTCTGTTCGGAGTAACACTGGGAAAGATGATTTTTCCTGCAAACTTCAGAGTGGTTGCCAGCTTTCATCAAATGCTCCCTAACATTCTTTGTCAGCAGATCTTTCACAATTCTATAATAGTTTTCACTCATGGCAAACTATTAAGAGGCTACTTACACACACCAGATGACATGGTTAAAAACTGCCATATACTTTTGTAACTGGAAATAGCATTTTAAACTCTAAGGCTAAAAAAGAGCTGTGTGCCTATTGCCTTGGCCGCAAGAGGGGACATTTCTTTTGCTAGAGGTTCTTGCAATGCAGTAAGTGGCACAGCTGATGTTTCTCCAGCACAATAACGTCCCTTCCTTCCTTGAAAAAAAAAAAAACATTGATTTGCTGTGTTCGAAACACCTCCTTCCTGCCCTTTTGACAGGTTTTAGACGTCTTTGACCAATTTCTCTGCTATAATGTACACACTTGGTTCCAAAAGCTTTATTTTTCCTTGCTTACTGTCTCAGAGGGTATCATGGGTTTATTGGCACCTCTGTCCTGGGAACAAGAGCGCTCGAGGGGGCCTCTCCGGAACTGCACGCCGTGCGGCAGGGTGCACACACCTCTCGCCCTGCCAGGAACGCAGCACATGGAACACACACGGCACCCTGCACACGCCCCACACTCGCAGCCAGCACGGCGTTGTGGTCATTCTTTACACCACCATGTGCAGGCTCACAGGAAAAGTACACTTAAGCCACCGGGAACTGTGGTCATAACCAACTGCTTCTAATGACTCCCAGGGCATTTCTTCTGTTATTTCGATAACAATGCCAATGATTTCTAAGAGTCTGAACTCATACTGCTTTCTTTGTGTTATTAAAAATATGTTTTACATGTGCACACTGCTCTATTTCTCTCTTTATGGCTGTGCTGGGTCTTCGTTACTGCAGGCGGGCTGTCTCTAGTTGCAGAGGTGGGGGCTCCCTTCCAGTTGTGGTGTGCGCGCTTCTAACTGGTAGGGCTTCCCTCCTTTCGGAGCACGGGTCCAGGCACACGGGCGTCGGTAGCTGCAGCTCAAGGGCTCAGTAGGTGTGACTGGCTGGCTCTAGGGCGTATGGGCTTCTGGGGCTCAGCAGTTGTGGCCTCACTGGCCCTAGAGCGTGCAGCAAAGCCATATATTGTTAACAGCCTTTGGGAAACGTTACCTACTTATAAGCTGACCCCTCAGAGTCTCTTTTCCAGGCTTTGAGAGACACAGCTTTTGTGGGAGGTGTCGCCAGCTGACACCAGGTTATTAACCCAGACACACACATGTGAACATGTTTGAACACAGACACCTCTTCTTGTAGGAAACATTCAGCCGGAGCTCTCTGAGCGCTGATTTGTGGACTGGGGGAGTCCTGTGGGGATGGGAGAAGCAGAGGTTCAGGTGGCTCCAGGTGCAGAGGAATGGCCTTTGGGGCGTGTCAGGCCCACGGCCCGTCACATGAATCGGACGCCTTTCCCTTCACAGAGCTGCTCCTGAGCCAGGAGGAAACTGCATTCAGCTTGGTTCAGGTGAGAGCTCCCAGCCAATAGTCTGGAGGGTTTTCCCCATTTATTTTGAAGGCAAGCAGATTTCTAGACTCTTACGCCTGGGAACACTGGTGTGATAGGCCGAATCCTGGAGGCCATGTCATTCGTAAAATGCTTACTAGAAATCCTTCTGAACATGCTCGAGATCCCCGAGAAACTGCAATGACTGACAGTGAGGCAAACAATTATTTCATAAGGGCCACTGTGACAGAAGCTGGCAAGGAAGCTGGCATATCCACTTTCTCAATCTATTTTCTAATTTCTGTAGTGCACATCTTACAAAAAAAAAAAAACACCAACAGTAGAGATGGGGCCTTCTTTGTTGCTAGAAAACAGGTGTTTAAACTGTGGAGATGAATATTTGGCAAATATTAGTAATTTGGGCCACTGTTTCTGCATCTCTTTTCTCCCCTACCCCAACTGATGACACCTGCTCTAATATTATGATATGTCACCAAGACCAGGCAAAGAGCTTTCCAATGAGGCTTTCTTTTTTATAGGTAGATCTCCAGGCATGTCAGTTTTTTGCACCATCAAAATTCCTGAAATGATTCCAGGGAAGCAGATATTTTCAAAGGGCTGACTTGAAAGAACCAATTTTGACCTGTGGGATGAGCATCTTACCAGGACAAACTTGGTCTTTATATCGAAGGGGACTTGCCTGAAAGAATGAACTATGTTAAATTTAGAAGAGGAATATTAAGTGGATTTTAGCATGTCTTTTTGGAGTAGGAAATGGCAACCCACTCCAGTATTCTTGCTTGGAGAATTCCATGGACAGAGGAGCCTGGCGGACTCCATGGGGTCGCAGAGAGTCAGATAAGACTGAAGCGACTTAGCACAGCACAGCTGATCACTGTTACCAGGAAACAAGCTCTGATGTTAAAGTCACTTAAGCCCTCTAAAATATAACTGGAAATGGGGTTAAAAGCAATTTTGGGGCATGAGAAAAAATGCTGTCTTAAAAAAAATCCAATATCCAGAATTATATTGAATAAATACCAAAGGATACTCAGTGACTGTCAAGACTAATAAGCCAATGAATACCATTTTTAAAAAGCATTGGGTGGTCTGTCTTAGGACGCCAGAACCTCAGCCCCCGGGTCCTGTTGACTTGAGGTTGCTGGAGACAGCTAAGGGTTTTCACCTTAAATCAGATAGAAATGAAAAATTGACAAGCACACAGCAGTATGCACACACATGATGTAGAAGTGATAAGGCATGCGGAATTCAAGTCCATTTTGCAAGAAAAGTGCCCAGACACGTCACCAAAGTTGGGCGAAAAAGATGATTTCTCAGCTAGCATCACAGTTCCTACGCCAGGCTGTGATCAGTTTACATTCACCAAAGTAACAAAAGAAATGATTAATTAACCTTTAGATGTTACTATATATTTTTTGCCTTTAGAAAATCTTTACAGACAGCCAACCTAAAAAAAAAAAAAAAACCACATATGCCTTTAAATGAAAATGTCCGTTTACCTCTTTATCAGAGGTTTTTATCTTTCCATATTTTTTCATATCCCTTGAAGGCTGATCAGTGATGCTTTCACCAAAATACAACATATCATTAAAAAGGATTGCAAATACAAAGAACGAATGCTAATAAGAAAAGCAAAACTCAGAAGCCTGTTTATCTGATTTTCAGGTGGCTTTATAGGCAGTTTTCTTATTTTAGAAACCATGCTAAAGAACCATTTATTAATTAATTTGCTAACTCCTGAAACCAAATTCCCCCAGCGAGTGGCTGCCTTGCAGTGTTGCTGAGAACACAGCTGTTATTCATCCGCACAGGACAAGATGGATCTTCTATGCGAACAGGCTTCTCCCGGGGCCCCCCGGTGCTGGACTCTTCCTCTTTATACACCACGAAGATCCTGATGTGGGCTCTAGGACATCAGTGTCTGCACTAAAGGAGATTTACACCCTCCACGTTGTCACCACCCACTGCAGTGTCTCTGCAGGGTAAGTGTCCGCTGTGCCTTTAAAAGCACAGCTGCGTCCTCCCCTCTCCAGTGTTTGCACTTTTACCTGTAATCTGATTGCAGGGAGGAAAGGAAAACCCAGGCGCCCCTCCCTAGCACCCCTCCCTGGCACCCTGTCACCGCGACCGTCTGTTTGGTTAGTAATTCTACCTAGCTAGGACTTTTCCTTCCCTTGCTGCCCGCTCCTCCACCGAGCTGCATCTCCATGGCAATGGAAAAACACGACGCTGGAGAGGCCTGGGAGGGCCCGCAGCCCTGAAACCCTGCCCTCAGCTCCCGCCGGGCGGGAGGGGCTGGGCTGATGTATATGTCGAGTTTAGGGGAGTTGGGATTCAGAGATCAAAGGAGGTCAAGAGGGGGCTGTTGGAATGGGAGATATTTATTGTGTTTAATATATACAAATGTGTCCGAGGAGAGAAACTGAAACCTTGAAAGTCATGTAGATTGTGGGGAGTAAACATAAACAGCACGTCTGAAAATGGGCTCAGAAGAACTGGCTGCCTGAAAGGCTGCCATATTTTAAAATTTTCAAATGGAGGGTAAATTAAGACTGTAACCATCTCAGTGAAAACTGAAGATACAAGTCTGTCAAAAACGTTGGTTAAGATTTCTAACTCTGCTTCAGACCTGGTTTGTAATATCTTCTGGCTGTAAATGCCAGGATGACCCAGAGCACTTGAGAAATTTCTGGTTACACTTCCTAGCAACCTGTGTTTTGTTCTTAAGGACATTTGCTTCATACTATTAACTATACAGTTAACTTTGTGCCAGTTAAACAACGTGAATTGGACAAATTGTGGGCTGGGGGTGTGAGTGCCCATTGGAGAAAGGGACTTTGTGCCTGGAGGTCTCCATTAATGAAACAAGAAATAAGCCTCTAGTAAAACTGATATGATGGGGAATGACTTCTATTCAGTTAACTCAATTATTAGTGCTAATTGGGGCCAGGTGAAGCATGGATAATTGAAATTCACAGATAATCCAAAAACCTCTATTTAACCAATGACTTCAAACTTCTTCCCCATCAAACCAATTATCAGAGGACCTAACAAATAGGAAAAATGGATTAAATTGAATTTCACCTCCCCAAAGATTCCCACGATGATGTCTTTTTATTGATGAATTCAGGATAAGAGCCAAAGATTGACTATATTCCAGACTAAATTACAGACGGTCCTCGACAATTAAAAAGGAAAGGATCTTTATCCCCACAGTTTGTTTGTAAGTCAGCTATTTGAACCTCGGAATGCTGTTTCTCATGGAACAATGTTATTTATTCACTGTGGTTGGATTCCAAGGCAGTCCAGAGAGGCCGACTGGTAACCTAATGACACAGGAAATATATTTAGAATTCTAAGTCCCTTAATCAATCCCTTTTGAATCCTAAACCCTTAGCCTCCAACCCCTAAATCTCTCTGAGCCTTAAATCTAAGGGTTTTTTTAAATTGAAGTAAAATTCACAAAACATAAAATGAACCACTTTAAAGGGAACAGTTCAGTGGCCTTTACAGTGCTCGTTTGTTGTACAGCCATCTCCTCTGTCTGCCTTCTGAACATTTTCATTGCTCCCCCAAAGAAACCCCCTTTAAACCCATTATCAACCAGTCTGCACCCTCCCGGTCCCTCTGTCCCTGGAAACCACCACTCTACTTTCTGTCTCCGTGGATTTCCTGTTGCGGACATTTCATATAAATGCAGTCATACGTGGGGTCTTTTGTGTCTGGCCTCTTTCGATAACGTAATATACGTAAGTTCATTCATGCTGTATCATGTGTCATTCCTTCATTCCTGTTTATCACCAAACAACATGCCATCGTATGGATGGGCCACATGTCATGGGTCCGTTTACCAGCCGATGGAGACTCGGTTGTTTCTACCTTGTGTCTGTGTGACGAAGGCCACCATCACCCTGAGAATACATCCTGGATTCTCTGGTCCCTGATGAATCAGGAGGTGGGGTGGAGAAGGATGGACAGAAGCTTGGGAAGTCATGTGCTCGGAGACAGAGCTTGGGCGGCTCCTTGGGTGTGACCTGGGCTCCCTCCGCCCAGGCCAGGTATCTGGGGCAGGCCCAGCCCCTCCCACCAGGGTGACATCGGCAGAGGCCATTTCTCAAGATGCCCTGCAGTGAGGGGTAACTCGAGACAGGGACCACCATGGCAGAGGAAGCGCTGGGGAGGCAGGCAGGGCATTCGGAAGAAGGGTACCTCTCTCAGGTTCAAGTAGTGGCCCTGAATGAGAGCAGAAGGGGACGGACCCAGCAAGAAGTCTGCCAGATGCTCCTGGTCCTTTCCCACTTTTCTGAAAACATGGGTGCCAGAAGAGGTTTCCACGGCAACCACCACATGTCACACTGAAGTCCACCCTGCAGATAATCCTGTCACTACCAGAGTGTCCCCTGCTCATAAAACCCACGTAAACTCCAACCCCCTGAAGCTCCAATCCTTGGCATCAGGCCCCAATGCAGCTGCTTCCTTGTGAGGATGGGGGAGGGGGCGAGGCCCACCCACCCCCAGGGAACATTCCAGAGCTCCAGATGCCAATCCTCTCTGCCTCCATGATGCCCATTAGGTACTTTCAATGACTAGCGCTGGTCAAAATTCCTTACCATAGAACCAATGAGCTCCTTAACTACTGGTTGTCTTCAAAACACAAAGCTCTGCAAAGGCAAAAGTCAGGTGGTCTCAGAGCCCTTCACATCTGACTTGGGGAAGGGGGCTGCCCACCCCCATACACTTCCTCCCGAACGCCTCATCCCCCCTCCCATGTCCACTGGCTCAGGATCAGCCTTTTCAGAGTCCTCTCCTTCTCTCCCGCCTGTGACCACGTGCTGTTTGTACAGCACACAGTAGCTGGGGGAATCTGTTCCTTCCCATCCCATCCCAGACCTGCATGCTCTGCATGGTCAACCACTGTGGCTATAGCACGAAGATCTTCCACTGGGATGAAGAATGATGCTCTAGTCTTAGGTAATTCGTGGGATACTATTTGACTGAATTCATATGTACTACTAAAGACTCAGATTATCTCCCAGGACAGTACAGATATCTAAATGAGCATTGTTGACTTTGTGAAAGTGTTAGTCGCTCAGTCATGTCCTACTCTTTGTGATTCCATGGACTGTAGTCTGCCAGGCTCCTCTGTCCATGGGATTCTCCAGGCAAGAACACTAGAGTGGGTTGCCATGCCCTTCTCCTGGGGATCTTCCCAACCAGAGATTGGACCCTGGTCTCCTGCACTGCGGGCAGATTCTTTACCATCTGAGCCACCTGGGAAGGCTTTGTAAAGCCACACAAAAGCAAATTAAAATTTCGTACGAAGCACCTCAAAGGAAGGTTTCTCGAGTGATATCTGTGCTGTCACCTCAGCCATGGATTTTCGTTTGATCTCTGGCTCTCCCGTGAAAGGTCCCTGCTGAGGTACAATCAGTTCAGTTCAGGTGGTCAGTCATGTCCGACTCTTTGCAGTCCCATGGACTACAGCATGCCAGGCCTCCCTGTCCATCACCAACTCCCAGAGTTTACTCAAACTCATGTCCATTGAGTCAGTGATACCATCCAACCATTTCATCCTCTGTTGTCCCCTTCTCCTCCTGTCTTCAATCTTTCCCAGCATCAGGGTCTTTTCCAATCAGTCAGCTCTTCACATGAGGTGGCCAAAGTATTGGAGTTTCAGCTTCAACATCAGTCCTTCCAATGAATATTCAGGACTGATTTCCTTTAGGATTGACTGGTTGGATCTCTTTGCAAGGGTACAGTCAATGTGGCTTAAATGGCATTGCAGAAGGACCTGTCCAGAATGGTGACTCTATTGCTTTCAACAGCAACACACAAAATCTGGGGACTCACCAAGGACTTGGTGTCTTTACCAGGTGAACCAGCACTTTCAGGAGCAGGGACACAGTAAATAAGAAGAGTGTCCCCCTCTCACAGAGCCAGCCACCCAGGAGGGGAGACGCTGGTCCCGTGGATGCTGTCGGGAGGTGAGGGAGCAGGAGTGGTCCAGAGGTAGAGCCCTGCTGTGTGGGAGAGCAGAGAGTGGGCATGGAGCCGCTGAGGCAGGTCCCTCCCATCCTGGTGACTCCAGGTATTAACGCAAGTGGATCCGTGTCCCGACACACAGTGAGAGGAAGGCTGCTGTGGGACAGGGTGGCCAGAAAGGGTTGGTTTCCCTGGCTGGACAGCTGAGGGGAGGGAGGCAGGGCTGACAGCCGAAGGGCAGCAGGGGGTAAAGCTCCATCAGTGGTTTTCTCTCTGTCCCCCTCTCTCTCTCCTCTTCTGCCCCAAGACCACTGTCCTCCCCGTCCCGTGAGCTCTCTTCCTCATCAGTATAATGCTAGAGTTTAAAACCAGCTGAGCTTCTTATGTGCCAGCTATGACTGTTGTTCTTCCAACTCTTTGCAAACCCCATGGACTGTGGCCTGCCAGGTTCCTCTGTCCATGGGATTCTCCAGCAAAAATACTGGACTCGGTTGCCATTTCCTTCTCCAGCCACCTATGGTGCTGTTTAGATATCTACACACATATGTAGTGTCATTTCACTGAATCCTGAAATGTGCTGCTGCTGCTGCTGCTAAGTCGCTTCAGTCGTGTCCAACTCTGTGCGACCCCATAGACGGCAGCCCACCAGGCTCCCCTGTCCCTGGGATTCTCCAGGCAAGAAAGGGCTATTTTCAACCTTCAGTCAACCAGCCAAAATCTGAAATATTGTCTGTTCACTTTCCCTGCTCCAGCCCTAACTTGCCAATAATGAAACATGTTTATACAGGCTTCCCCAGTGGCTCAGTGGTCAAAGAATTTGCCTGAAATGCAAGAGATGCTCAGGAGACCCCAGTTCAATTCCTGGATTGGGAAGATCCCCTGGGGAAGGAAACGGCAACCCACTCCAGTATTCTTGCCTGGGAAATCTCATGGACAGAGGAGCCGGGAAAGCTACAGTCCATAGGATTGCAAAGAGTCGGACACGATTGAATGGCTAAACAACAAACAATACTCACTTTGGTTCTGCCTCTGTGTGAACTTTTATGCAACATCAAGAAATAGCCATCTCTTAGCGTTGTCTTTATATCACACAAATATTTGAAAAATCAAGATGATTTAATAATGTGCAAAGGAATATTTAAAGCAAATGCATTTAAAATGTGTGTGTGTGTGTGCAGATGAAGAGTATACTAAATAAATAAGTTACTCCTCTGTGGGGCAACATTTAGCCACAATTTCTCCCTTTCATCTGATGCATTTTCTAGGAATTAGAAAATTATGTAGCAAGCAAGGTAGGAGTTGATAGGGAGTGAAGAAAACCGTTCCCACAATAAATAGAGCTGACATTTTCAGCACACTGATAAGAACAGACAGTTTGACTTCTTACCATTTCTGTACCTTTGCACTCTGAACACTGGGAGAGTGACGTCAGAGTCTCTGTTGGCAGAGGGAAAAGTTTTACTTGAAAACCCTGTAGCAAGAGGACATCTTCCACACATGCAGACCTACTGGATTCTGGGAAACTCCTGGAAGATGGGCATTTCTGAATCTCATGATAAGTGGCTTAGAAGTAAGCAGTTGACATGTCTCCCAGAATGTAGTCTAAGTAACCTTCATTGGTACGAGCGCCTTTGGTTTGTTTTTCTCCATTTATTTTATGTGTTTATTTATTTTTGGTTGTGCCGGGTCTTCGCTGCCGCACGGGCTTTTCTCTAATTGCGGCGAGTGGGGACTACTCTACTTCTGGTGGACAGAGGAGCCGGGAAAGCTACAGTCCATAGGATTGCAAAGAGTCGGACACGATTGAGTGGCTAAACAACAAACAATACTCACTTTGGTTCTGCCTCTGCCTGAACTTTTATGCAACATCAAGAAATAGCCATCTCTTAGCGTTGTCTTTATATCACACAAATATTTGAAAAATCAAGATGATTTAATAATGTGCAAAGGAATATTTAAAGCAAATGCATTCCCATTGCAGAGCACAGGCTCCAAGGCGCAGGGCCTTCACAGCTGTGGTCGCTGGGTGCTCGAGGACAGTCTCCGTAGTTGTGGCACAGTGGCTTTGTTGTTCCAGAGCACATGGGGATTCTTCCTGGACCAGGGCTCGAACCTGTGTCTGCTGCATTGGCAGGCAGACTCTTTACCAGTGAGCCACCAGGGAAGCCTGGGTGTCTTCGTTTCCTCTGAGTTTGGAGCAAGTCTTAGACCCAAGAGAGCCAGAGAGAAACAATGCCTTCCGTGGAGAGTGAGGACAGAGCTCAGGTTTATCAATGGTGGGGCTGCGGAGGTACTGCGTTTATTTGATTTCACACGTGGCTGCCAGTGCTGAAAAATCATCTGAGTCGGAATCGCACCCTTGCTTCCCGAAGACCTTGCCAGCAAATCCCTGACTCCCCATGCCAGCCTGTCGGTACCTCCTGCCCCAGGACTTGTGGTCCTGGCTGACCCCCAACCCCCTCCACTCAGCGAAAGGGGACCAAGGCCCGCCCAGGCACATCTCTCCCCGTTCTGCCCTGTTTCCAAGTCCCAGAGCCCCCAGTGTTCCAGGAGGGCCCGGTGTCCCTGATTCTTCTCACAGCTTCCTTCCTGTTGTGTGTCTCCTCGTCTTTGGTTGATTTGCCTTTTGACTGATCTCGCTGCAACCTTGAAGGGATATTACCTTACGAGCTTGGGGCTGGAAGGGGCAGCTGAGGACACAGCTGAGGCGTCTGGACAAGTGATGTTCTTGCTCTTAGCTAAGTAATAGGGGCATAAAGCCATTCTTTTATATTTGTACACCTTTATGTGGCTCAGTGGTAAAAGAACCTGCTTGCAGTGCAGGAGACACTCAGGCGGTCTGGGTTTGATCCCTGGGTTGGGAAGATCCCCTGGAGAAGAAAATGGCAACACATTCCAGTAGTCTTGCCTGGAGAATCCCTTGGACAGAGGAGGCTGGCAGACTGCAGTCCGTGGGGTCACAAAGAATCAGACGTGACTGAGTGACTAAGCAAAAAACACAATAATATATATTACATTAATATAAAACATGATAATATATGTTATAAATGCATTTTATTTTATTATTTTTATGTATTTATATATTAGGTGTATATTTTTGCATGTAAGAAACAGCTCAGGGCAGTCTTAAATTTTGAGGAGTCCTAGATTTGTTTAGTGTCCTGTTTCACCCCCACCCCCACACCCTAGGGAGTTCATCCTCTCACGGTCTGTCGCTTTTCCTCCCCAAAACTCAAGACGGAGAGTCAGGAAAGACACCCACCATGGGCTGCAGATTCCTACGGTTTTGCTGTCTGTGTTTGCATGCGTAGCTCAGTGTGGGCCCCTGGCTGCGTTACACACTTCAGCACACGTGTAAACCACGGTGAGTCTCGTGGAAACACGATTGCCGCCCCGCTCAGGGATCGGCAGATCTGGGGTGCTTAAGGATGTGTTTTCCAGCAAGTTCCCTGGGGATGGCGGCACTCTTGGTCTGCGGGTCATGCTTGGAGTTTCTTGGATCCCCCCGGGAGAACCCCGGGTGCAACGGAAAGGCTGCAGGTACAGACAAGCAGAGCATCGGGCGTCTCTGAGGCCAGAGCAGGTGCAGGTGTGAAGGGCAGGTGACAGACCTCTGAACTGGGAACTCCCCACGAGTCAACAGACTTACGACTTAAAATGTGTCTTCTGTATTTGAATTTTTCAGGCTGAGAATATATTGCTGGGGAAATGGCATTTTTCATTAAAATTTTTTTCACAAACACTTGTAATACTCGCCATCAAGGAAACTGATGGCACCATCTGGACTTGAGTCATGTTCCCCCCACCCCCACTTCCAGCTCTCAGGTCCGAGCAGATGACCTTGCTACATATTTCAGAAGCTGTAAGTGATGTGCCTACGTGAACTTGGTTTAGTCTTTAATAAATTCAAAAATACTTAAAAAAAAACTGATTAGAATATTTTTAAAGACACAGTAAGCCAATCAGCTACACCTTTTCTCGATACTCTTAATTGTTAACGGTTTGTCTGATAAGCGGGCAATAAAGGTAAACAAAGCAACTAATAGATGATTTTTTTCTCTTACACAGCCTAAATCTTTTTTTTTTTTTTTTNAAATAGCCATCTCTTAGCGTTGTCTTTATATCACACAAATATTTGAAAAATCAAGATGATTTAATAATGTGCAAAGGAATATTTAAAGCAAATGCATTTAAAATGTGTGTGTGTGTGTGCAGATGAAGAGTATACTAAATAAATAAGTTACTCCTCTGTGGGGCAACATTTAGCCACAATTTCTCCCTTTCATCTGATGCATTTTCTAGGAATTAGAAAATTATGTAGCAAGCAAGGTAGGAGTTGATAGGGAGTGAAGAAAACCGTTCCCACAATAAATAGAGCTGACATTTTCAGCACACTGATAAGAACAGACAGTTTGACTTCTTACCATTTCTGTACCTTTGCACTCTGAACACTGGGAGAGTGACGTCAGAGTCTCTGTTGGCAGAGGGAAAAGTTTTACTTGAAAACCCTGTAGCAAGAGGACATCTTCCACACATGCAGACCTACTGGATTCTGGGAAACTCCTGGAAGATGGGCATTTCTGAATCTCATGATAAGTGGCTTAGAAGTAAGCAGTTGACATGTCTCCCAGAATGTAGTCTAAGTAACCTTCATTGGTACGAGCGCCTTTGGTTTGTTTTTCTCCATTTATTTTATGTGTTTATTTATTTTTGGTTGTGCCGGGTCTTCGCTGCCGCACGGGCTTTTCTCTAATTGCGGCGAGTGGGGACTACTCTACTTCTGGTGGACAGAGGAGCCGGGAAAGCTACAGTCCATAGGATTGCAAAGAGTCGGACACGATTGAGTGGCTAAACAACAAACAATACTCACTTTGGTTCTGCCTCTGCCTGAACTTTTATGCAACATCAAGAAATAGCCATCTCTTAGCGTTGTCTTTATATCACACAAATATTTGAAAAATCAAGATGATTTAATAATGTGCAAAGGAATATTTAAAGCAAATGCATTCCCATTGCAGAGCACAGGCTCCAAGGCGCAGGGCCTTCACAGCTGTGGTCGCTGGGTGCTCGAGGACAGTCTCCGTAGTTGTGGCACAGTGGCTTTGTTGTTCCAGAGCACATGGGGATTCTTCCTGGACCAGGGCTCGAACCTGTGTCTGCTGCATTGGCAGGCAGACTCTTTACCAGTGAGCCACCAGGGAAGCCTGGGTGTCTTCGTTTCCTCTGAGTTTGGAGCAAGTCTTAGACCCAAGAGAGCCAGAGAGAAACAATGCCTTCCGTGGAGAGTGGGGACAGAGCTCAGGTTTATCAATGGTGGGGCTGCGGAGGTACTGCGTTTATTTGATTTCACACGTGGCTGCCAGTGCTGAAAAATCATCTGAGTCGGAATCGCACCCTTGCTTCCCGAAGACCTTGCCAGCAAATCCCTGACTCCCCATGCCAGCCTGTCGGTACCTCCTGCCCCAGGACTTGTGGTCCTGGCTGACCCCCAACCCCCTCCACTCAGCGAAAGGGGACCAAGGCCCGCCCAGGCACATCTCTCCCCGTTCTGCCCTGTTTCCAAGTCCCAGAGCCCCCAGTGTTCCAGGAGGGCCCGGTGTCCCTGATTCTTCTCACAGCTTCCTTCCTGTTGTGTGTCTCCTCGTCTTTGGTTGATTTGCCTTTTGACTGATCTCGCTGCAACCTTGAAGGGATATTACCTTACGAGCTTGGGGCTGGAAGGGGCAGCTGAGGACACAGCTGAGGCGTCTGGACAAGTGATGTTCTTGCTCTTAGCTAAGTAATAGGGGCATAAAGCCATTCTTTTATATTTGTACACCTTTATGTGGCTCAGTGGTAAAAGAACCTGCTTGCAGTGCAGGAGACACTCAGGCGGTCTGGGTTTGATCCCTGGGTTGGGAAGATCCCCTGGAGAAGAAAATGGCAACACATTCCAGTAGTCTTGCCTGGAGAATCCCATGGACAGAGGAGGCTGGCAGACTGCAGTCCGTGGGGTCACAAAGAATCAGACGTGACTGAGTGACTAAGCAAAAAACACAATAATATATATTACATTAATATAAAACATGATAATATATGTTATAAATGCATTTTATTTTATTATTTTTATGTATTTATATATTAGGTGTATATTTTTGCATGTAAGAAACAGCTCAGGGCAGTCTTAAATTTTGAGGAGTCCTAGATTTGTTTAGTGTCCTGTTTCACCCCCACCCCCACACCCTAGGGAGTTCATCCTCTCACGGTCTGTCGCTTTTCCTCCCCAAAACTCAAGACGGAGAGTCAGGAAAGGCACCCACCATGGGCTGCAGATTCCTACGGTTTTGCTGTCTGTGTTTGCATGCGTAGCTCAGTGTGGGCCCCTGGCTGCGTTACACACTTCAGCACACGTGTAAACCACGGTGAGTCTCGTGGAAACACGATTGCCGCCCCGCTCAGGGATCGGCAGATCTGGGGTGCTTAAGGATGTGTTTTCCAGCAAGTTCCCTGGGGATGGCGGCACTCTTGGTCTGCGGGTCATGCTTGGAGTTTCTTGGATCCCCCCGGGAGAACCCCGGGTGCAACGGAAAGGCTGCAGGTACAGACAAGCAGAGCATCGGGCGTCTCTGAGGCCAGAGCAGGTGCAGGTGTGAAGGGCAGGTGACAGACCTCTGAACTGGGAACTCCCCACGAGTCAACAGACTTACGACTTAAAATGTTTCTTCTGTATTTGAATTTTTCAGGCTGAGAATATATTGCTGGGGAAATGGCATTTTTCATTAAAATTTTTTTCACAAACACTTGTAATACTCGCCATCAAGGAAACTGATGGCACCATCTGGACTTGAGTCATGTTCCCCCCACCCCCACTTCCAGCTCTCAGGTCCGAGCAGATGACCTTGCTACATATTTCAGAAGCTGTAAGTGATGTGCCTACGTGAACTTGGTTTAGTCTTTAATAAATTCAAAAATACTTAAAAAAAAACTGATTAGAATATTTTTAAAGACACAGTAAGCCAATCAGCTACACCTTTTCTCGATACTCTTAATTGTTAACGGTTTGTCTGATAAGCGGGCAATAAAGGTAAACAAAGCAACTAATAGATGATTTTTTTCTCTTACACAGCCTAAATCTTTTTTTTTTTTTTTTCTGGTTTTGCTGGCCTTTTGCTTCTCTGCTCCTCCAGTGTTTATTACCATCAGCACCACTGTTCCAGGATTGTCTTAGTAAGGCGGGGTCTAATCCACCTCACCCACCAGTCTACAAAATATACACATCACGCTCTTAACTCCTCCTAGCTCTTTCAGGAAGCCTGACCTGGGCCTTAGAAGGATAAAGGACCCAGATACTCTCCCTACCCCAAGGCCAAGGGAATTCATTATGTGTGTGCATTTGTTTATCCAATTACTCTTTCAAAGACAAGGGTGAAATAGGTCAAAAAGTAGATTCTTCTAGTTACAAAATACATAAGTTGTGGGGATATAATATATAGCATGGTGGCCATAGTTAATAAATAATACTGTGTTGTATATTCAAAACCTGTTAAGAAAATAAATCTTAAAAGTTCTCATCACAAGAAAAAATTCTGTTAACTATGTTCGATGACTGGACTTACTGTGATGATCATTTCACAGTACATACAGATATTGTGTTATATGCCTGAATCTAACATAACGCATGTCAATTATGAAAAAAAGTGAAAGTGTTAGTTGCTCACTCATGTCCGACTCTTTGTGACCCCATGGACTGTAGCCCACCAGGCTCCTCTGTCCATGGGATTCTCCAGGCAAGAACACTAGAGTGGGTTGCCATGCCCTTCTCCAGGGGATCTTCCCAACGAGGGATCAAACCCAGGTCGCCTGCATTGCAGGCAGATTCTTTACCGTCTGAGCCTCCAGGGAAGCCCATGTCAATTATACTTCAATACAATTTTTTTTTTAAACTAAAAAAAAAAGTTATCCATAAACTTCCTGGCAGCACCTGGTGAACAGACCCTCAGTAAATGTTGTAAAGCAGCAGAATGTTACAAGCACAGCTTTCCAACCCCCTCTCTGCCAACGGTAACATGTAGGGCCATCAGCCTCCTCTCCTGGGTCCCCACTTGCTTGTGGGCCAACGGGGGACAATATATCTACCTCCAGCTTCCACCCACATCGGAGCTGAAGTTCCTGCAAGTTTAAATAACTGCAGCTTTGGGCACTGGAGGCTGTGTATGTGGAGGGGAGTCACTGAGAATCAGTTACTTACCTATTCAGGGACGTGATCAGTATGCGGCAATGTTTTTGGGTAGTTGAAGGTGACTTGAGAAAACCATTTTAAGAGAAAAACAAGTGGTATTGTGATGACTCCTAAGTTAAAGAGAGACCTGGATCTGGAAGGGAAGGGACCACGTGCTTGTTTTCCTCTGGAGACACTGTGTGAGCCTGCGACACGGGCATGTGGTCCTAACACACTCTGGAAACCTCCCCAACCCCCACCAGGGCAGGCCTCAGGTGTGCTTGTGGACCCAGCCCCCGTCTGAACACGGGAGCCATTCAGGAGACAGTTGCTGTCTGTTGGCTCAACCCATCTTCTGATGCTCCAACCCCATGACATCCAGGAGTCAGCGTGCCTTCCCAGTGGGTCTGGGCCCTGATCCATGGAGTAATAGGGGTCCTCTCTGGACACGGGTGAGTTACACCCATCCCTTGCAGAGTCTGGGCAGAAGGTGTGGAATCTCAGGCTCTGTTTCCATTTCAGGACCTGGTATCATGTGTTTTGTAACTTTATTCTGTCAAACAGGATTTAGCAGGAGAACTAGGAGGCACTGCAGTCGGGGAGACGTCTTGGGGCCCCGTGAGGGTGCGAGCCCACCGTGTTTGTTGTCATCTGTCTCACCTCGGGGGAGAGGGCCCAGCGCTGCGACCCCGTCCTGCAGCCCTGAGATCCTTCCTGAGGCCTGAGGCTTGTCCTAACCTCATGACCCCTCTCGCCATGTGCAGGGCTGTGGGAGCTGCCCACTGCCCGCACCACAGCACAGCAGGAAAGACCCTCCCAAATCTCCCATGATCCTAATCAAACACCCCAGAGGGGGTGCAGGGTGAGGTCAGGGGTTCCCTCGAGAAAAAAAAAAAAACAGCCCAGGGAAACAGAACAAGTAATTTTCATAAGTGACTCTCTTTGCTGCTTTCGATGACCACGTCTCAAACGTAAAGACTGCCAAAGAAGCAGGCAGCATCGCGGCAGAAACAGGCATGTTTCCTTTTGTCTTAGATTGCGTCCAGAACCAGGGACTGGAGACCTGCTTCCGCTGGAAACGACTCGGGGCCCCTCCTTATTGTATTCACCGGCTTCCCTTCCAGTGCGATGCTCTTGCTGCTGAAAGAGCAAGCGGTTTGTCAACGTGCACCTTGCATCCATCCGTCATGCCTTCCTCCTGTCTCAGTGAAAGAACAGGAAGAAGGTGTGGAGATGCATCGACCTTGGAGGAGAGGCAGAGCTGGTGTGGCCGCCAGTTGAGTTGCTCTGGGGTGTTCATTTTTCTCAGTACAGACTCAGCTGTGAATCTGATACCTCCCTTCCCCCCGCTTTTCCTTTTCCCCCCTGTTTTATGAGGCTGTCATCTTCAGGGCACCACCCTCTTCTCACAACAGAGCGAAAGGAAGGCTGGGAGGAAAAAGGTTTCCTGGAAGTGATTACGAGGCTGCCGCAGAAATCGGGAGATACGGTGGAAGGGAATTTTATTTTCTCTGTCTCTCTGCACTTGAGTCTCAAGTATGCCTCGTAAAACTGCGCAATTAATCTTGCCATGTACAGATTGGCCAGAGTTCTAAACCTTAGAAAACACACCTCCGCAAAATTCAACATGCTTTCATGAAAAGCGTGAGAAGGAAGGTGATTTAAATTATTAAGAGTAGTGCAGTGTATTTTTAGTGCTTGCAGCATCATGCATTGGTTTACGAAGCCTAGTTGCCCTAACCCAGCTCTGTCTACATTGCTTTTTTGTTTTTTTCTTCCTGCACAATCTTGTCTTTTGGGCTCTTTCAAGAATGGAGCCTCGGGGAAGGCAATGGCACCCCACCCCAGTACTCTTGCCTGGAAAATCCAATGGACGGAGTAGCCTGGTGGGCTGCAGTCCATGGGGTCACTAGCAGTCGGACAGACTGAGCGACTTCACTTTCACTTTTCTCTTTCATGCATTGGAGAAGGAAATGGCAACCCACTCCAGTATTCTTGCCTGGAGAATCCCAGGGATGGGGGAGCCTGGTGGGCTGCCGTCTATGGGGTCACACAGAGTCGGACAC